>CM038120.1:25597001-25615899 GCA_001642375.2 Mentha longifolia | reverse complement strand
ACGTGTTTCTACAAACTAAATACAATAGCAACTATTTATAAAAATAAAAGTGACATTCTTCCTATATTCTTCATAATTTATATACTGTATTTATTTAATCCTTAGTTTAATTTTTGAAGCACAATACGATTTTTTTCTTTTTGTTTTGCAGTTATTTATCGTGTATTCATAAGTAGCAATAACGAGTGAAAACAGAGCTCGGAACAGAAATATTAGCATTAGCTTTTCTTTTTGGGTAACAAACTTTGATTCTTTAAAGGGTTAGAGGTGCAAAAATTCGGTTCTTGAATTTAAATAATTGGGGTAAACTGCAAGATACTACCCTGTATTTTGGGAACACGAAATCCCCTTGTGTTTTTTCATTTGCATAAAACACCCACGTGTTTTAAAAAACCCTGCACGATTAACCCAAACTGTGAACACCTATCGCCGTTTGCTCACTTTAGCATTATTTTGTTCGATTTTTTCGATTGTTTTATATTCTAATACTTTAAAAATTAATATTTCAATAATTAAACTTCTAAAATTTATAAAAATCGACATTCGATTTGTAATTTTTCCATTAAACTTTAAAAAACGAATAATATGACAAATCGAGTGTCGATTTTTTAAAATTTTGAAGTTTAATGATTGCAATATTAATTTTTAAGGTATTAGAATATAAAACAATCGAACAAAATCGAACAAAATAATGCTAAAGTGTGCAAACGGCGATAGGTGTTCACAGTTTGGGTTAATCGTGCAGGGTTTTTAAAACACGTGAGTGTTTTATGCAAATTAGAAAATACAAGGGGATTTCGTGTAGGTTTCCCAAAACACAGGGTAGTATCTTGCAGTTTACCCATTTAAATTGTACATTTTATCAGCAGTATTAATCTCTAGATGCATTTCAATCGTGTTAAGCACGATTAAATAAAAAAGGGGAATGTGCCTAATGCTTTATTCAGCATTAAGCAGGGAGAGCTTTGTCAATCCAGACGTCGTTCATCAAATGAATTAAGAACGATAAAGATAAGCCGCACCTATCTGCAAAAATTATGAATTTACAAAACGACATTATGAAATTTTCTAAGGAAATTTTCATTTTTGATACTAATATATAGTCTATTGCCTATTTGCCTTGCCTAATTGCCTTTGCCATGAAACAGAAGAGGATGTGCATTTCATCACCATTGAAGACGTCATCTCGCCGGAGCCGCTGCTCCGAACCAAAGAAAGTTTCGTCACGGCGTTTCTGCTGCACAACGGCCGGTACAACGAAGAAGCATCGGCGCTTTTTGACATCTACCTCGCCAGCAGCGGCAAAACCAGGGCCATGTGCGCGAGCTTCTCCGGAGGTGTGTTCATGGCGGCGGCGCACGAGTCTTTCGTTAACTCCACAATGCATGCTCACAAGCATCAGGTGCAGACAGAGGAGATTCAAGGTATTCTAGAGAATTTGCGCTTGACAGTAATTATCAAACACTTCAATTACGGTAATTATTAGTAATTTTATTACCACAAATAATAAGGAGCGTCGTCGAATATTCTTGGCTAATTTTGTTCTTGCTGCGATTTTGTTTGCCTGAAAACATCAAAAGTGAAATTTGATTTAATTTACAATGTATAATTGTCGATTGAATTTGTGATTGTTATGTAACATAAACGCTCCAATGTCTACCGTGGGTTCACTTAATGTGTCCAACGGTGATGTGACAATGTCACGTCGTGTCACAAGCCGCCCTTTTGGCCATGCTCGGCCTTGAGTGTGGGCGGGTGTGACTCGCAGGGCGCATGCAAGACGCGCTCTGATATAATGATGGCCAACAATAGTTTCGCCCCTTGAGTATATTGATAATGTGGGGAAGGCATTGAGCAACGAGAAAGGATGTCCATAGAGAGACGGACAAACTGGTAGGGTGCTGATGCCGTTTCCCCTGATGAGCCCGATGGCAGGGTGAAACCAGTTGTTGTCCATGAACCCCCGATAATGGAGAAGCCCCAAGAGTGGGGAAGTTGAAAGCATGCGTGAGAAGCCTGAGTGTAGGCGAGGCCCGCGAGCCTCTGCACGGTCCTCTCGGCAACAGCTTGGCACTCCGTCAAGGTTCATCTCCTTCTCGAGAGTCCAACTCCGCCTTCGGACAACCGCGGGACACGAGAGAATCAACCGTCCCAGGACCGCCCGTCGGGATGCGGTTAGTCTACCCATATAGACGTCGCACGGCCAACGTTTGGCTCTGATACCACTTTATCGCGGGCCTCGCCTACACTCAGGCTTCTCACGCATGCTTTCAACTTCCCCACTCTTGGGGCTTCTCCATTATCGGGGGTTCATGGACAACAACTGGTTTCACCCTGCCATCGGGCTCATCAGAGGAACGGCATCAGCACCCTACCAGTTTGTCCGTCTCTCTACGGACATCCCTTCTCGTTGCTCAATGTCTTCCCCGCATTATCAATATACTCAAGGGGCGAAACTATTGTTGGCCATCATCATATCAGAGCGCGTCTTGCATGCGCCCCGCGAGTCACACCCGCCCACACTCAAGACCGAGCATGGCCAAAAGGGCGGCTTGTGACACGTCGGCAATTTTTCCCATTAGAGTTTAGTTTTTTCGGTAGGGTTTAGTTTTTTTATAGTAAAGTTTAATTAATTTAGGTTTGTTTTTTATTAACTTTTTTATTTAGACCAATGCCACATCATCATTCGTGTGCACATTAAGCGTGCCCACGGTGGGTATTGGAGCATTACTAATAAATCTTTATTTGTATTGGGAATTGAGATATGTTGGAATGATATTATGTTCAAATCCTTGAGAAAATTTACTCTAGCTAGATACGGAATCTTGATCTTAATTTGTATCCATCGCAATTTCTTAGTAATGTATACCCTATCTCCTAAGGTAATGCCTCAACCTCTTACATGAATATTAAAATATGTTTTAATTTTAATATCCCAAATGAAACAATGCATATAGGGGTAGGATATACAATACCCAATTTCTGGGAGAAGGAAAAAAAGAAAAAAAAGAAAAGGAAAAAAAAAAGAAAAAAAAAAAGTAGTGACAGCTCATAGTCTCCCAGCCTGCAGCAGCTGATTGTACATTTGACTATCTTTGTCATAGGCCCACAAAATCCACAGCCATTTTGGGAAAAGGTTTATCTCGAAAATGATTAGTTAACGAGGGTGTCGCTTTACAAACGTTGTTGTGGTCAACTTATCACAAACAAAACGGCCGCACACACCACCATGAACCCATGATTGTACATTAAACAAATGGGATTCTTTATTGAAATTTCATAACGTATCATAGAAATTTCCAAAACTTATAATAATTTTTAAAAAATCATAAAAAAACTTCTTGTTTTTTAAATTTTAATGCCACTAACGTATCTAGATTTTCCATTGTCACAAATTTTTTTTACACAAATTATCAATAAAAAAATAGAATTGAAAAAGCAATTAAATAACATATGAATATCGCAAAATAAATAAGTTAATAAAGTAATTTAATGCAAGAATAGATATATTAGCAACAATTGATAACATTGGGCGATTCATAACTCCTTCAAATATCTTTATAAAACCATTGAACAATTGATAGAAACGTTCCCCTACCCACTGTGGGCACACTTAAGTGTGCCCACGGCTGATGTGCCAGTGCCACATCAATAATATTTTCACTTAGGGTTTAGTTTTTTTTAGTATGGTTTATTTTTATAAGGTATATTAATTATGATTTTAATTAAATACTTTACTGTCACGTCATCCGTGAGCATATTTAATATGCCCACGGTGGGTAGGGGAGCATTCCTCGAACAATTGATAGCTATTTTTGGAGGGAAAATAACAATTTTGTAATTTTTTGCCAACGGTATTGCATAGATTAGGTGATTATTATAGGAATTGCGGGGCATTAAATTAATTATTGGGCTGCTTATAATTACTTGGGCTCATGGCTAGCCCAAACAAGTCGTAGCGAATACCCAAAAGAAAAAAAGGAAAACGAACGTGACGCTAAAAGCAATAATGCCCGCTATTATTTTTATTTGTAAACGGAAATTCTCCACTCTCTCCACTAACCAGCAATGGCAATCCACGTCAGCAATAGCAACTGCACCGCTGACAGCAACTGAATCTCGCCTCTCCCAATCATTTATCGTTCGAAACTCCGTCGTTCCAAGAATATGATGTTGAATCAGCTGTCGTGATTTTGGGAAGAATTATCTCCAATCCTTCATCTAAATCATCCTCCTTTAACACTCTTCCTCTACATTCTCCCTCACTACGATCCAGATTCTTCTCTTCTAAATCCAGATTCGAATTCGCCGCCGCTCGGTTTCATGAAATGCTGAGAATGCGGCCGCGCCCTTCCGTAATCGATTTCACCATATTGTTGAGCGATGTGGTCAAGAATAAGCATTACTCTGCTGCCCTTGACATGCTCGACGAAATGCTTCTAAGGGATGTTCCTATGAATAACTACACCTTCACTACCAATGCATGGACCTTCCTCTTATGACCGGTATTTGTTAGACCAAATTCACTGCACTCGTGCTCCTCAATAAATTTCGAAACAGTCCAAGGCCCGCCCTCGGTAGTGAGTAAAAGCCTGAAGGGGCATTCTTGGGATAATTTGCACGTCGCTAGGAATCTCTTGTTATCTGATTTCTCGACAGTGTATTCTTTCCTCCTAATCAAATGCCACAAACCGGCTGCGATGCATATTTCATCCTTGTCCCAAAAAACAGAGTCCTTGGAGAGCTCATCAATATTATACGTACAAAAGATGTTATAGAAAATTCAGTTTCATCTTTTGTTCAGTAGCCTATTTATTTTTATCTCTTGATATATATTAATAATTATAATAAATAAATTGTATTAGATAACAGGATATACGTGCAACGCACGTGATCTCTGCTAGTTTTTTTTAGAAGGGTTGAAAAATAATGTATTGAAACTTTGTCGGATGTTAACACTTCAATTAAGGAAAGCAGGGTTACTAATGGGAGGATAGAGAACTTCAAATTTAGGGTCAGAACTCTGAAGTCTGAAGGAAAGGAGGAAGGGGATTAGGCTAATATTTGTGTTTTTTATATGA
The DNA here is from genome assembly GCA_001642375.2 of Mentha longifolia. Classification (NCBI taxonomy): domain Eukaryota; kingdom Viridiplantae; phylum Streptophyta; class Magnoliopsida; order Lamiales; family Lamiaceae; genus Mentha; species Mentha longifolia. The sequence continues at coordinate 25,610,818 of CM038120.1, read as the reverse complement.
ATGGCTAGTATTTGAGTTTACTATATCAAAGTGACTACCTTTAGGGATTAACTCTATTTGATTTCCAAATAAATTATTTTTATAAGAAATTATGAATATTCGTTTTTTTAAAAAAAAAAAAATCATACATGACGTTTTATAAATCTAAGCCATTAAATCCAATCTCTATAATATCTTTAGAGGAATCTGAGTTTACTTGTCCACAGCTACTTCTATTCTCTATAATATTTGAACATTTTCTTCGATGCTGGCACGGCAAAAAGGAACAATTTCCATGAGCAGAAAACACCAAAGTTTTTTCATAGTTAGTTGCGGAAGAAGATGGCATCACCTTATTTTATTATTTATTTGTATTATTTTATTCCGGCTTGTATTGAGCTTTTATTCAAAGCCCATTCAATCCAAACCAATCTTAATTAACACAGCTGAAGCCAAATAAAACGACAAGGTTTTGAGGTCTTAGATTTGGGGTTTATATATTTGCTACTTTTCGAAAACGTTAGGATTTTTGCTTATCAACTTCAGCGTAAGCGGTTAGAATATTGATTGCAGGCAGTGCCACCCAAATCCACACCTGCCCTGTTGAAATGCAGTCGTAGCTGGAATATATTTTGGTTACTCATTTGTTTTTTCGTAAAAAAATGGGAGGCTTACTCTTCGCGACCGTATGCTTTTCACATCGATTTCTTCTCCATTCAGTCTCCACACTTTCCACACGGCGCCTATAAATATGTTGCTCCCCAAAACACACACACTACACCCACTAAAATTACTAGCATGAGCACTTTTTTCGCCCAGAATCCGGCGTCCGAGGAGGCCATGGAGATGCCCAGCTATGTCGGCGACTACCTTACCAACACCCACAGAGTTGGCGAATTCTTCGCAGCACTCGAAGCTCGTGCCATGGCAGCAGCTATGAGCCTCGAAGCCGCCGCTTCCGAATCCGTCGTTGCTCTCAACTCTTACCTGACGGAGGAGACGCTCGAACTCTCGCGTTTCGCCGCGCAGCAGACGCGCACGCAGGCGGCGATCCAGTCGATCGACAGCCTCATCGCCGCCAAGCTCGACCGGTTCAATGCCAAGAAGAAGGCCTCCGCTGTCTTTTTTACTCTGGCGGCCACCGCCAGCGCGGCGTGTGCTGCTTTCACTGCCGGCCTGGATCACAAAAGGCTGGCCGCGGCGGCTGCGGCCGCTTCCATCCTGTCGGCCGCGATGGGGAAGTATATCAATGCAGTGATGAAAAACTCCGAGAGAGGCATGAAGAAAGAGAGGGAGATAGTGCGATGTATGATTGTGGGACGAGGATTGACCATAAGAAACTTGGCCGAGATTTATGCGTTGGCTCAAGACATGAAATCCGAGGCAGTAGCTATGTCGGAAATGGTTGATCATGGGAGGGACAGAGCGGCGCTGAAGCTGAAGGAGAGATTTAAAGAATTACAGAGGAAAGCAAACCAGGGCGGCTTGGATGCTTGCTCCTCTAGAGATATGGTGCTCGTGAAGTTGTGAGTATTATTCTCAGAAACTTGGATTAAATCTCTCTCGTAATTATGGTTATTTTTACCGCCACAAGTAAACTTTGATTTGAGAAAGAAAATAAATAATAATAATAAAGAATGAGGAGGGAGGGAGTAAAAAATTTATGAATGTATAGTATATGTAGTATATATTTTGTTTGATTCTGTCCTTGTCGGAATATATGTACAGGTTCTACAGTTTGTTTTAGTGGGAAAGTGAATTGGATTTGTAATGGTTTTATATAATCTTGATTTGATTTGTATGTGTGAGAATTTATACAGATAATACTGGGAATATATGTTATGATTATTAGCTTAATTCTGGGAATATATTAATATATGTTATGATAGTGAAAACAGAGATGGCCAGTTTCGAAGGTGTGAGCGATTCAACGATTATTCACCAGCAGTGCCTTCTTTTTTTTCTCTGTTTTTTTTTTTTTTTGTGTTTTTTTTGTTGGGGATTTATCGTATCTTGATAGGGACCAGTGATGACGCTGAAGAAGCTGCAGTCGTTCAGGTACGTAATCAATGGCGAAGAGCTTTCGAGAATTACGAGGGAAAGCTAATGACTTCAGCCTATGAGGTATTGAGGTGTGCTCGTAATTTTTTGTAACTAGTACGGAGTACTTCGTCTATAAGAGGACTTGAGTTGAATGATCTGATCTAATTAATAGATTTATCAATAAAGTTATTATACTCTAATTTACTACTCAGATCCAACTTTTGCTTGAAAACATCAGATTTGAAAATTTCTGGCGACTTTTGCTGTTTAGGGGTGAATTCTGATATCATTCAGTTAATATGTGGCAACTATTTTGGTTTCTTTTTCTTTTGGTTCGTCCGGATAGTGAGTTGAATTTGCATTTCTTTGATGCTATGATTGCTCGAAAGAAAGAGGAAGATGTTGCCAACTTTAAAGTTTTCCGACAACTTTGGCAACAGTCAAGGCGAGTGCATTCAATAGTACTATTTGATTTGTGTTAGAAATATAGACTCCCAGTGTCCTGAGGAAGATGAGCAATTTATAATGTCAACTTTTTTTGATTTGAGTGGATCGAATTTGTAACTGTTTTATCTAATCATGATTCGTATGCAGGGGCGATACTTGGGGGGTGTGGTGTGGGCTAAAGCCCCCCCCCCCCCCCCCCCCCCCCCCCCACATCATAGTAATGAATTTTTATACATAAAAATTGTGTTGTTTTGAATAAAATTTGGGGATAGCCCCTCACTATGGTGTTCTTTCGAACTAAAAATATAATTATTTCAATTTAATTTAGCATATAATCTCAAAAACAATATCAAAATAGCATCGTTTCACTAGCAATTATATAAAATAATATCATTTCATTAACAAGTCCCTTTCTAGTAAACATTAACAAGTCCCTTTCTAGTAAAGGAATGCAGCCCCCTCGGAGAAAAAATCCTGGTTCCACCGCTGTTTGTATGTATACATGGAATTGAGATGTGTCGAAACGATCAATGCTCAACCTCTTCAGTAAACTTGTCTTAGATATGAATTCGACTCACTTTGTTCTATTTATTCGAATTTTGAATGATTAGGGGGAGATATCTATATCTATATATATATATATATATAAAAGCCAAGTAGTGGCTTATAGAGGAAGTTGCCGCCAAAATGCAACCTACTTTTAATAATAATTCATAGATTAGGGTCTAATATTTGGTGTGCAATTTGTAATTAAATATTATAAATTTTATTGATATTTCATATCTTTCACAATTTTATTTTTATTTTGAAAAATGCATTAGCTCATCACATACACACATACAATTCAACTTCACACATAGGTCAAATTCTACCATACTTGAAGATAGAAAAAATACTCCACACGTCAATAGTGAAAATTGAACCAAAACAAATTAGATAGATTAGTTAAGTTGAATCGTTGCCCCATATTGAAATATACAAATACTCGATCTTGGGGTCATGATTATCTTACAGTGATTCTAATAGATACCTCCGACTACATTAATTTAGTGAAATTGTCAACGGTAAGCAAGGTTTTGTTTGATTTAGTTTATTTACTTTTATATGCTTGTGTTTATATTTTAATATATTTATATAATTTTTTTTCTTATCTAAATGATGTAGTCAATTAAAGTTATTTTCGAGAGAGTTTTACTAAGAATAACAATTTACCCACATTATTTGTTTATTGTTGTTGATGTGTTATTATTTTAGAATTTCTTTTAAATATAATGAGTTATTAAAATCTATTTAAATTATCTTTATATTTTATTTATTCAATTTCTTTTTTAATAGTATTAATTTACTTATATCGGTGACATCCCGTGCATAGCACGGGGTGCAATACTAGTAAGTTAATAAAGATAACTAGTCAGGGTTAAAGAGAGGGAAACAGAAGAAAAACAGAGCCTTTTTTGCATCGACAAAGCGGACAGACATAGTTGGTTAATTGGTGGGCCCGCTTTGCAAACGCGTTGATTTACCATCTTTACTCATTTTATGACCCCCTTGTACTAATTTGCATCCGGGCAACTAATTTCATATAGCGCTTCCACTAATTAGTCACTTAAAATAGCGGTAAAAGATAGTAAATAATAACTACCGATTTTAATATGATAATACACTGTGTTGCCCTTAATGACCCAATTCATTTTAGTTCTTATTCTATTATCAATTTTATTGAAATAAAATATAAAAAAAACAAAAACAAAAATAATTAGACTTCTTCAACTTTCATTCCATCGTCAACCAGCAGCCACACTATTGCGCCGCCGTCGTCGCATCGCCGGAGTATCAGACTCACTGCGGCCGCGGCGTCCCTCTCTCCTTCACGTCGCGCCATCTCTATGTTTTCGCGGCGGAAATGAACGATATGAACCTGTTATTTTCAAATCGATTAATAGATCGAGCACGAGGCCTCCCTCGTCGCGCCGGTCATCGAGCACAGTGCTGCCTTTTAGCGCAGCCCATCTCCTCAGGTCGCGCCATTCGAGCCCCTGTGTTGATTGATATGGGTCGGGCTCGGGCTCAATCGAGTCGGCCCTCGAATGAGCTCTCTCCTTCGCGAGCAACTACCAAGTATCGATCGGTAGATCCTCTCTTCTTCGAGCTCGAACGTGCTCTCTCCTTCGCGGGCCGGACCGCGGTGTCGTACTGCAGGTCGCGAACCAATACATAAATGGCGCTCAAATCGTTGATGGCGATTTTCCCGCCCACGATCATATAGCTCTGATCACGTAAGATTTCCAGCGACCGATGCCGTCGAGCTTCGCATCAAGGCTGTTGCTGCCTTTCTGCTGCTGCTGACGTGGATTGCCATGGCCGATATTAACTTTGGTGAGTGCTGGACTCAGGTAGGTGAGTAGGGAGTTGCTTGGTAGTTATATAAAGACAGAAAGAGGTGGATGAAGTCCACAAGGCACCAACACACAGCGATAAAAACTATATCGTTTATCGAATACTCCGAATGGAGAAAGTGGTATATGTTGGTTTCGCATATGCCAAAACCCTTGTATTTATTAAAAAGAATTATGCCAAAAAGCCGTGAATTACCCTATCCTTATTTATTTATATATTTACTTGTCATAAATATTCGTATCACACTAATTTGTTTTCCATTTTCGTTGATGTTATCCTCTATCCCCAAAATGGTGTCTCAAAATTCAATTTCTACTAATTTTATATTATTTTTTTATCTATACTTATTATCTATACCCTATTATAAAAGTGTCTTGTTTTACAAATTTTGGATTACCTATTATATCCTTATTATATATTTAATACTAAGGGCAATATTGTAATATAACATTATAAATAATTATTATTATCTTAAGTACTTTAATAGGAGTAAAACTCTATCCGTATTATGATAGAATATTATTTAATTCTAAGATGTGAAAAAAAAATACTTGAGTCACTAGGACGGGTATTGACGATCAACATTCTTGAGGTTAATTATAATAAAATATAACGATTTATACATCAAATCCATGCACATAATATAGAGTAAAATTTATATACCTATTACAAAGAGTCCTTTTGTTTTAGGGTGAACTTTAGATATACCCTAAAATTATAAGAGTATAACTTTTATACCCTATATTATAAAACTATAAGTTTTATACCCTATTTCTAAGGAAAAGTCCAAAAAATCCTTACTATTGGGCCCACTATCTTTAAGATTAATAATAAAACAAAAAACAATAATGGGGCCCACTAAAACCTAAAGAAACAAACAAAATTCTTCTCTCTCACGTCTCTCTCTACACGCCCAATTTCCCTTGTGACCGTGTAAACCCAAACCCCCCAAAAAAAAAAAAACCGTTGAAGCTATAATTCAAAAAAAAAACTGAAAATGGCGCATAGTGATAATGATTCCGGCAATGAAGGAACTTCCAACCGGCGTCGAGTGCCGACACGAGAAGAAAGGGAGAATCTTCCTTACCCGCCGGATCCGGTGAGCATTTCACCGGACTGAAATTTGATTTTTATTGCCGTTTTTTTATTAGATTTGAAGCATGTTATTCGTTTTGTACTTGTTAGGATATATAATAATGTGTTTACATGCCTTAAATGTTGATTTACTTCGTATTGGTGATGATTTACACGTTAATAGCATGAATTGAAATTTCTGAATTTCAGTTGTTTACAATTACACGGTTGAGTTCTAATTTTAGCTGTGTACACGGTTAAAATTAGAAGTCAACCGTGTAACTGCTGATTTTTTGGTGTTGACCACTTACACGGTTGATTTAGAATTTTAACCGTGTACACGGTTAAAATTAGAAGTCAACTGTGTAACTGCTGACTTTTTGGTGTTGACCACTTACACGGTTGATTTAGAATTTTAACCGTGTACACGGTTAAAATTCTAACTCAACCGTGTAGTGACAGAAATATTTGTAATTTTCTGTTTTTTTCCGAAACTAATGAATCCTTTGACGTATCTTTTGCAGCCGAGATACGCTTGGTATAGGCCTCGTATGCAAGGGTTTCCGGCACGATTAAATTTATACATTCGAGATATTGTAGTCGAACAAATACCGATAGTTTTGATGCGTGTCGGCGGGGAAGAGCTTCTACAAAGATTCAAGGACGGCCCCTTCTTCTACTTGTTAGATATTAAGAGGAACGGGACCGCAAACGTTGCATTGCACGAGTTATTAGCCCGGGAGCTCACCGATCCATCATTCTCCGAGTTTGAGAGGTGGTTTCACGTAGGCGGGCGAGATATTCGTTTTGGTGCACAAGAGTTTTGTCTCGTGACAGGCTTATTTTTCGGCCCTTCCGAGTTTGATCCCAACAAAGGTGCTCACGTCATTCCCCCGACTAGCCTCTTCTATACTAGGTATAATGGTCAAAAGACGAAGGATAAGACGCTTTTGAAGGATTTTATCAATCCTCATATTGATATGGGGACTCCAGATCAGTATTTGAGCGCAGCGAATTTGCTCATGTACTACTACATGCTTCTATGCCGTGATAACCAAACGATCGAACCTTGGGCATGGGCATTAGTAGAGGATCAAGATGAGTGGGCGAGATTTCCTTGGGGATCATGGTCATTCCAAGTGATGTGTCATCAGCTAGGAGTGATGAAGAAAGACCCAACGGAGATTGGGGGACCGACTGGGGCCTACCATTTATATGGGCCGGTGTGGGCATTGAATTTGTGGTCGTACGAGGCAATCCCGTTATTAGGACGAGCATGCGGCTATCGATTGAATGAGATCGCTACGCCTCGTCTCTTGAGATGGCACACTCGGCAGTCCCATTTGGATTTTACTAGATTTTTCGACGACGATGAGGTATATTCATTTTTTAGTTCATTATTTATTTATTTATTAATAAATCAATTTTCATGCTATTCTCATTATTTATTTCATTATTTATTTATAACGAGTCTTAATGTCATTTAATTCTTTTGTAGCTCGAGGCCCTTCCCACGCTTGAACCGGATCCCCAAATAGAGATTGTTGAGCCCTATATGCTTACGCTAGGGGAAGGGGACCCATTGTCCTTGAAGTTTAACCCCAATCCACGTCATGCACATAAGAAGCTACCGCCACAGCAGAGACAGTCGAGGGCGGCAAGGGAGATGGCCAAAGTTGTGCAAAAATTGAAATGTCGTGATGCCAAGGACGTGATGCAACCGGGTCGTCGCAAACAGTCTCGAGCAGCCCGAGCCTCTTCAGAGACTAGAGGCCACTTCCCGGAGAGACCACATGTTGATATTCCGGAATCTTCTCGGGCGAAGCGTCCTAGGGAAGAGCCGTCCCATGCTGAGCAGTCTGAGCAGCTTGTCTGTTGCGTGCACGGAGATCCGTGCCGTCGGGGATGCGGGAATGATGATTGGATCGACAAGGTCCTTGAGAGAGCCGTGCACCGCCTAGCAGAAGATACATCTGAGCAGGGAGTACTTGCCCGGATGGCTAAGTCTCTCTTCCGGCACCTCAAGGACATGGTAGGATCGAAGAGTTCTTCGAGCGGCAACAGATGATCTAGGCATCGATCACCTACTCATGTGAGCCAGCGACGCTCACAGGCTCCTTTGGTTGATGATGGGCATCGATCACCTACTCCTGAGGCCGCGCCTGGATTTGAGCATCGTGCAGCGAGATGGAGGACGCCCCCACATGCAGATGATCAGATGGAGGGAGACAGAATGCAGTCCTCGTCAAACACTTACACGCCATGGAGTTGTGGAGACAGTGTAAGTTATTCAATATCCACTTGAATTTATTCTTACAGTATTTTTAGATTGGTACATTAGATTTATAAAAAAATATTTTGTTTTAGTTTATCTTTGTGTGCCACTTGACCACCGACCACTGGATCGTGTGCCGTGCATGCATTCAAGAGTGGCGTTTAGAAGTGTACGATTCCCTCTTGCACGAGTTGAACACCTTGCAAGAGCACAACCATCGTACCGCTCAGATTCTCCCCCTCTCCCATCTGTTTCCGAGGCTTTTGCACATGGCCCACTACTGGGAGCAACATCCTTCGTACACAAAGCGCAAGGATGAGTTGCAGATTGTATTCCTCTCTAGATCTAAGCAATTTCGTCAAGACGACGAACAGTCATGTGGTCCACTTGCATGTTTGGCTCTGGATAGGATACTTGCTGAGAACAAGCCTAAGACAACCAAACCCTCTCCAAAATACATTGCTCATCTTAGGGAATCCATTGGTAGGAGGATTTTTTTATTATCTCGACGAGATGTCGATTGATGGATTGGATGTTGGATTATTTATTAATTAATTATTTATGCTATGAATTTTAGTGTCTATGTATTTTTTTTGTGATTTATTATGAATTACTTGGGGATATTCGATTGAAAGTGTATCATTTTTCGGGAAAATAGTGAATTCTGTCATTACACGGTTACTAAAAGATCAAACCGTGTAATTAAGAGCCCTAAACCGTGTAATTAAGAAATTTCACAATAATTCATATTTTAACCCGAAATATACGCGAATTTCATACTACTTAACATCGTATATGGTATCTTAACATCATATGAAGTGATAAACATGATGGTAGGCTGTGACAAACTATAACGATTGACATTTCTAGAGTTTCTGAGTTCGATACATATACCACTATGGACCATCATATGTTACAAATAGGTCACTTCTATAAATTCTACAAATAGGAACAATTTATGCGAATCAATATGTTTTGTAGCACTTATTCAATGTTCGTCAAGTTTAAATTAAACCCCAATGACCAACAACCGGAACCATAATGTAAACGTATGAATCGACAATTTTATTAATTGGAGAAATATTTGACTTTTTTAATTTTGACCAATTACACGATTTTTCTAATTAGAAAAACCGTGTACACGGTATATGAAACGATGGTACCGTGTAATTGGTGAAATCTTTGACTTTTTTAATTTTGACCAATTACACGGTTTGTTTATTAGGAAAACCGTGTACACGGTATATGAATCAATGGTACCGTGTAATTGGTGAAATCTTTGACTTTTTTAATTTTGACCAATTACACGGTTTTTTTATTAGGAAAACCGTGTACACGGTATATGAATCAATGGTACCGTGTAATTGGTGAAATCTTTGACTTTTTTAATTTTGACCAATTACACGGTTTTTTTATTAGGAAAACCGTGTACACGGTATAATTAACATATATACCGTGTAGTTGCAGAGATTTTCAAAAATAACATCTAATGTCAAGATTTACACCCTAACAAATCTCATCATCAAAAACATCAAATATTACACAATGCTTAATAGAAAACTATGATAAATCCTACTCCAAGGGCCGCATTGGGCATCTAGGCCTAGTATGTTGATCACTCTTGCAAATAGAACACGTTTTTTTGGCACGACGTGGACGACCTTCGTTAGGGAGATTCAGGTCAATACCTGCTATGGGGATTGGAGCCGTGCAAGATCGTCTTTTGTGTCCCATGCTATGGCATCGAGAGCATTTTTGATGATTTGTGTCCCCTTCGACTGTTGATCTTGCACGACTCATACGTGGCCGACCAGCCTGCTTATCGACAAGAGGGGGTCGAACAATGATTGACGTAACCTCTCGGGGCACATGCCAGGAATCCGGATGGGGCACCGGCTCAATATTTGGCGAATAAGTTGCCACCAAGGTCGCTTGCTTGAAATAATGGCTCACGTAGTCGGTGGCATGACCGCCGGAATACCTATACCAAATACACGTAATACAAATGAAATGTTGATAGAACACATATTCACGTTAAATAAAACATTGCATGTTTTATTAATTAGCGCACCTCAAAGCAACACATGCGTGTCGACATGGCATCGCGTCCAATTCAAACTCACGACAGTCGCACGTTGAGTTTTGGATATCAACGAGGTAGCTTCCCTTCTCACCCTCAACCCTGAACATGTTGGGCACAGTAGTTCCCCTAGTCGTGTAGCGACGGGCCCATTCTGCAGAAGCCGACATCTTCGAATAACATGTCTCTGTGAGCTCGTGATCTCTAGCAACAACATGTGTCCGGTGCTCTTCGAACCACTTTTCCACAAGGATTCGATACACCTCCAACATGGCGCAAATTGGCAAACGCCTAGCCCACAACAACCGGGCGTTCATGGTCTCCGCCGGATTAGAAGTCATGAAACTGGTACGCAGGACGGGACACTTCGAACGCGCCCATCTGGGCATCCCAATCTCCAGTAGCCTCTGGTATATTCCACCTCCTTCTATGCTCATGTCTATCAAAGCTGTGATATATTCATCGAAGTCGGACTCACGGTATGCATACGCCGCTGCTTCAAAGACTCCATTGCGTGCCTGCCAAAGGGGACCATATTCTTCATCAAGTGGTAGAAACACAAACCGTGTGAAGCATCTGGGTACACAATCTTGATGGCATTTTCAATGCTGATGTGGCCATCAGACACTATCAACAAGTTATCTGGCGCTCCAAAACTGCATCGGATCCTTCTAAGAAACCATACCCATGAGTCATCATCCTCTATTGGGCCGAATCCAATGGCAAGTGGAAACACTTGCTCATTTCCATCCTTCGTAACAGCTACGAATAGGGTCCCCTTGTTCTTGCCCTTCAAGTGTGTTCCGTCCACAACAATAACCGGACGAAGCAAATTATTCTTAAATGCTTCAATGGACTGACCTAGAGCGAGAAACATATAGCATAATCGATGATCCATGAATGAAGTTGAGAAATCATACATCGTCCCCGGATTCTTCTCCCTCAATAGGTATAGATAAGACGGTAGCCTCTGATAAGACTCTTCGAAACCTCCATACGTCATCTCTATAGCGATGTTCCTCGCTCGTAGTGCAAAACCGTAATCGATTTCTATGCCGTATTCAGCTCGAATCTCATTTTTCATCTCATTCGGCTTCAAGACGACACCCTCAGTTATTAATCTTCTTGCAAAGTAAGCTCCTAATACCCTAGCAGGCACTTGGCGTCGAGTATTCCCGTCTATATCTACAAAACACGTATGGTCTGGGATGTGTTTTTTGATGATCCAAATACCGCCTTTTTGCTTGGCCCGCAATAAGAAATTGCACCCCTCATTCTTACACACGAACCCCACTCGTATACTATCTGAATTTTCAACATGATATTCCAATCGCTCCTCCAAGTGATGCAATCCAACAGCTATTGACAAGTCATCCTTTTTCTTGAACACACCACCCACGCGCAATTGTCCGAGTAAGGGTGCAGCGGCATCCATATCGATCATCCCTAACGGCCACGCAGTGTCTAAATCCACATGTGGAATCAACCAAGCTCGAATATCGTCCGGATCAGCCGTATCATTGCCATCGCGTGGAGGTTGATGCTCTGAATTTATGCTACGATGACCAATGATCCTATCAATGTGTCCGGGCTCTCTAATCCATGCACTGAACTCAGTCGTCAGTGAAGCAAATAAATCCAATCGATCTTGTGCGTCCCTTTCTTCCCTAGCCATTTCTTCATCAACCTCCGGATCTACCCTCACTTCATCAACCTCCGGATCTACCCTCACTTCTTCTGAATCTGATGCTTCCAAGGTCGGCTCTTCGATATTCAAGTCAGCAAAAACTGAAGATCGCTGAGTCGTAGGAGTGGCGCGTACGATATTCTTATCCTTGCTAATGGCATAAACTGTTGGTTTTTCTTTTTGCTCAACAATCAACCGCAATAGATCGGTATCAGTACTTAAAACGACTTTCATCCTTTCATTGTCGATTAAAGTCAAATAGTACAGCAAAAATTCAGTTTCGTCGCCCAATTGTTCACGGAGCTCTCGTACTACATTATCACGTGTAATGTTCGAAACGGGAAAATGCACGATAAAACAATCGCCTCCAACGTATTTGCTTCTTTCCCAATACCCACTGTGACGGATATATATTCGCTGGAAAGACATAGCTGAAAAGAAGCAAGCAACAATAGGTCAAATGGATGAAATTACACCAAGTAAAAATTTCTCTGTCATTACACGGTTTTTTATGGGTTACACGGTATAAAACAACTTACACGGTAAAATATATGTAAATACCGTGTAATGACAGAGACATTCAGAAAAGTCAAACTTTAACTTATTCTACACGGTTAATGTACAATAAAACCGTGTAAATTCTAATTCTTACCGTGTAAATATGAAATTTTACCGTGTAATTTATAACAACAACAAAAACCGCCAAAATAAAACAAAAAAAACAAAATGTAAATGTAATTACCTTTTTTCTTAGCACCTCAGCAAAGAGATATCCTTCCAAATAACCCAGAAATCCTCCCAAAAAAATCGAATTCTATTACTTTCTCTCTCTACAATTTCAATTTTAAGGTTTCTTTAGTTTAAAGTTTGTGTGCTACACTTTTCTAATTGTTGTTGTATTTTGTTCAATTTCTGATTCAGCCATTAATGCATCAATACTTTAATTGAATGAAGTGAAGAATAATTCAGATTTGGTTGTTGATTGAAATAAATGAGGAACACAGTGTTTCTGCACAAATAGATTGCAAACCGTGTTTGCAATCTTTGCTAAACAACCGTGAGGTTTGTTTTGTTTACAAAATAAATAAAAAAGCATAAAGTAGGAGAGAGAAATGGGACCACCATTTTTTAAGGGCAAGTTTGTCATTTTACTCAAAATAGGGTATAAAAGTTATAATTTTATAGTGTAGGGTATAAAACTTATATTTTTATATTTTTAGGGTATATCTAACTATTAAGACTTTGTTTTAACAAATTTTAGTTTATCTAATTTGTCTTTATTATATATGTACACACTAAAAAATTGTATACTTTAATACTCCATCAAATAATAATCAATTCAATTATTATTTTTTAAAATATAATCATATCAATCAACGAATAATCAACTCAATTATTATTTTTAAAATATAATCATATCAATAGTGTACTCATGCATATTATAATTTTCATAACAAAAAACATTAAATTCTTGATAATAAATAAACCGTCTTTTGTACGTTTGGACGTAATTGTTTACTCTCTCCATTTTTTTTTCTTTTTCAAATGTCATATTTAGTTTTTGTTTTTGTTTCCTTTTAAATATTTCATTTCGGAATTTGATAATAAAATAGCTATTTGTTTTCTCATTTTACGCTTATAATTAATGTTTTATATAAGTTGGTGCTCATAAAAATAAAATAATGTTACAAAAATAAATTTACACACTTCTTTGGTATGTGTACAGTAAAATCTCTATAAATTAATAACCTTGGGACCATGAATTTTTATTAATCTAGAGAGATATTAATATATCGATAAATTAATATTTTATTAATTAAAAGATAGACTTTTTC
>CM038120.1:25290527-25588925 GCA_001642375.2 Mentha longifolia | reverse complement strand
ACTAATAATCCATACATTCTCACATGGCGCGGTGCTATCACTCCGCAGCCGGTGCTCGCGGCGGTGGGTGGTGGTGCTTAGCGGCGTCGCCGTCCTCCTCATCATCCAGATCTACAACTTCGGCAGCGGAGTCAGCCATGAATACCACAAGCTAGCTCGAGTAATGGCGATGCAGGCCCCACTTCTCAACTTCGAAGAGCTCGAGCAAGTCGAGTACCTCAAACTCTTTCTGCCGCCGTACGGCCTCAAATACCCTCAGACCATCGATTTGAACAGAGAATTCCTCAACGAATCCTCCACCGCCTCGGAACATCTTCTTCTCCCAAAATCCAATTCAACGGCGCCGTCGACCCCAGGAAGAAGAAGAAGAACAGCACCGGCTTCTTCTACTGGCCGGGAAAAGTCTGGCTCGACACCGACGGAAACCCTATCCAAGCCCACGGCGGCGGCGTTATCTTCGATGCGAAATCGGAGACTTATTATTGGTACGGAGAGTATAAAAATGCCCCACTTACCACGCGGATGCCACCAGCACTGCTCGCGTCGACGTAATCGGCGTCGGCTGCTACTCCTCGTCAGATCTATGGGGCGTGGCGGTCGAAGGCGTGGTGCTGGCGGCGGAGGAGGCCGACGCCTCCCACGATCTGTACAAATCGAAGGTGGTGGAGAGGCCGAAGGTGATGTTACAACGAAAGGACTAAGCAATACGTGATGTGGATGCACATCGACGATGAATCGTACAGCAAGGCCGCCGTCGGCGTCGCCGTGAGCAGATCTCCGACGGGACCTTTCACCTACCGCGGCAGTTTCCGGCCAAACGGATTCGACAGCCGCGACATGACGGTGTTCAAGGACGACGACGGCGCCGCCTACCTCGTCTACGCCTCGGCGAGGAACAAGGAGATCCACGTCAGCCAGCTGAGCTGGGACTTTCTAGAAGTCACGAGCGCGACCGCGCGGGTGCTGATCGGGATGCACCGGGAGGCGCCGGCGGTATTCAAGCACGGCGGGGTGTACTACATGGTGACCTCGGGGTGCAGCGGGTGGCTGCCGAACGAGGCGCTGGTGCACGAGGCGGAGTCGATGATGGGGCCGTGGGGAGACCATCGGGAACCCTGCGTCGGCGCCAACAAGCAGTTCAGGGCGGCGACGTTCTTCTCACAGGGCAGCTTCGTTCTCCCGATGCCGCGCGGCGGCGGCGGGGGCGGCGGTTTTGAGATGTTTGGTGGTCGTGGTGAGTTCATTTTCATGGCGGATAGGTGGAATCCGGCAAATCTGAGTGACTCGAGGTACATGTGGCTGCCGTTGACGGTGAAGGCGAGGGATGAGAGGTACAGTCCGTTTCCGTTGTGGTCGAAGGTGGCGGTGTTCTGGCATGAGAGGTGGAGGCTTCCGATCAAGGAGAATGGGGAGACTTATTATGTGGCTAAGCCTTATGAATTTGGTGAGGATTTGTGAAAACCAGAATTTGATCTTCTTCTCTGTAATTTTCATCTTAGTTGTTCAACACAATAATTATACAGTAAATTCCTGCAGTTTTGCTTTCCACGTCCGGTTTCAACTTATCAAGGTTTTTTTTTTTTAATGATTCAATGTCTAGTGCTAGTTTTTGTAGGATTAAAATTAATCTAAATTTATAAACTTTTTTTTTTCCTTATAAACTGTGAACTTTGGATTTTAAAACCATAAACCATCAACTTTTCTCAAATTTATGTAGCGGTTGGAATATAACCAAATCAAATTTGATGTGGCGCTGAAATTGAAGTTAAAATAGCTGAACAGTTACAACAACATTATTTTGGTTCGCAAAAAAAAAAAAAAAAAAAAAAACAAACCCAACAACAACATTATTTTCATCACTGATCTTGTAACGTTATATAAAAAGATCTCACATTCCAACTTGTTTGAAGATCTTGTTTTATTATATTTTCTTGGTTCTTAATAAAATGCTGAATTCCAAAATTTCATTAAATCTGTTGGAACTTATAAGTGAAATTAAATTTTCATTCTATCTCACTCTACTTTGATGAATCTTAGTCTATTATGATAATGAAACGACTCAAGTAAGGCGGAACGGATAGAGTATACATTTTTCATTTGTGTAACACGGGTCAACTTTTTGCTTGGAGCGGTTGGGCCGGGATCTAGCCCATTAGGCCGACTCAACGTAACTTGTCCAATCAGCAACGAAGCCACACTGGGCCCAGCGGTGTCACTGGGCCCGGGTGGATTTTCAGAATTTTTTAGTATAAATAATACTTTTACAATTAGGATCTTAAACTATGATTATTTTTTTCAATCTAAAAAAAATAGCAATTAACTGTCCAAACAATATATCAATATTTTTACAATTGTGTTTTGGACCTTGATTTTCAACGACGATTGGCAAAACAAAAACTGAATTTGATATTAAAGAAAATAAAAATTGACAAGATATTTATTCATGTCTCAGTTTTCGGCTTGCCCACGAGTGTTTTTCATCGCCAAAACTTAAAAATTTAGCACACAATTGTGAAAATATTGATACTTTGAATATTTAATTGCTATTTCATATAGATTGTAACACAATTACATTGTGAAAAATTGAATAGTTTGACAGTTAAATTATAAATTATCCTTATTAGATATTTGATTTTAAATATATTATTTCTTGTTAGCCTTGTTTTAATTTATATATTTTTATTAAAAGAAATTGTATTTACTTACGATTATTTAAGTTGAGCCCCTTCGTCAATATTTACGGCTCTGTCACTGGCTCCAACGTTCCGTTGCGACCCAACCAGATATGGTCGATGAAGTTTGACTTTGAGTCTTTGACATCAAAAGTCAAAACTCCCATTATACAGTAGGAACCAATTAAAACAACAAATTTTAAAAATGGAGAAAGAGTGGAATTCATTCTTTAATAACCTTGCTCATCAAGAACTGCCGCGGAATCTGCTAATCAACAATATGTATAATAATAACGAATCCTTATCTTGACTTTGAAAAAACCGGGATGGCTCGGTACTGGTTATCGGCGCGCAGCCGCTGCTCGTGGCGGTGGGTGGTGGTGCTCTGCGGCGTCGCCGCCCTTCTCACCATCAAAACATACACCTTCTACACCACATTCAGCCAAGAATACCATAAGCTAGCGCGAGCTATGGCGATGCAGTCCCCCCTCTTTAATTTCCAAGAACTCGACCAAGTCGAGCATCTTTCTCTTCCACCGCCGTACACTCAGACCGCCGACCTCAACCGGGAATTCCTCAACGAATCCTCCGCCGCTCGCAACATTTTCTTCCCCAAAATCCAATTCGACGGCGCGGTCGACCCCAGGAAGAAGAAGGAAAACAGCACCAGCTTTTTCTACCGTCCGGGAAAAGTCTGGCTCGACACCGACGGGAATCCTATCCAAGCCCACGGCGGCGGCATTCTCCACGACCGGAAATCAGAGACTTATTATTGGTACGGAGAGTACAAAAACGGCCCCACTTACCACGCGCAATCCACCGGCACCGCCCGCGTTGACGTCATCGGCGTCGGCTGCTACTCCTCCAAGGATCTATGGGCGTGGCGGTTCGAAGGCGTGGTGCTGGCGGCGGAGGAGACCGACGCCGCCCACGATCTGTACAAACTGAAGGTTTTAGAAAGGCCGAAGGTGATCTACAACAGAAATACTGGGGTTTACGTGATGTGGATGCACATCGACGACGAAACGTCCAGCAAGGCCACCGTCGGCGTCGCCGTGAGTGACACTCCGACGGGACCTTTCACCTACCTCGAAAGTCTCCGGCCCAACGGCTACGACAGCCGCGACATGACGGTGTTCAAGGACGACGACGACGGCGCCGCCTACCTCGTCTACGCCTCCGCGGGGAACAAGGAGATCCACGTCAGCCGGCTGTGCGCGGAATATCTAGACGTTTCGGAGACGACGGCGCGGGTGCTGGTCGGGATGCACCGGGGGGCGCCGGCGGTGTTCAAGCACTACGGGGTGTACTACATGGTGACCTCCGGCAGCAGCGGGTGGGAGCCGAGCGAGGCGCTCGTGCACGAGGCGGAGTCGATGATGGGGCCGTGGGAGACCATCGGAAACCCCTGCGTCGGCGCCAACAAGGCGTTCAGGGCGGCGACGTTCTTCTCTCAGGGCAGCTTCGTGCTCCCGATGCCGCGTAAAGGCGATTTGACTACTGAGGAACTGTTCGGTGGTCGTCGAGAGTTCATTTTCATGGCGGATCGGTGGAATCCGGCAAATCTGAGTGACTCGAGGTATGTGTGGCTGCCGTTGACGGTGAAGGCGAGGGGTGTGCGGCACGCGTCGTTTCCGTTGTGGTCGAAAGTGGCGGTGAATTGGCATGAGAGGTGGAGGCCTCCGATTGAGGAAGGTGAGACCTATTATGTGGCTAAGGCCGGCCACAACGCGCCTGAGAGATCGCTCCTCTGCCGAGCCAATCTCCGAGATCGGTCACCCGCGCGCGTTGTGGTCCTCGTGATCGATCACGAGCCGCGCGCTGCTCCGCGAGGCGAGCGCTCTCCCAAACTGACGTCATGATGACGTCATCGATATATATATATTTTATTTATTCTGCATTCGAAAATTAAAAAAAAAAAAACAAAAACAAAAACAAAAGAACCGTTGATTAGCCGTTGGAAGCCAAACGGCTATTTTCCACTTTTCCTCTATAAATACAACACACCACACACTCACATATCACACAACAAATATCCTTCTTTATCTTCAAATTTTCACAAATCTCTCCAAAAATTTCCCAAAAAGAAAATATTTTCCTCTTCTAGTTCTTCGAGCGACGGCGACAAAATTGCACGAGCGTTCGAACAACTACAAAAATCAAACCAACTGGTCCAACAAATATTGGAGCAGCATCAACAGACGACGGAAGTCGACGAGACGAGGCGGCGCCGACGACATCCTCAACAAAGGGCCTATATAGAGCGTAATCGTTTTGGCGGTGCTACCCAACTGATGGTGGATTACTTTGGTGATACACCAACCTACGGCGATGCAATATTTCGACGCCGATTTCGTATGTCCAGGAATTTGTTCTTGCACATCGTCGAAGCACTGGAGGCACGCGATCCTTTTATCACTCAACGTCGAGATGCTCTTGGAAAGCTTGGATTCACAGCAATTCAGAAGTGTACTGTTGCGCTCCGTCAACTCGGAAACGGCTGCCCGACGGACCACCTCGGCGAGTATCTGCGAATGGGAGATAGCACAACCATCGACTGTCTGAAGCGCTTTTGTAGGTCGATTGTTAACATTTTCGGAGGCAATTATCTGCGGCGACCCGATGCAACTGATTGCGGGAGACTACTGCATATGCACGAGGAGATCCACGACTTTTCGGGGATTCTTGGTAGCGTCGACTGTATGCACTGGGTATGGAGGAATTGCCCCAATGCGTGGAAGGGTCAATACATCCGTGGGGATAAAGGGGTTCCCACGATCATCCTAGAGGCGGTGGCCTCGCACGATCTATGGATATGGCACGCGTTTTTCGGAGTTACGGGCTCCAACAACGACATCAACGTCCTCAATCAATCACTCCTTTTCAGCGATGTTGTGAACGGGATAGCTCCGCCCATTCAATTCACGGCCAACGGACAACCGTACAACATGGCATACTACCTCGCCGACGGGATCTACCCGAAATGGCCCGTTTTCATCTCAAGCCCAACTGCCGCAGCCGACCCCAAAGTGATACTTTTCAAACAAAGCAAGAGTCGGCTCGTAAAGACGTCGAAAGGGCTTTTGGCGTACTGAAGATGCGGTGGGGAATCATCCAAGGGCCATCAAGGCTATACTTTCGCGATCATATGCAAGATGTTATGTATGCTTGCATCATCATGCACAACATGATAATCGAGAATGAAAGGCCAATGGTGACGCAGTGGGCTCCTCCAGAAGATGAAGCTTCTAGCAGTAGTGGGCCTACAATGGAGCGAAGAGGTCCGACATCCTTTCAGGAGTATGCCGAACGCTCATTCACTTTACGCGATTCGATGCAACACGGAAATCTCATCAATGATTTGATTGAGGAATTGTGGACTCGTCGTGGTCAAAGAAATTAAGTTGTACTTTTTTTTTGTTCTTCATTTTAATTATGTTTCATGTAATGTTTTCTATTTAATTTAATAAATAAAATTAAATTTATTAAGTGTTGTTTAGAATTATATTTCATTATAGTGAATAATTGAAATATATAAAAGATATTAGAAATTTAAAAAATTAAAAAAAAATTAAAAAAAATTAAAAAATGGGAGAGATCACAGAGAGATCTCGTGCATTGGGGATCTCTCCGTGATCGCCGGAAAGTGGGAGAGATCACCAAATTTTGTGATCAACATTGTGGGCAGCCTAAGCCTTCTCAATTTGAAGATGATCTTTTGACTCTTGATCGAGCTCGGCTCGTTTAGTATTTGATAAAAATGTATTTGAGCTCAAATCCGTCTCTTAAAAGGTTCAAATTTTATTTAGATTCTACCAGTGATCACCAAGCTCGAGCTCGACAGGAAGCTCGCGAATGAGCTCGTTTACAAGCCAAACGAGTTCATGAGTAGCTCGAGCTCAGCTCGATAAATTCAGAATGAGCTTTATTCAAGTCGGTCGTCGAGTAGGTAGCTAGGATTGTTTACAGCCCTATGCGGAGCTATCTAAATTGGATAACTAAACACAACACACTCACATAGGGATTTGGATCCCGTGCTGTGGCAACAATGCACAGCTGGGTGCTGTGCCCATAAAGCGCCATAGTTTGGCTCATTTCAACTATTTTTCCTTTTTATGCTTATTCATTTTAGTTTTTCTTTTTTCTAAGTATTTCTTAATGTATTGCTTAGTTCATTATTATTAATTGGTGATTTTATTTTATAAATAGAGTTAATTATTTTATCAATACTTTATATCTAATTCATTTTTATTAATCACTTCTATAGGCTTTATGTTTTATAAATTTATATTTTTTTCAGTTTTTATATTAGTCATGATTTCATAATTAAAACTTATAGTTCTTAGTATTAAATTTTATCTAAACATTTTAATAAGGATTAAGTAATTTATTAATATTATAGTATTATTATTTTCAAAAGAAACATACAAAACGTAAAATAAAACATATAAAAAAACAATTAAAAGAGAAAAGGAAGGGCTGAACGGTGCCGTATTGGGCCTAAAAATGCACAGCACCGTGTGCAGTGTTTCTTGCAGGGATCCTCCCTCAGACAGTGACTCAAACTCCCGACCTCTTAATTGGAGAGGAAACGTCTTATCAATTGAACTACGTTTCATTATCACTTAAGCCATTAGTTCTTGGTGAGGTGGAATTTGAATTGAAAATTATAGAGCTCAATGTATGTAAAATGATTGAATGAGAAGTACTTCTACATCGATCGAGACAGCAATCCAAACAAAAAAGGCAAGAACATCGTTCTTAACCAAGAAGCAAAGACATAGAACATTATTACATATAGTTGCATATAACCTTCACCTTCTCACCTTCATTCTTCCTCCACCGCCGCTTCGATCCGGAGCAGCACGAATCCGATGGCCACTCCGACGAGGGTGATGCCGTTCATGATGGCCGCGATCCTGAAGATCTCCGCCACCGCACTGCAAGTGGAGGTGAGAGCGCCGCCGCCGCCGCCGCCTCTCTTCTGCTGTTTCAACGAGCTCACTATCTTGGCGAAACTCTGCTCACTGCAAACCGGGAGCCCTAATGAAGAAACATGGTTCTGCGCCTTGAGCCCACCGAACGAGTTGAGGCCGTTGATGTACTTGACTCTGGTTCTGCCCACGGATGGCCTGCTGGGGCCCACCGCCGCCGCCGCCGCCACCACCGTCACCGGAGATATAGCCGTTGCCATTGTGCTTTCTGGCGGCGAATTGAAGAATCTGTATGAGAGAAGATGAGAGGGATGAGTGAATGTAGCGATTAGAGAGAATGAATAGTTTTTGGATTTTTACCTTTTGATGATGCAAGAAAATTAAGTGGGATGATGGAGGAAGAGAATTGAAGGGGAGGAGTTTGTATGGGGAAGAAGGGATGTGGGTGTGGATAAGATGGTGGAGAATATGTGAATGAGGCTCATTTTCAACACTGATTTCCTAACCTTTTAGTAGTGGCTACAAAAGGATTGGGTTTTTATTTCCTCAACTTCTATTAATTACTACTATGTGCACATATTTATTCTTGCAACTTGCAAAATATTAGTTTTGGGAATAAGTTAATTCGTAATTTAGTTTAAATTTTATAGGAGACATGTTTTTATGTGACAAAATAAAAACAAATCTGGATCAAGCATATCGATACTTAAGCATCAAATTGTATATAAATAAGCAACACGATTATTGTGTAATATACCATGTTTACTCTAATTATAACCGTAAATTATACTAAGAGTAATGGTTGAGAATTATTTATATTTTTCATTTCAATTTTTATAGTTTTCTATATGAATTAAACTAAGTATCAAAATGATAGATATATAGAATTAAATTAAATTGATAATTGAGTTGTTATTTAATAATGGATTCTCAATTTCTTAAATATATATGATTCATCTTTTTAAATTACAAAGTGAGCTTATGTAAATTACACAAAGTCCAAATAAAATTTGGACTAATAAATTGCCATTTGGATTGTATTTCTACACATTTTATGTGCATGAAATTGAATGAAAACTTGGTGTGGATGAAAATTCCATTTTTATATATTTATGTAGATTATTGCCTTTTATTTAAGCTATTCAACAACTTGGGCTTGGGCTGTTTAAACTGTCACATTTAGTCATTCAAATCACTAAATCTAATTTAGTGATTGAATCCGCTCTGTAAATGAACTGTTTTTGCAAGCTCCCTTCCCGCTACCCTTGGCGCCAAAACGCACAATTTCTTCTCGATCTGAAGAAGATAAGCTTAACATATTATTCAACTCAACAACAACAACAACAACTCTCATACGCATCGATTCTCCAAATCACAAGAGATAGAAAGCCTCTGCATCAAGTCCATGCTCAGATAATCGTTTCAAACCTCTCTCAAAATGTGTTCCTATGCAACAGGCTGATGAACGTATACGCTTCTTGCGGACTTGTATCGGAAGCCCAGATCATATTTTCCCAGTCTTGGAACAAAAATTTGGTTTCTTGGACGATTTTGTTATCTGGGCTCACCAAAAATGGCCGTTTCTTGGAAGCGGTTGAGGTGTTTCATGAGATGATGGTTTTAGAAATTAGGCCGAATGAGATAACAATCGCCACCGTTTTGCCTGCGTTTGGAAAATTAGGGAGGGTTTTGCTGGGGAAATCTGTACATTGTTATTGGATGAGACGCAGTTGTAGTGATAATGTGTTTGTGGAGACTGGTTTGGTTGATATGTATTCGAAATTTGGGTGCATGAAGATCGCCAGGAATGTGTTCGATAAAATGTCTGTGAGAAACGTCGTCTCTTGGAATGCGATCATTTCGGGTTACTCCGAGAACGGATATGGAGAGGAAGCAGTAAGTATGTTTAGTTGGATGAGGAGGAAAGGTTTGTGTGGTGATATATTCACAGTAATGAGCTTGGTTAATTTAGAAGATTTCGGAGTAGGACGTTGGATCCACGGATTTATAGTTAGAAGTGGATATGAGAATGATCAGCTTATCAAAACTGCTTTGATGGGATTGTATATAAATGGAAATTTTGTTGATGATGCTTATCGTATATTCGAGGAGATGAATACGAAGGACTTGGTTGCTTGGACTTTGATGTTGAGAGGATTTTCGAAGAGTGGGAATTGGAGAAGGACCATCGAACATTTCAACGAGATGATGGGAGAAGACAAGATAGCACTGGATTATGTTTCTCTTACAACTATGCTTTCGGTTTGCAGCTGTTCTGGAGCTTTGCATCAGGGTAGGCGAATACACGCTCTAGTGTTGAAAACCGGTTTTCAAGATGATCTTTTTGTTGGTTCAGCTGTAATAGATATGTATGCGAATTGTGCAAGTATATTAGATGCAGAAAGATACTTTACATTCATGGAAGAGAAAGATGTTGCTTGTTGGAACGCGTTGATATCTGGTTATGGCATGATTGGTTGTGGGAACGAAGCCATAGACACGTTCTTGAAGATGAAGGGTTCAGGTCTAAGTCCAAACGACTCGACTTTGGTATCAGTGTTGTGTGCTTGTAGCCATGCTGGCCTAGTCGAAGAAGGGCTCCAAATCTTCAATCAAATGACCGAAAGTTGGAACTTGATACCTAATCTAAAGCACTACGCATGCGTTATAGACCTTCTTGGGCGTTCTGGCAGAATAAACGATGCTTACTCACTCATGAAGAGTATGCATATTCAACCGGGGCTCGAGATCTACAGTTCTTTGCTTACTGCTTGCAAAACATTTAGGAACTTCGAGGTGGGAGATGAGATCTCTCGAGAACTTATCCAGTTGAAACCTAACGATGCAGGGTATTATGTATTGCTCTCAAACATGTATGCTTTGGCTGGAAATTGGGACTCTGCAAGAATGAGTAGAATATCGTTGAAATCGAACAACTTGAAGAAGAACCCCGGGTTTAGCTCTGTTGAAATCAATGGAGAAATGTGCACATTCATGGCTACCCAGAAGACCATCCTCACTACCTAGAGATCAAGAAGTTTCTTGAAGGTCTGATGTTGAAGATAAAAAATGCAGGCTATGAGCCTGATACCAACTCTGTACTTTTAAATGTGTCGAACGATATGAAGGAAGATATTCTGTTTCACCACAGTGAGAAGCTGGCTATTGCTTTCGGATTGATGAAGGCGAAGCCCGGGACAGCAGTTCGGATCACAAAAGACCTAAGAATTTGCGATGATTGCCACTTAGCGAGTAAGTTCGTCTCTAGAGTCTATGCTCGAGTTCTCGTTATAAAGGATGCAAATCGCTTTCATGTTTTCAGAGATGGCATATGCTCTTGCAGAGACTGGTGGTGATTTCTTTTTTTCTTTTTTCTTTTTCTTTTTGAGAAATTCTTGCACTTGGAGTTGGTAGCATGTTTCTTGAGGTCTCTCTGTAGATTATAGATGAAGAAGCAATGGAACATTTTTACTTCTTTTCAATATATAACATATGTTTTTAAAGCATACTCTCATTGATATTGAAATAATAGAATCACTTCACATGAAATCCACATTGCATTCATTACTTCATCACACGACCTAGTTCATCTAAGGCTTCGAACTTGCATCACTTTCTCCTCGATCAGCTCGAAGATGCAGACATCGCCTTTCTTGATTGAATGAGCATCTGTAAAGGCCTTCCATCCCCCAACCAAGGCAAGATGACCTCTTCTCGTGATGAAAGTGGTGACAGCCCAAGAAACCCCATCGGAATCTCTCAGCTCCATCGTCTGGCTCGACAAAGACAGATGCTTTCTTGAAAACGCCTTCGGAATCAGCTGTAAGACGACACACGACGAATCTTGCTCAGATCTTACAACCATGAAATCCAAAGAAACTGCATACTTAGTACATTCTTACCAAGATGCATTTGGGGCCGACGTTGTGGGATTTCATCTTGTGTCTGAAGAAAGGGTGAGACGAGGCAAAAGGAGGCGAGAGCTCGTGAGGAGGAACAGCATCTTTCTTCTTGTAGCTTTTCAGCAAACCGTTACTTCCGTAGATGCTCACATCAAAGGACATGCCTCCATTGTACATAAAGACTGCACATTCTAATCTGCCTAAGCTATGGCTCTCGACGAATTCTTGCCATCCTTCGACAAGATAAGCACATCCATCGTCGTCTCTTCTCCCCACCTTGGCATCCCAACTTCCACAAGGGCCGTTCAGAATCACCCTTTCACTTCCCTCCCATGCCAAGTGATCGTTGAAGAATTCGGTTGGAATTTTCTGAAAATTCAACCATTTCCAAAGTAAATCAAAGGTTTGTATAATCAAGGATTAAGACAGAAGTAAATTTCATATGTAGTTACCAGTTCAGACAGATTTTCAGACAACATAATTTGGTAGAAGCTTGGCCTTGTGTCTGGATTTCCCCAACTTCCCTCTCCAGTCTTCCTTTTTCCCATCTCAGAAGAAGACATTACCAACCTTCTTTCGTGAAACCTTCAAGTAAATCAGAGATATGTAAGAAAAAATGGGGAAGAGAGAGAGAGAGAGAGACTAGCAACACATCTCATGAGGATCAAAGGAATGAAAAAGAAGAAATCTTTAAACCTTCACAACAACAAGTCACTGGTAAAATCCTAGAATAATCTTAAATCATTCGAGAAACAAGAACCCCATCTCAAAATTTCAAGACGAGAGCAATCTAAAAGAAACTTAAACTAATTCACAAACTATAATTAACCATAGAAAGAATCACGAACTCGATGACTACCCTTGTTCGAAAATTCTAGAGAAAGAAAGGATAAAGAGCTACTCTAAACCACCAGCAGAATCCTAAAATGGCCAGAATCTTAACTAATTCGAGAAACAAAAACCATATAAAATCTTCAAAGAATCCACACAAGACCCATCTATTAAATCTTCAAAGAAAATGTTACAGAGATAGAACCTGCAATGAGGGCAGCTGCACTTCAAGGGATTCAATCGAGAGAGAGAGAGAGAGAGAGAGAGAGAAGGAGAAGTAAGGAAGTAGGGATGAAAGGAATGCTGCAACTTTGGAGGTGGTGAGAGTGTATTATTATGGTTGGTATCAATTGTTTTCAACTTGCATGAAAAAGTAAGGAAGAGAGACTGAGCCATGCATACACAAATATAGTAACATTGCCTTTTCTTTTTTGAATTTAATTACATTAAGTTTAATCTTGTACTATAGAATTATACAAGTACAGATGAAATGATGAAGAAAAATTACACGCATCGGTGAAAGAAAATGTGCATGAATACTTGGCATATAATTTTTGGTTAACGTAGAATTATGTGAAATTATTCGTCTTAACATGTGAAATAACCTTCAGTTTTGGTGTTGATTACAGCACGACAAAAAAGGACAATTTGCATTCAAAGAAATTAGTAACATTTTTTTGCTTTCTTTCACCATTTTTTTTTTTTTTTTTTTAAATATAACATGTGAATGCATTCCGATGCATTTCTAAAAATGGGTAAGTAGCAAAAGGTGAAAAGTTAGAAAACACTAAAAATAGAGTGGTTCTTCCATACCTTATCGAGATATTAATCAATGTAACGATGGGTGGCGACAGAGTGTATTCCACTTTGAATTGCGATGATATCTACTTAATGATTAAATTATATTATTATTCTTAGTTAATATGGGTAAATTGCAAGAAATCACCTGTGTGTTTTGCAAAACAAACATAAAAACATTTTTATATTTTTTTAATTTGTATAAAATACCTATGTGTTTCGATAAACCCTACGCGTTATACTCAAACTGTGAAATTTAGCATATTTAGAATATTTTCACATATTTAAAGGCCAAGAAACTATAAAATCGTACAAGTGAAATCTCACTCTCTACTTGTGTGTAAATTTCACTCTTTACTTATGCGGAGTTTCTTGGCCTTTGAATACATGCAAATACCCTAGAATAGTTTAAATTTCACGATTCGAATATAACGCGCATGGTTTATCGAAACACATGAGTGTTTTATGCAAATTAAAAAAATACATGGGTGTTTTGTGTTTATTTCGCAAAACACGGAATAGTTTCTTGCAATTTACCCTAGTTTTTTTTTTTATCAGGCAAACACAACACTCACACACGCACTCAAGGTGACTCGAACTTCCGACCTCTTGGATTGGAGGGGAAGCGTCTTGCAATTTACCCTAGTTAATATACATATCGGATCATATGTGAATGAACATTCTAATGCGTTTACTAATCACTAGCAATAAGTCTTCTATATTTAAGTTGCATGGGAATGCTCTACTATCTTCGTTGACATGACGATAATATATTTTTTTTAAAAGTTATTATTACTATTATAAAAGAGTCAATTCTTACGACTTTTATTTTGCTTAATATACCTCATATTCTAAATCTATTTTAATGGTAACAAAGTAATTTTGAACATAATTTTAATATTGAATTAAATTTATATAAATTTCTCCTACTTCAACTACAATTCTATTTCTCCTCTTATTTATCTTCTCAATTTTCCATGAACATTATTCATCTCCTCAAAAATCTATTACTTTCTACATGCTATCTTAAAACTCGCAATAATAAATAAGTATGACATAAATAATGAAATATTACAAAAATTTATATTATTTTTAACATATTTTTCAAAATTAATAATAATAATAAATAAAAACGTATGTACATACAACGCACATAATCTTTGCTAGTCTTAAAAATATATAAACTACTACTACATGACTTTGCCATATTAGCAATACATCAATTTTGTCCGTGATTGGGCCGACGTATGTGTCAAGTTGCTTAGTGATAAAATCATTTTCAAGGAACACGATTATCAAGATGTATAGAAAATCGCATTTTGCTCGTTAAGTCGTCGCATTTCGCCAACTTCCATAACTGCTTTTCGACACGATCCACCCGTTTCGCCACCTTCCTCATCAACTTTTTCTCTTCTTTTTTTTTTTTTTTTCGGAATTGGAACTGCAAAAGTGCTTCATATGATCAACCATCAAAGAAGAGTAACCAACAATTACTAATTAATTTCAGGTAAATCGATGAAGAAAGAAATAGAAATTTAAAGAAGAAATCGAGATATTATATTTATGAATATAAGATTGTCAACCATAAAAAGGAAGTCCTTGATTCGAAGCAACCTCTCCCCCTCTAATCCTCGAAAAACCCTTCCCCTCTTTTCATAATATCTTCTTCATCATCTGCGATTATTTCATCCACCAATTTCAAAAAAATCTGATTTTTTTTTTCTTGGATTGTTGAAGAAAAAACCGTTCTTCTAAGGAAAACAGAGGAGAAGGAAACGATACCATTTCTGATTTCAGTGAGTAATTTACCATATGATTTTATTTAATTTTTATTTTTTTGTTATGATCATCGCATTTTAGGTTAATCTCAATTTTGATGGAAATCGGAAAGTGATTATTATTATTATTATTTTCAATCGGATGTTTGGATCCTGATTATGTTTTGTTGTGTGGGAAGGGATCGAAGAAGCGCCTTCCGATGGCGGCGGTGCGGATGACGTCGCCGATCATGGCGGCGGCGATGATGATCATGATGATTCCGGCCTACGCCGGCGATACGAACCCAGTATTCAGCCCTTGTACGGACACAAAAGTTCAGAAACACGACGGTTTCGCCTTCGGGCTAGCGTTTTCTTCAAGGAACAATTTCTTCTTCAACGACACTCAGCTTTCTCCCTGCGATTCTCGCCTCTCTCTCTCCACCAACGGCGCCGAGCTTGCCGTTTTCCGGCCTAAAGTCGACGAGATCTCTCTCCTCACCATCAACAGCTCCACCTTCAATCCGGTAACTTATGATCAATTTTTGATATTTTTTATGAAAATATCAAATATTGTGGCATCGGATTTCTGAACTTGGCATGTCGAAATCCTGCATGAAATGTTTGTTCATTCATTTCATGCCGGAGTCGATACTGACATGTCAAGTCAGAAGCCGATGCAGGTGCTCAAAACTAGTGACGATCAGAAAAAGTCAGAAAATGACTATCTAATTCTGTTGAATCTATTTCTATAGAGCAAATTGGGAGGTTACATGGTGGCGTTTGCCGGAAGAAAGTACGCAGCTCGATCCCTCCCTATATTCGTCGCTGACGCCAGTAACGTCGTCACTAGCTTCACCATGGTACATGAATTGCTCACCGGAAAAAAAAAAAAAAAAATCAAAAACTTTCCAAAAATTGAATGAGTTTAGAGTCCTAATTTGTATTGTGATGGGCTCAGGTTCTTGAATTCCAGAAGGGGAGTCTGCAGAACTTGTTCTGGAAGAAATTCGGGTGCGGCTCGTGCACCGGAAGCTCCCTCACGTGTCTCAACAACACGGACTGTGCCATCAAGGCCTCCAGCTGCAGGAGCAATGGAGGATCCACTCCCTGTGACATTGGCATACAGTTGGCCTTCTCCGGCACCGACAAGAACGACAACGTCTTGAACTCATGGTACGAGGTCGCGAATCTCCGGCAGTACTCTCTTTACGGCCTCTACTCCGACCTCCGTGGCTCCCTTGCCGGTTCATTCAGCGGCCTCTTCTGAGATTTCAAGTGTTGACTTGTTTGTACATTTAGCTATTTTATACTCCCTCCGTCCCAATGAAGTTGAGTCGTTTCTTCAAGTTCATTGGGACAGAGGGAGTAATATATAATCTGAGCATTAATATTAATGTACTGAGAGCAATAGCTGTGTATTTCTAACAACAATATTGATTAATATGTTTTGCTCATATAGAATTATTAAGATAATCACACAACTAACTGTGCAAGTGGTTAATTTTTATTATTGTTATTGTTAATATTTGAATTGAATATTCATGCATACTAACAACCAATGATGAAGAAAACAATCAGTAGCTTGAGACAAAGCAAAAGACAAATTTAGGTACTCTTGATTTTCAATAAAACCAAGAAAGTATGAAGGCAGCCTCTCCTTAATCGACCCTTACTTTCGTCTCACTCCAAAACCCCATCTTCTTCCTTCTTCGATTCGATGAATTTGGCATGGCTGATGATGCTTTTGATCGTAGCAACGACGGCAGTGGCTCCGGCTGATGCTGGAGACACGAATCCTGTATTCGACCCTTGCTCGGATGCAAAGGTTCAAAGATTTGACGGTTTCACTTTCGGCCTCGCTTTTGCTTCGAGGACCGACTTCTTCTTCAACAACACTCAGCTTTCGCCCTGCGATTCTCGCCTTTCGCTGTCGCTGCCGGCCAAAGGCGCTGAGCTGGCACTTTTCAGGCCAAAGGTGGACGAGATTTCTCTGCTCAATATCAGCAGCACCACTTTCAACCCAGTAAGTGTAACTATTAACACTCTTTTTTCTTTTCTTTTTTATTATGATCATCTGCTGTGATCTTAACTACTCTTTCTCTCTCTCTCTAGAGCAAGTCCGAACGCTACGTGGTTGCGTTTGCCGGGCGAAAGTATGCAGCTCGATCTCTCCCAGCATTCGTTGCAGACGGCAATCACACAGTCACCAGCTTCACCATGGCAAATTTTCCTCCTCTACTATAGCCTAATCTTCATCAATTGTTTTCAATAATCACAGTGAATAAGCTAATCTTGTTCAACTGTTTTCCGATAGCAGGTTCTTGAATTCCAGAAAGGGATTCTGCAGAACTTATTCTGGAAGAATTTCGGCTGTGAATCGTGCACCGGGAGCTCGTTCGTGTGCCTAAACACCACCGACTGTGCAATCAAAAACTCGAACTGCACAAACAACGCCTGCGACATAGGCATACAGTTAGCTTTCTCCGGCACCGACAAAAACGAAAACGTACTGAATTCATGGTACGAGGTTGCGAATCTTCGACAGTACTCTCTACAGTCTCTACTCGGATCTACATGATTCACTTACCTCTTCATTCATTGGCAGCCTCCTGATAGTTATGCTTAATATCGCCATCGATCTAGTTCCAAATATCGTTACAACAGCAGAACTGTACCTTCACTCGACTGAAAGAGTATGTAAAAACCGAGTAGGAGACTGTTCGAATGTTAAAAGAAACAGCTCATTGTACGGCTCTGCTAGAGAATGAACTAAATGTTTTTTTTTTTAAACTGCTGAGGGATCAATTTGTCAGATATACAAGAAAATGATAAACTGTACATGGGCTATTTTACATTTTTGTACAACAAAATTGGTGAATTTCATCTAAAAACATTAGCTGTCAGAGCTGAATCTCAATAGAACAGCTAACCAAAATAGACTCTTCCATGAATTTGACCTTCACCCTATAGAGGGGCTGGCATCTTCAGAAAGTGAATTAGGACAAAACAAGATTTTTTTTCTATACTGGTCGAGAAGGTGACTTTTCGTGGATATCCATAACAAGATCCCGCAATTCTGGGAATATTGATATCAGAACAAGTTCCAGTATTCCATAACCGAGCTGCTTCAGGCAAACTGTGGACTGCAAGTCATTGAAGCAATAATTGAGCGACAAGATCTAGAGACAGGGAAATAACATCACACACACACACACACACACACATACATGCAAACTCCTTGATATCACACTTAATGTACACAGATTTCCATAAATAAGACAGAATATTTTATAGCAGAAACACCAGCATCCAGTACTTCTTGGTATGGACCATGTTGGGAAGAGGGGATGAGAGTTTTACCTGAAGAAAATAGTGGAGATCTCTAGCACAACGTCTGTACTGCTTATGTCCAATCAAGCTTACTAAAGTGGTCGGAGCACCATCTGCCAGGAGGAAAGGGAATGAGATTATATTCGTAATATTCACAAAACAAGGAAAGACAATAACAATGTGAGTTTGGATACTATTGTATGGTATGTGAGTGAGATCGGCTACTTTCACGGAGTAATTCAACAAATCAGACTAGAACAACCCGCAGACTTCTAACAGAAGTATATGGGGGGGAAACGGAATAAGTATGGTACCGTCCAGGGGAATCTAGAAATGCAAGGAAGATTGAGGTAAAAAGGCTAATTAAGATGCAGGCTGTATACCAGCAACACAAGTCCATTTTATAGGTTAGATTAGCAACAACCAACTGCTACTTTCCTAACTTAGCAACAGAATTTGTAGAAGACAGCACAGCAGAAATATATTTTGATGTTCTTAACGATATGGGAAATAAATACCAAGATACTTACTATATAACATCTTCTTCACATAGCTAGCTCTACGAGCAGCTTCCAGCTGTTGCTCAAAAGATCCTGGTTGAGTAGCCCTCATGCC
The DNA here is from genome assembly GCA_001642375.2 of Mentha longifolia. Lineage (NCBI taxonomy): Eukaryota > Viridiplantae > Streptophyta > Magnoliopsida > Lamiales > Lamiaceae > Mentha > Mentha longifolia. The sequence goes on along the minus strand of CM038120.1, from coordinate 25,570,083 downwards.
ACCCGGTTGTCTTGTCGTTTGCTGAGATCCTTGAGATGCTTCACTATTATTTAGTTGAGCACGCAATTTCAGGAAGAATGTGCCTTCAGGCCACAGAATCTAATGATAAGATGATACGAGTCAGAAAATATATCTTCTCAAAACAGGAAAAGTAGAGAAGCAGAATCAAATTATTGAACAAAAAGTTGAGAAACCAGACAATTGATCGCTTACATAGCTTAAAGAAAGACCATAAACTATGAGCCGCTGGTCCCATTATTGTTTAATGTGTTTTTTATATAGTTTTTCATATGTTTTGAGTGTGTTTGTTTCGTCATATTTTGTGTGTTTTGATGTGTTTGTGAGTGTGTTTTAGTTAAAAGGTGATTTCGGGGAGTTTGGATCAAGAAGAGAGGAAAACAAGCAAAGTGTCGAGAAACGGAGAAGAGAATGAAGTCGAAGAAGTCAAGAAAGGAGAAGAAGTGAAGAACAGACTGCGACTTGCCAACCTTGCGACCGCAATTATCAAAAAGAAAAAAATATCATCAAGAATGTAAACATTGCACTCTTCCAATATGGAAAAGTAAGCTTCTTATGCTACTCAGTAGACTGATAATGAACAGAATGCAAATACTAAATGCTAAAGTCTGGCCAAGTAGAAAAATACTCAACATCAGCATGAAAGTATCAAGTTATAATAATTGAAACTTACATCCTGGACCCATCGAATCCCTCGTGCAACAACACTCTCTCTTCGGAGCCACTGGATTTGCCTTAAGAGCCAGTCATCAATGGCATCTTCCATGACTAACTGAAGTATTTGTTTTGATATCCAAAATACCTGTCTCCTACAATCAAAGAAGATAGAAAATATATGGCTCAAGGCTCACTTGTCCAGCTTCATAGCAGCATGTCTATTACTAGTAAAAGTCAGTGGATAATAAGTTGGTTGCATACGTTCATCAGGATGAAATAATTGCTTCAAGTGCAAAAGTTTGCTGGGTGTCTCATTTCCTTTTCTTTTCTGTAATTTATTTTAATTTTATCACTAACTACTTTTAGGTGATTTCAGAAGAAATTATAAGATCACAAAAACACAATTTTTATAATATTTTTTTACTATTAAATAGATAAGTTGAGAGCATGTAGATGCAGCTTCTGAAGTCAACCCCTCTGTGCCATACAGGTATATATCCAACATGTATCATTTGTTCAAGAACTCTATTTACACCAATTTACAATGTTTGCCACCTACATGAAGTTTCTTTGATAACAAAAAAAACTTTATCAAATGAAAAGCCATTTAATGGGGCCATGAATGCAGAGTACTTCAATAGTACACTTGTCTCACGGGTTATGATAACAACAATAATAGCAATTTGACAGCCGCATAACGTGTAAGTTATTCATACAATGTTTTACTCCCTCTGTCCCTTTCAAGTTGAGTCATTTATTTTCAGTATTTGTAGCAAGCGTTTTCAAATGTCTTGATAATAGGTTTTAAAATAAATTTTTGAAGTACTTTTTCTTTTACGGGATACTATGAGTGTTGTAGTATCTCATAAAAGAAAAAAAAGAAAAAAAATTAAAAAGTTATTTTAAAACTCATCATCAAGACGCTTGAAAACGCTTGCCACAAATGCTGAAAAGAAATGACTCAACTTGAAAGGGACGGAGGGAGTACATTGCTAGATATGGCATAAGTCAAAATGAACTAATGAAGCCACCAGTGCCACAGCCATTTCAAGACATCTATGAATCTCAACAGCAAGATTCTCCAACACTTGCAAGTGTGCAAGTTATTAGTCCAAGAGTTCATGACATATAAAATGATAACTTAGTAAGAACATTCACCAAGAAGACGGAGTGAAATCCAAACCAATCAATTCATTAAGCCCAGGATAAGTAAGAAGGGAAGAAATGTCTAGTGAATCATCGGTTAAGTCAAGGAGTGAGGACCTAGAAAAATTCTAAAGAAAGAATGATAAGAAGTTAGAAGGTAAAGTGTAAAAGCATAAGGAATATAGAAGGAGAAACTGGAGAAATTGTCAAAAGCCAGTGGCATATAATATCAACCTAAAAACTACAAAACTAGTCACTTCACCGATCAAAATCCCTATAAACTTAATAAAGTCACACATGATAGCCAATTATAGATCTTAAGAACAAAAACTGCACATTTGAACAAAAAGAGCAAGTCAATAAACCAATGTGTGTTAAAGAAAGTATCACCTCAGCCAGCCCCTTCTTTTGAGTTGAAATACGTTATCAACTAAATTCAGAACTGGAACACTTAAATTTGGCGGTGTCCACTGCAAGGAACATTTAGTGTCAATTAGAGAATGCATAACTGAGACCATGTAACACATGATATAAATTTCCTAAGAGACTCATATGTAACAATAGCTTATTTCCTTCTGTGCAATATACTGGATATATATCCCAGCTAGGAGTAGATAAGGAGTAGCAGGATATTGAGAGGGTGGTGACCATTTGAAGATTAAAGATACTATTCTCTATTTTAACTTTTCTAGTAATATCAGTTTAAATATGGTCTGGGAAAAATACAGTAGAAACAACAATGTCAACATTTTGAGAAGGGTGAAGAACCAATGAACAAACAAACATGAAAAGAAGGGAATACCTCTGGGGGAACCTGAGTAAGACCATCTTGAGGAATGAATGTTAAGGCTAGATTAGACTCTGGGTATCTCTCAGAGTTTGATTCAGATTTCAACCTCACAACATGGGAATCTGAGTTGAAGTTACTGACATCTTCATCATGGTCTGAATGCCACCCTCTAGCTCGGCCTGCAGCTTCTACATCCTGATCCCCAAGGTTTACATCTTTATCACCTTCTTCATTGTCTGAGAAACTGTTAGTTGACTCTGACATAGTTGGCCTGATAGCCAGTTTGTTTATATCATCAGCATTCCAGGACAAGTTTTTGTTAGTCACGGAAGAATCTTGTCCAATAGAAGATGAAGGCGAGCCAGCAACTTTCAACATAAGGCCATCAGAAACCCCTTTGAATTGACGTAATATATCATCCACAGCATCATCCACATTAACTGATTAGATAAAGTGTAAATGTATGATGATTACTGAATAGACTATTTTGTAGATAAAATTCAAATTAAGTGTTTAAGAGACAAAATATTGAAGACTTAACACAAGAATGCCTAATATTTGACAAACAATTAGCTCTACAATGTGATTAAGAAGTTATGTATAAAAAAGAGAGGATAATCAATCTCTTTAGCCAGTTTACAACAACTAAGGGATGACAGTGAGGGAACAGACTGTTACTTCTATGGGTTCTTTATCTAGATCTCCAATACAATGTGCTACAGCTATAACTTCAGAATTCAGATGCCAAGACTTTGCTTCTGATATAAGAATACAAGAATAAACTGATAGAAATAGATTCCCAATGTTTGAAATTTACTATATCCTTTACAATAAAATTATTTTCGCCTTTTCGGTCATAGAACACAATTGAGGCATAATATTGAGGATTAAAACATTATATGCTTAATTATAAGGAGATTTTCAGTGCACAAGAATTTGGATGAAGCATGGAAAATGCATATAATGATAAGCATAGCATAAAGATTTGATTTGTTTGTTTAGAAAGTGTTTAAGTGTATCACGTCTCTTTAGTTTTGCTGAAATGTATTTTCTGTTACTTCTAGATTAGATTGTTAGATTGAATCTTTATCCAGATCATGTCTCTACTTGTATATATATTTCTGTGTATCCTATCATTTATGTATTGACATATATTTCCATAAAACCTTATAGATAATATGACTAACAAAACATTCATAGACAATTGAATACATGAGATGATCCAAGAAGAGAAGGCACATACCTGCCAGACTCCTCATCACAGAAGAAGATTTCCCAAAAGAGTAATTCTTCATTGATGAAAAACTATAATTAGTTAAGAAGCCATACTCAAGTGTATATTCTTTTAACAGAAAAAATAAATGCATACCTTAGAGGAGTCGCTAAGAAAATCCCACACTTCGTGTTGCTCTGCCACATTAGCAATTGATAAGAGATCCTGTTAAAGACAGACCATTAGATCAGAAAACCAGAAAAATGTCTCTGGGCCAGAAGGAGTATGATAAGCATACTTGAAGATACTTGTCTAGCTGAATACAGCGTTGGTGAACAAAAGCATCCTCTGTGCTTGACGAGAATATCCTTTTGGGAGGCAAATGTAATGTGTAATTGGGAATATCCTTAAGATGCCTATGCAATCTCTCAAAGTTCCGATACCTGTAGATAAAGTATCCCAGCAGGGGAATTAACTATGGAGCAAGTCACATGTTGATGAAACCAATGCAGTTGCAGGCAGTGTAATAAAATTCATTCCGCACCAATCAGGTGATGGCCTGGCACCTAATAACTTGAATGGGGGCAGCAGTACCTTTTAATTTGTTATTTTTCTTTTTCAGTTTAGTCACTGTATGATAGTTTTTAGTAGTAATACTGTCAAGATATGACTTGCATCATCAAATTAAACAAGGAAGATAAAAATAATAATAATAAAATAATAGAAAAAAACTTGGTACTTTTTACTTTTAAGGGAAAATAATTTTTATTTTTTTTTGCCTGGAGCAGTAGACTATCTGGCCAACTAATCCAGAATTGGAGAAGGCCAGGCAGATGTGTGGATGAGTAGGCCAATCTGCACAACACTGGTAACATGACTAGACAGAGCAGCAACAAAAAATGTACCTCCTTTTGACAAACCAAGTGGTGCCATTAGCATCTGTTACGGCAATTGAGTACACTGCAAAAGATTTTGACCCAAGTTTCTCAAAGTATGCTCCAATAACCTGCAGAATCAAGGATCTCTCATCAGACAAAACACATACTATGACTAGGCAAAAGTAAATAAAGGTGGTCCAAAAATACTCCCACAATCTCAAGCCCTGACCTCAAAACTAGCTGATCACACATATAAAAGAATTAATGAAATTAAACTATAACGAAGTCATCAGTAACATAATTTTGCTTCTTATGTTAATTGGAACTTCTTAACATAAATAATTGAACAGTATCAGAATTAGAGGACCTGAAGCAAAGATTTGAAGATAAAATTTCCAGAAAAGGAGTGAATCCCGTCAAGCTACTCTTTTTTTTATTTTTTTATTTTTTTATTTTATAATATTAGTATTTTGAAATATATACAAGTTTCAAATCCAGTTAAGCTGTGGATTATAGAAAGAAATCACTGCCATACCCGACATCTAAGCTTTGGAGTATGCCCTTCATGGCGTAATACAATGTCTGACTTGCTCATCAGGCTACGCACATTAAGTTTATCAACATCTGCACTGTAGTACTCATTAATGATAGGTGCACTGCCCTTACTGATATACATATCTTCCGGGTTAAACTGAACTCTCAAGTCAGAGGTGCTGTTTGATCTTTTAAGCTTATTTTTGTTTTCAAGGGTAATAACAGCACGGTTCTCCAGTTCATAAACAGCAGATTTTCCCTTGGGAACCGCCTCCATATTATGTTCTTGAAAAGTGCTCAAGGGATCAATATTCAGACCAGTGGACTGCGTTTCCTGCAGGGGCCTGGGGGGTAGCTGCATGGAAACTTTGTCTTCTATTCTAGGATATGTTCCAGGCAGTAGGCCACTTACTGAATCTGAAACTTCGGAAGCCTGAACCCCTAGAGCAGCCCTTTTCTGGATTTTCTTTTTGTAGTTTCTTCCTATCGTCCACATGTTTTCAAGATTTTCAGGCATGAGAACTTCTGTTCTTCTCTGAGTTGCAGCCTCAAATTGTTTAGCCCACTCACCATGTCGCATACGAGTGGATTCATCCTCTGTCGTACTAGAAAACGGACCTCCTGAACTACCAGACTCTAATACCTTGTCATGATCCGGTCGAGCCAAGGATAAACCAGCCTCTTGATTGTTTAAATGCGATCTTTTTCTCAAACTAGATTCACTACTTTGGCCATGTTCCCTCGGAACTTGGTGTTCATGGTTATGACCCCCCGCATTAGGCGATTGATCACTGGAAGACTCACTGAACCCCTCAGTGTTGTAGGCAAGGATAATATATTCAATCAACTCATTAATATACCTAAGGGAAAAAAAAGTATGAAATATTAGATTACTAAAGGGGCAATGAATCAAAAGCATATCAGTTCATATAAAATGAGTTCCAGTTTCTCTTGTATAATATAATCACATAACTAGGCAAGTGATAGTTTTTCCAACATGCTCACAACCAGCATAATATGCTATTCAACAATTAGATGGTCAACATGACAAACATAAATATCATGTGCCCTTCTCTATCTGCATAGCTTCATGTGATGGGCTGATCTTAACAATCTGAGACTTCAAAGCTTTTTACAACTTTTTTCCGTAAAAAGAACGTCTAGAGAAGTAGCATCTTACAAGGGACTTGCGAAATTCATAATAGGTTGCACTACCAAACATGTTAAGAGCTCGCGAGCAATGCAGCGTACTAAAGGGGATTGAGCTTCCCTTGGTCTCAGCACAACAGCCAAAAGTCCAGCCATGAGCCGCTGAAGAACCTAAAATACTAGAACATATTAGATATCACACAAAAATTAACCAAGAACAAAAGAAAAACTTGTAAGCCAAACAACTGTTCTGAATTAGAACACTTATACACCTTGTACTCACTCTCTGGAGATATCAAAGCAGGGTGAAGCTCCTTAGAAGCCAAGAGATGGTGTTTCAACCTTTCATCCCTTTCCTCAGAAGACAATGTTCCCATAACATCAACACCAATAGCAGCTTGGTTCCTTCTGAAGAGATCAAGGTGCTCTCCTACCAGGTCAACTACATCCCTGAAGAAGTGCAGAAATAACGGTCACCATATTTTAATCCACATTTACCAATATTCACAACTTTATCGAAGTGTGCACAAACAAGAGAGACAATACCTTGTCAACAGTTCAATGAGGTTTAATTCTTTTATTCTGCCTGATACTTCTCCGAGAACATCCAAGATTATAGCATGTATCAATTCCGGCGCCTCTCTGTCAGGCGTAATTTCAGAGTACCATAGGTCTGTGACAAAATCATTCAAAATTTTGTTGATGAAATCCTCAATAGCAGCTTCAACGAGAGGAGAATCAATTTTTCTTTTCCACTTTTTGGGGGGTGGCGGCGTAGTGAGTCGGGAATCATTTACAGATAGCTGCTTCTTTTCTAAGTGTGATAAGTACGATATTGTCTGGTTACTCCGAACCTTCCATCTGAATTCCACCTCATTTAACAAAATTCTCAGTCCGCACACCAAGAGTATGGCTATGGGTATGTTCATCAACATTGACTTACTACTATCTGCAAGCAACATGAGTATGAACATAGCGATCAGCTCAGCTGCAACTCACTCGATTGCAGTAAAACAATACAACGTCGCAGCATTTTAAGGTTTACAAACTAGAAACTATTTCATTTGTTTTACCAAAAACTTTTAATAATACTGAACAGGCATTCTCTTAATTCACATGCGTTTCCAAATACCAACAAACCAGAAACATATCAAGAAACATGCAACATGATCAAACGAAATCAAACCCCTTCAGAGAGCGATTCACCAAACTAGCACAAACTTCTTAGCCATTGAAAAGCGAATTTCATAATTCTCATCAGCAAGGACATTTATCATAGCAAGATCACGAAACTAACGAACTAATCATCAAATCGCAGCTCATTAGCTCACGAGAAGGGAAGCGGCGGATTCGGGATTTCTCAACAAAACCAGGAAAGTAGAAAGAAAGAAAGAAATGTAAAAGAACTTACGAGTCAAGAAGTAAGACACTGCGAATATGCAGAGACCCCACCACACCGTTCGAAGCTTAGCTTCTTCAATTAGATCTTGAATACTGCCCATGGCTTTACTCATGATTCACGAACCCTAAAATCCTTCGTTTTCTCAACTACAACTCAATTAAATGATCAAAGAACTATCAATTGAACCTCTGAATCCAAAAGTAAAAGATATTCAACTACACGAAGAATTCCGCAAACTTTTTACCAAGTCCGAATCACAAGAAAACAAAATTGAAGTGCTTCTCGAATCGAGACTGCATCAACTGTGATTCTTCCTACCTTGTTCTAGTCATGAGAGAGAGAGAGAGAGAGGGAAAAGGAGAATATTGGAAGGGATGCGAACGACGTCGTTATACTTACTCGCTGTAAATGTCATCATTAGCAATGTCTGGTTGTACTGTCGGACTTGAAATTACGAAATTGCCCCTGATTTGTACAATCTAACATGCAACGTGCGGAAAGTGTGCGAGCAAGTTCTTTGATGTTGAATTGAAGAATGAAGTTTTCAAAATAATATTTTTGCTCTTTGATTAGCTGTTTGTGTGAATTACTATTATTAATTAGCTGGAAATGTAATCACGGGCACTTGTGGACATGAATCGTGTATTATTTTCTTAACACAAAAACTTGGATGAGCCGGGCAACCCGATTTTAATCCGGATCATGCCCGATCCGATCCACTATGTGTTTTTATTAAAAATAAATAAATCAGGTGAGAAATAAAATGTTCATTGATTGTAATTTGGTAATCAATTTGGCTAGTGATTTACGGTTGGTGCAAAAAATTTGTGGCTATTTACTTTCGGTTTAAGAATTAATATTCCCAAATTTTGGGCATCCTTTGAGAGCCTTAGGGGAGAAAGTTTGATGTTGGTGTGTGAAATTGGGTGGTTTTGAATTACTTTGAAGTGGAGAAATAAGGGGTGGCTGGTATGCGGGAATGAAATTCAGTAGGAATGGAATGAACTCAGTAATGGAATGAAGGTGGGAATGGAATGAAATTAGTAATGAAATTTCTATGGCTGGTATATACAGGAATGGAATGACCATTCCTGTATTGATTTCATTCTTAAGGCTGGTATTATTAGAATTGTTGTAGACATTATTATTTATGATAAAAAAATATACAGAATAATTAAATATTATTATATAAAAAATTAAGTAGCGTGGACTCGATTCTAGCAAACTTTCAACACATAATATTTTTTGATAATTACAAACTCTTTGATTTTGTAGAATTCATAAAAAAATCACATAAAACTAAACATAAAATACAAAAAAAAAAAAAAAAAAAAAAAAAAAAAAAAAAACATAAACATGTTATGATTGCAGTTTTTGTTAGCGATGAAAGAAGAGGCGATGTAGAATGCGATATTATGATTGATTGTGTTAATTAGGTTAATATCAATTTTAATTTATTAATGGAATTAATGAGAATAATTTTGTAAAAAAAATTAATTTTTTCATTACTGAGGATAAGGATTCCGTAATACTAGGGGGGAGTGGGGGAATGGTTAATTCTACACTCTCATGGCATTACTCATTCCTAGTCAAAAAATTATGTCAGCCGTGTCATTAGGAACAGAATCTGGAATGTCATTCCATTCCTATCTCATTCCCACATACCAGGCACCCCTAAGGTTCTCTTTGAAAATGTAAGTTGGAACGAGGAAAATATTGTGAATGAAATTAAGAGTAGATTATATAGTTGGCGTGTCATGCATAATATGTTATGTGCATATCTAGAAAATTGCCCATTTTAAATACATAAATGGAAAAAATACCCCTTTATATAAGATATTTGGAAAAATACCCTTTTGACTAATTACACCCCAAACATTTTGCTATTGACAGAACACCATTTCATTTAATTTTCTATCCATTTTTCAACAAAACCTTGAGATGACCCTACGCTTCTAAAATGGTATCAGAGCCCTAGGTTTATTTGGGAATTATATTTATTTATTATATAATGTTTATTACCTAACAGAGGAGACTTCAAGTTAAAATGGAACCAGACTATTGTCTGAGTTGCGAGTGCTACAGTTCATATCTCCAGATTATGGAGAGGAACAAAACAAGTGACCTTACTATACTACGAGTAAGGCAGGAACGTCTCGAATCAGCAATTCGAGAAAACAGGCACCCTAGAGAGATCCGTGCCTGCGAGTGGACGATCAAGTTCTACTTAGATCGCCTCATGATAAACGCTTATCTTGAGGGGAAGCTAAGAAGGCTGATGAGGACGGCCCATCAAGATCATACCTGATGGACCCAAAGATTGGCCCTAATTTCGTAGAGATCACGCCAGATCCGGCTAAAATCTCTATGGATCTACGGGAAATCCAGAAGACGGTGCAAAATTACGGCAACAGCCTATATGGAGTACCTCAAAAGGTGGACGAAATATCCCACAAACAGGATGTCATCCTTGACATTCTAAAGGATATTCAAAAATGAGTGGAGAAACTGGAGACACATCCAGGTTCCAGTCGAGCCAAGAGGGGTTTCTTTTGGGACGAACCAAAAAGATACCCGCTACCAGTCAAGGAAGGCGAGAAACGCGACCCAAGACTGGATCTAATTTCTGGTACGGTCCGAGGTAAAAAAGATGAGTAACTTCGAAAGGATCGGACTGGAGGATCTACAAGAGTTAGCAGATTCTTTTGCTAACATGACGGTGGTGGATCTCAAGATGGCCAAGCCAGAAGAAACATCCGGCGGGGCTACACAACCACCCCAAGGTTATTACGATTTTGAAGCTGGTTCCTCCTATCATCGAAGGACTGGTGGGATTGCAGACGATCAATTCAAAATCAATTTCAAGCGAAGGACAAAATGGAAACATGATAATCCTTCGGAGAAAACAACACTGGAGCCCATCCATCCATATGGAGTTACTCTCAACATCGATGAAGTTAATTTCAAAGATCGAGAGAAATTCATTGATGACTGGGCAGCAGCAATGAGAGTTGCAGGGTCAACTCTTGATATGAATGACGAGGGATATCTTAGGTTCCTCGAGATGAGTCTTGCAGGAGTTGCAAGGTCCGCGTGGGAGGAAAAAATAAGCACAGAAGTAAAAAATGAGTGCTTTAAAATCACGTCCCACACGAAGAAGGTGATTCAAATGGCTGATATCCTAAAGAACCATTTCTTGGGAGTTGGTTATTTCGGAACCTATGACGAGGAGAAAAAGAAGAAGTACAAGATGGCTCTTCTTAATCTAAGACTTGCGGTCTTAGATCAAAAATCTCTCAACAAGTTTCTGCAGCTCTTCACAGTCTACCAGCATCAATCCAAGACTGATGATAGCTTTGCAAAGGAGATTTTCTTCTTGAAATTTCCTAACCCCTGGAGAGAAATGTTCATCCAAGACTACGTTCCCGGGGAATATGATGGAGTCGGAAAGATAATGTCTTTTGTGCACACCAAACTGACGGAGTGGTGTCAACAAGCCACAGCACAAAAGAATATCAAGAAATTAAGGAGGATCAACAAGGAAGCTCCTCTTAATTGCGAAGATAATGATCTCCCAACGGTCATTGGAGAAGATCCTGCTAGTTACAAGAAAAGCAGGAAGAATAGGTATCAACCCTATTCTAAAAAGAGAAGATCTTGGAAACCAAGAACGATGTGGTCCAGACAGAAGGCTGGATCATACAAGTATGGACGGCGGAGCGGTCCATCAAGAAACCGGTTTCAATCCAGAGGTGCAAGCTCAGGCAGACCTCAGGAGAGGACACCAACAAGGAAAACTTTCTGAAAAGCTCATACTAGGGCTAATGAAAGTTTCAAAGATTGCAACTGCTGGACGTGCGGTGCAGTGGGGCATATCTCTACAAATTGCCCAGAAAACAAGACGATGAGGAGGTTCGAGTCAACCCCAGACATCGAAGACGCGATCTATTTCCAAGATCTCGTACAAGTCTACCAATTTGAGGATATTGCCTCAGATGAGAGTATTTACGAACAGGATGAGATCCTGACAAGTGAAGAAGATGGACCAACCGATTCAGAATCCGACTGAACCTGAGGTACATCATCAAGAGAGTGAAAATCGAACGGGTTTCTCAAGCCGGACGATGATTTCACAAAGCCAGATCGATAAGATCATGAAGAAAAGTCTTAATATACAGAAGTATCAAGGCTTTACGGCAGGGAATATCAATTATGCCCTGAGGAATTTCAGTCTCAAGACTCGGAATCACCATATCGTATATGGTATTACGAGACGAGAGATGTCACTTCCAATCGAGCTCACGGGGAATCAAGTGGAAATGCAATTGATTCCAGCAAGCGATATCCGGGAGGATCTGGAAAAGATGAAGCCGGAGATTGCAGAAAAGATGAGTTGGATACATATTGGAGCAATCCAACTTGTACTCAAATCTGCCCTTTTCGCTGGTGTTGATTCTCCAATTGACATCGCGATTTGTGACAAACGAGTCAGAAATCTCAAGGATTCCGTAATGGGAACCATTGCGGGAAATTTGTGTGTTGGACAAGTGGTGGGGATTATATATCCTAAGATTGCATATAATCTTAACGACACCAATTTCAGCAGAGCCCTGACGCTTTATCAGGACTTCAAGAGGAAAGAGCTGGTGGAAGAAGGGAACAGACCTTATTCCATCACATATCAGGTATCATATGCGCTTTCTAACTCACATCATACTGAGTTATTCCTCGGAAAGCAGTTCATAGAGATACCAGATATCTTCAAGAAGGTGACAACGGCGATCTGTCCCGATAGAATGGAGTTTCCACGTTTGAGAAACGTGGATATGCAAATTCAGGATAGAGTGGTCATAACTCATGACCAAAGTCTCAGAATACAATCAGGAAGATTGTCATTCCAAGGAGATAGGATTACTTCTCAACCAATGGGAAGAAATCTTATTCAGCAGAATCAAGAGTCTCAGAGTTCTTTGCCTACTCTGAGTTACAAGAAGACGGCTATTACTATCAAATGTCCGGAAGGATGGAGAGAAGTAATTGCCAGATTCGATACTACAAGATGGGAAACCAATTTCCCTTGCAACGTCTTGTATTATCTCGAGCAACCGGAAGTCCATCATGACAAGGGAATGATTGAGATTGGAGGACATACGGTTGAAATCAAAGGGCGAGCAGGAAGAGAGGAGAATATCCTCATCTTAGGTTTGGATTTCCTTGAAAAGTTCAAACCATGGAAGAAAAGAGAAGAAGGAATGGAGGTCACGATCAATGAAAGAAAAATATTGATCTAATGACTAGCCCCTTCTCAATATACATTCCTATTGGAGTGTTATACGAGAAATATAAGGCAGAATACTTTGCTGCTTATATTGATTCCGGAGCAGGAATATGCACGGCGAAACGAGGAATCTTTCCTACAGAGGTCGAAGAAGATCTACCTCGGATTGCAGGAAGAGATTTTTTCAAGAAAATCTTGATTCTAACAAAGGGAGTCAAGACGGTAGAAGTTCTAATTGGAGGAGCAGGCCAGACACCTTGGTATAAGGTTAAAACTCCACCAATTTATTTTCATGATACAGGAGCAGATATCCTGTTAGGGAACAATTTCTTGCAGATGTTCAAAAGATATATGCAGGATAATGAGAGACAAAGATTGGTGTTCACAACCCAATGTGATCACAAAATCATTGTTCAAAGGCTAAAAGGGGCATTCAACAAGCAAATGCCATTAGTCTTTCGCAGCAAGCGTGGTGATGAAGGACAACTTCGAAACCCAAAAATGCAAGATCGGAGAAGGTTCAATGAAGCTCTATTGAACTACCGGATAAGAGGAGAGTTGACAGACGGCGACGAAGCTAAAATTCAACTCCTAAAGGTATCTTTAATTTCTAAAGATATTGAAAATGATACGCAGGTATCGTTAGAAGATGTCAAAAGGAAGATTGTAAGATGTTACAATGAGAATCCTTTGGCATGGTGGGAGAAAAACCAACTCAGAGCAACCTTAAAGGCGAAGCCAGACAAGGAGAATGAGTTTGTTAGATTCAGACCAATCCTGATGAATCTCAGAGATCAACAGGATATGAAGGAGATTATCAAGGAACACCTTGATTTGAAGTTAATCGAACCAGGTAACTCGCCATATAGCAGCCCAGGCTTCTTGGTAAGAAATCATGGTGAGATCAAAAGAAATAAACCTAGACTCGTTATTAATTATAAAGGAATTAATGACGTTTTAGAGTTTGATGGTTATTTCATTCCGAGCAGAGAACACCTTATTAACTGCATTAGAAATGCTAAGGTTTTCTCCAAGTTTGATTGCAAGTCAGGGTTTTACCAGATTCGCATGGATGAGAGTAGTAAGAAGTTTACAGCCTTCTCTACGCCGCAAGGACATTATGTTTGGAACGTAATGCCGATGGGGTTAGCCAACACACCTCAGATCTTCCAGAGAAAGATGGATAATCTTTTCAAGGATTATTTCTCTTTTATGTTTGTTTATATTGATGATATTCTTATAACATCAAAAGATATGAATGAACACGTTAAACATCTCGAGATTTTTGCAGATGTTTGTTATAAGGCAGGACTAGTGCTTTCGGAAAAGAAGGCAGTCATTGCAACCAGGAAAATGGAATTTTTGGGAATTGAGATAGATGAATCAGGGATAATCCTACAGGACCATATAGTCCAAAAGGTTAAGAATTTCTCTGAGGATCTAAAGGAGAAGAAACAACTTCAAAGCTTTCTAGGAGTTGTTAATTTTGCAGGAGCGTTCATCAAGAATCTTGCAAAATATAGAAAGGTTTTCAGTCCGCTACTGAAGAAGGATGTTCCGTTCATTTGGACAGAAGAACATCGAAAAGGAATGAGAGATTTAAAGGAAGTTTGCGAGAACCTCCCGAAGCTCTCGATACCGCAAGACGAAGACGATCTTGTCTTGTACACAGATGCAAGTGATCATTGGTGGGCAGCAGTGCTAACAAAGATCACTCCTAATGGAGAAGAACCATGCAGATACTGTAGTGGTTTATTCCAAGAGAATGAGGCCATCAGATGGCACATTAACGAGAAAGAATTCTTTGCAGTGCGAAAGACTTTTAAAAAATGGCCTCTTTTCCTTCTTGCAAAGAAATTTGTTTTGAAAGTGGATAACACCCAAGTTAAAGCTTTCTTAAAAAACAAGATTGAATCGAAACCTGAAAAGGCTAGATTACTTAGATGGCAAGCTGAATGTCAATATTTTATTTTTGATATTGTCATTGTGAAATCTCACGAGAATGTTCTTGCAGATTTCCTAACAAGAGATGGAGCCAACTGAAGTTAGCTCTATCAACAATGCCATGAGACATCTCAGGGAAGACCTTGAGATGCTTCAGAAGGAATGGGACGAGTGTGTTTTGAAAGCTGAACAAGCTGGAAAAATACAATCTGTTGACAAGACGAAAGTCTCAAACAGAATACAAGATTGTAGGCTGGCACAGACTAAGTGCTGGAATGCAATACAAGAGCCACTCCTTCGGGCTTCTAGAGTGACTCCGGTTACTCCAGAGAAAGAAGCGATTCGGTTGCCGGCCCCTATAACGGTAGCAGAGGATTCAAATACCTCTTGCACGAGTCCTAAGTTGGTAGTATCAATACTATCGGCCCAAGAAAAAGATGAGACTCAGGAGTCCATTCCTGAGGTATCATTTCAACCCGGCACCTCTGGGGTTAAAGAGGGAGAGGTTAATCTTAGGCCATTGAAAGACATTTCTAAGATTAACACTGACATTATTCAAGTTTCTCCTTTTTGGCAGGCTTATCAAGCAAGCTGGGAGAAGTTGATGACGAGACGAGGGATCAACCCAAATAAAACCTTGGTTGATGTCTCTGGAAAGTACCCGCGAGTGTGGATGATGCCAGGTGTTCATCCACAAGAAGTCAAGGAATGGTATGAATTCGGGGCACTTGCCTCGGTTTATACGGTCTCCCCATCATTCACAGAAATTAAGAATCTACCCAAATGGATTCAAGAAGTTGTTTACGATTCCTGGTCTAATAATGACCAGCTCAGCAGAGGAGATGTTTTGGAGCTCTACTTCATCAGTGCTGCACCAGAACCAGTGGGAAAGGGAAACCATGAAGCATTTCATTACATAAGGCTCAGGCGAACCGATGAGAGGAGCCGATGCAACATCAAGGTTCCATGTGGAGAAGTACCGCTTGTCTCCACAATCAAAGAAGATGAAATCTCAACCCGAAGGGCTTGGGGTTTATGGGTCTGTCTTACCGAGATGGACAAAGTCAAGTATCAGTTCAAGTTCTTCCAGAACTCAGTGAACGGATCATTCCTGTTAAACACAATGACAGGAAAAACCACGAGATTTGCAGAAGAGGCTTTCGAGAGAAAGATGAATCTGCTATGGGAAAACAAGCTTGTGACGAGCAAGGAAACTCATCGCAAGTATTGTAACATGGCGCACTATGGGAACTGGATTAATCACATTTGTCCAGCATGCCCAAGCCAGAAAGAGCTGGAGTTCGGCAAGAAGTTCATGCCAAGAGCAGGACGAGCCCGGGCTCAGGACCAGAAGGAACCAAGGGAGCCACCGAAAGGAAGGATGCCCAGGGCCCCTCCAAAAAAGTAGTTGGCCGACACAAGAAGATAGAGTCATGTGACTCTAGGAAAGATGAGCCTCACCCAAAAAGAAGACGACAAGGGTGAGGAAAAGCAAGATTCCCACTAAAATAAAACGACAAAGGTGGGAGGACCGTTCATTCACGATCCAAAACCAAGAAAATGACATTTCACCAATTTCGTTCGGTGGAATTCAATTATGGAGGACCCCAGTCTCTGAAAAGAATCTCAATTATCATCTCTTTCGGTGATAATGGAGGAAGGAGGTCCCATGCAAGCTGGCGTCGGTGGAAAGCATCCGATGCAATAATTCAAGACAAAGAGGTAGCCAACCTCTATAAATAAAGACGAGCGAAGGAAGCAAAGATCATCGATCATTTTCTTAGCTTTCTTCAACCTTAGCATTGTAATAGTTTTAATTTTTCGAGTGTATGCGAGTTTTCCATTCCGCTACCATAGGTAGCTAAACAAGTTTGTCTCCTCCCTAAAGGGGATAAACTTATGTAATAAATAGTTTATAATTTCCCAATAAAAAATACGGGCTTTTGCTCATTACCTTCGTATTTAAATTTCTGTTTACCAACAAATTTTAGCCCGCAGTGAGTCTTTGCTCAGTGTTCTGAGCAGTTATCGATTTTCCTGGAGCGTGGCTCGGATTGATAATCGACAAAGGCGAGGCGAGATCACTGCTAAGAAATTCGTAAGAAAACCATAAGGTGCTCCTGGTGGTTGGACGAAGTCCGTAAAATTTCTCACGAAGATCTATAGCAGTTAGCTGAGGAAGTAATTCAACAGAAAACCATAAGGTGCTCCTGGTGGTTGGACGCAGTCCGTAAAATTTCTGGTGAAGGAGATCGACAGCTACGTTAAGGTATGAAGTTGGTATGCATTAATTTTATTTACGGAAGTGTGATGGGCCTGATTAATTTTAAAAGGGTGTTTCATTTCTAAGGTTGTTGAAAAAAAAAATATATATATATATATATATATATATTTTAAATGAATAGTGTCAGAAATAGTGCCAACCGGGACACTGTTCACATGAATAGTGCCAACCGGGACACTGTACATTTGAAGTGTAGAGTGTAAATAGAAAAAGAGGGTAGTTTTACAAATAAATTATATAAAAGGGTAGATTCTCCATTTATATCTTTAAAGAGGGTAATTTTATGGATTAACACATATGTTCTCCTATAAGTTATTTCATTTGTAGTCAATGATGATGGTCAAATACTTGCTTTGCTTTTTATGGAAAAAAATAAAAATAAAAATAAATACTCCCTAGTTACATAAGTATTTTTTTCATAAAAATGTCAATTCTTGGGGATGAAAGTGCAAACAGTAATGCGGCCCGAGTGTTTGGGCCATTATATGATTCATAACTACAAACGAACCCTTTGCATTGGGTATGTTCTTTTTTTTTTTTAATAATAACTATACATTTTATATTAGCTTCATTTTTATATACATATAAAATATATATGATCATGTATAGATATAATGTCTTGTCATATAAAATGATCAACGATCCATATTATTTTTTATTTTATAAAAAAAATTGTACATGACTTTTTTGCAATGAATATATTTCATTTATAATGTATTGCTATATGTGTCGCCCTGTATTTATTTGATATCGCAACATCATGGTATTTATGTTAACCATAACTAGAACAAATACGAAATTCATTTAAAAAGAATTATTCCCTTCGTCTTATTTATAATATTTCGCTTCTTTTTTGCCACGAAAATTGAAAGGAATATTATAACAAAAGAAGATAGGAACTATAATTTTTTTACGAGTTAATTTTTTCTAAAAGGAAAAACATATATATATATTTTTTTTATAGAAGTATAAAATCTACCGCAGCTAAAAAAGTACTTGAATGAATATTTGTAATGAGATATGAATGAATATATTGGAATGAACATACTAGAGTTCGAAAATGGCCCGCCCCGTGGTTTGGGCATGATTGGACTCTAAAATTAATGGCCGCGAGAATTTCGACCCGTCTCAACCCAAAACGCTCAAAAGCCTGATGAGTTTTGGTAGATCCGATCGGCCAATAATATTTACTCTTATAAAATGTTTTGGGGACAATTTAGGCTTTCATTTGTGGGTCCTGGCCCGATCCAACTTTACTAGTATTAAGCTTTAAGCCCGATGGATTCGGGCTCGGGCCGGGCCCAGAAAAATATCTTGAGACAATAAAACAAAAAATAAAATAAAAAACCGTTGAACTTTTCATACTAGACTAGACCCCACATCATACTTTCAACTTATACATCTTAGCGAAGCGCCCATTGTTTTGCTTCCAAATACTCTACGCCGCGTCCTTATCTTCCTAATCTACGGCTCACACTATCACCCGCACTTAAAATTTTCAACCAACGGCTAATATTTGTCTGTCACCATAAGCTCCATCAACCCCAGTTCCAAAACCCTCAATTGAAAATCCATTTACAAATATCTCATCCTTATCCGATACCAAAAAAAGGCTTTTTTATTCAAGAAACTGATCGGTAACCCCTCCTTCAAGAACAAACACATACACGCACAACATTACATGAATCTTTGATCGTTTGAAGAAGAAAAGATGAGTACTCAGGCAATGGCTTTGAATTTCTCAGCAAACGCTTCTGTTACCGAATCGAATGGCTTATGGCAGTGTTCGAAGCCGAGGAACGGCGCCGTTTGCTGCTCTGTTTCAAGAAACAATGCTTACATACCAAAGCTCGAGCCTTTCAGCAGAAACAAGATTGATAGAGCCGTTGTGGAGCCCCCTTTGATTCAGAAAGCTGAGAATCAAATCGCAGGCAAGTTTTCTTCTTTCGTTCATGGGCTTTCTATTTTAGAGCAAATTCTTCCACCCTTTTGAGATTTTGAGCGATTAATGCACATTTTATAACTTTTCGGTCGTTTTTTTGTATAATAAACTGTGCTATGAGTATAGTTATAAGTACTGGTGTATAATTTGTATACTTTGTGTACTTTTGTTTCAAGAATTCTATGCTTTCACCTCTGTTTAGGTATGGAGTTGACCTTTTTAACAAGCACAAATGAAGTAGTATATCTTGATCTGTTCTGTTCTTTTATGGTATCATAGATTTTGATTGATCTTGAGTTGATGTCCAATTCAGATTCTTGAATACGTTTTTTTTTTTTTTTTTTTTCCTGGCATATTTTTCAGATTATTGTGCGACTCTTGAAGGAGATGAATCTTATAGCTGTTGGAAGGCCTATTTTGAACTCAAAGATCTTGAAGTAAGTCCTTCTCACTAGATAAATTGGTGAATGAGCTCTACTTTTCCTTGATTCTTGAAAAACAAAATTGAAAGAAATAAAAAATAAAAAATAAAAAGCAAGAAAATGATGCTTGTTTGATGAATTTAAAGCTATCCTTCCATGCCATGATAAATGTAATGTATGATCACAAATCACAGAGTTGTTCTGTTTTATTCAAGAAATGATTTCATATCCCTTAATTTGGTTGCTATGATACAGAAAGAGGCACCCAAGGAAGAGGTGGAGAGGCTGATATTGGAAGCAGGTGGAGTAAAATCACTCATCAGCTGTGTTCATGGAGTTTCAGACATTCATAAGACTAAGAAGGGAAAGGGCGAATCTCGAAAGCCTAGCAGCATCGAGAGCACGGGAAAATGTCCATGCCCGATCCCTGATGGATTGCCGAAGACAGTAGAGGAGCTCGAGGAGGAAGAGAAAGGTCGGATGCCCGACTCGCCCTTCACGAGATTGCTTAGAGCTAGAGGAAGATCTGCTGCCTGGTATTCTCATCTACCTGAGCATGAAACAGGTTGATGTTGATTGATAATATATGTGGTATGTGTATGAATAATCAAGTTGAAGTGCATAAGCTTTGAGGAGTTTAATGCTTTTTTTTTGTATAGAAGTTTTGGGTTTTTGATATAGTGATGAAGTTATGGTTTGATTGTATAGTGAGATGGTGTGATTTTCTCTTTAGTATTGTATATATATGTTGTAGTAAATTACAATGAAGGCAAATGTATAATATGATGAACAAAGTTGGTGCATTCAGCATTTCTTGGGATCAAACAAAGAAGAATTTCAGTACTTGTTATTGCAAACAGTTGGAATGTACGATAGATTGATAGATGAATCACTTCTAGTAAAATTCTTCTTCGATAAAAATTGGGATTCCCATATTTTAGTTTAATAATTCGGTGATTTTTAACTAGAGGAGATTATAGATGAATGCTCTCCTAATGTGTCCTATATGTTTGCGGATTCACATGACGATATTATATTTAAGAAAAATTATTTTAAATACTATGTACTTGTATAAACCTAAATAAATTAAACTCTATAATAAAAACTAAACCTTAAATGAAAAGGTTATTAATTTGGTACTGTCATATTAATCGTAATGTAATGTGTCACAGTGAGTAGGGGAAAATTTCCAATAGATTATAATTATATCTACATAGGCCTCGTTTGTCTGCAAGAGAAGCCAGATAAATATGTCTACTTGGTATTTCAAATAAGATATTTCTTTGATAAATTGTCCAACTTTCTCCTGGAATAAAATTATCTTGGCTGAACAATACTTTATCAAGATATTATTTTATGATTTTTATCTTATCAAGTATTTTCTCACGAAACCACCAAACGAGTACTTAAATTTATGAATTATTTACTTTAGTCAATAATTGATTATTGTAGTTGATTTATTTACAATCTTACATTTTCAAAATTCATAGTTTCATTTTTCAAGTAAAAAATAAAATGTATGTTAGGATTCAATAATTTTTAGTTTTACAAGAAGTTTAAAATAAAATGTAGATAAATGGTCAACATTTTTCTCACAAAAACAAGAGCGGTCTATATTTACTTATTTATCATCCATGCATGAAATGAAGGAGAAGAGAGAGAGAGAGAGGAAAAAGAGGAAAGGAAAGGAAGCGCATGGAAATAGGGGGGAGAGGTGTGTGGCGGTGAGAAGAAGGCGGCGGTCCGGCGAGAAGTTGGTCGCCCACCCATAAAACACTCGGCAACTCCGATGTGGTATTTCAACCCACACAAATAAGCGGCCTTGGGGGGGTAGGCATGGAAAACCCTCGGAGAATGAATGCTGTCTTCCTCTGCCTCTTCTTCTTCCTCCTCTCTAATTTCCCATGCTCGTTCGCAGCCGGCGACGCCGCCGCTGCGCACCGCCACAACCACGCCACCAATAACAACAACGAGTTCGTCCCAAACAACAGGCTGAAGCGGGCCCACCTCGCCTTCCAAGCATGGAAGCAGGCCATCTACTCCGACCCAAACAACCTCACCTCTAACTGGGTGGGCCCCGACGTCTGCTCCTACTCCGGCGTCTTCTGCGCCCCTGCCCTCGACGACCCCTCCGTCACCGTCGTCGCCGGCGTCGACCTCAACCACGCCGACATCGCCGGCCACCTCCCCGACGAGATCGGCCACCTCACCGACATCAGCCTCCTCCACCTCAACTCCAACCGCTTCTGCGGCGTCGTCCCGGAGACCATCAAGAACCTCCTCCTCCTCCACGAGCTCGACCTCAGCAACAACCGCTTCGTCGGCCCCTTCCCGGAGGTCGTCCTCTCCTTGCCGGACCTCAAGTTCCTGGACCTCCGGTTCAACGACTTCGAAGGGGCGCTGCCGCCGGCGCTGTTCGATAAGGAGCTCGACGCCATTTTCTTGAACGACAACAGGTTCCACTCAACCATACCGGAGAATCTGGGTAACTCGCCGGCGTCGGTGGTGGTTCTGTCGCACAACAAGCTGTTCGGCTGCATTCCGAGCAGCATCGGGAAGATGGCCGGAAAATTGGACGAGTTCATCGCGTCGGCGAACCTGCTGTCGGGGTGCTTGCCGGAGGAGATCACGCTGCTGAATTCGACGACGGTTTTCGATATCAGTAACAATAAATTGGTCGGAGACTTACCGGAGGGGATGGAGTACATGCAGAGCTTGGAGGTTATTAACATCGCGAAGAACGTGTTCAGGAGCAACGTGCCGGAGAGTGTATGCAGTTTGCCGAGCTTGAAGAATTTCACCTTCTCTCATAATTACTTCGACGCTAAGGACGCCAACTGCCATCGCGAGTCGTTCCCGGAGGTGGCGTTCGAGGAGGAGCAGAATTGCTTCGCCGGAGAGAAGGAGCAGAGAACGGCGGAGGAATGCCGGAAAGTTTTGAGTAAGAAAGTGGATTGTAAAGCTCAAGGTTGTCGTGTGGCGGTGCATGGCGAGTCTCCTAAAGGAGATCTTTCTGTGGAATCTCCGCCACTCAGGACGGCGGCGCCGCCCATGAAACCCGAGGCTCCGCCGAAGAAGTCGACGCCTCAGGCTCCGCCCAAGAAACCGGAGGCCCCGCCGAAGAAGACGACCCCAGAGGCTCCGCCCAAGAATCCGGAGGCTCCGCCGAAGAAGATAACGCCAGAGGCTCCGGAGGCTCCGCCAAAGAAGACGACGCCGGAGGCTCCGCCGAAGAAGACGATGCCAGAGGCTCCGCCGAAGAAGACGGAAGCTCCGCCACCTGAGCCGGAGAAGAATGTTACCTCTCCACCACCGAAACCTAAGAGTCCGACGCCGGTGAAACCAGAGCCGACTCCGTCGAAGGACTTATCGCCGCCGGTGCCGCAGTCTCATTTTAAGTCGCCGCCTTCTTCGGATTCTTCCCTTCCATCACCGCCGCCACCTCGTGATGATGAATCCTCTCCACCCCATCATGAATCCTCACCGCCGCCGGTAGTCCACTCTCCACCACCACCAGTCCATTCCCCACCGCCGCCTCTCCACTCTCCACCGCCGCCGGTCCATTCCCCACCACCTCCCGTCCACTCTCCACCACCGCCGGTCCATTCCCCACCACCACCCGTCCACTCTCCGCCTCCACCGGTCCACTCCCCACCACCTCCCGTCCACTCTCCACCACCACCAGTCCACTCCCCGCCACCACCCGTCCATTCTCCACCACCGCCCATCTTCTCCCCGCCGCCTCCGGTTCACTCCCCACCACCACCAGTCCACTCCCCGCCTCCTCCTGTCCATTCTCCACCCCCACCAAAGCAATCTCCTCCACCACCAGTTTTCTCCCCGCCTCCTTCGGTCCACTCTCCGCCACCGCCCGTTTTCTCTCCGCCTCCACCAGTCCAGTCGCCTCCGCCGCCGGCACCGACACCGACAACCTTTACGCCGATCGACCTGCCAGAAAATTTGGGCGCCAAATACCAATCGCCTCCGCCACCAGCTATCGTGGGCTATTAACAAATTTGTAATTTTAATCTAATTACATTATTAATCTCCTGTTGTCACATTCAATACGAACTCACCTTTATTAATTAACTTTATCTATTATTTTTTTTTAATTTATATTTATATTTATATTACCAATTTATACGCACCGTAACTAATAAAACCACCTTAATTGGCCACACTTTGATTTTGTTACAATGTTGCGACATACTTAAATTTCATTTATCAATATCATCAACGTACAAAAGCTCACATTTCACATATAATTAAATAAAAAAAAAATGTCACTTATTTTGCAGTATTACATCATTATTATTGTTGAATAATTTGTTTCAAATTTGTATTAATATGTGGGAAATGATGGTTCAATATTTTAGATGACAATATTGGAGTATTGAGAGGAGAATAAAACTTCATACATTATCATTTTATTTATCTTCCGCCTTATAACATACTACCTTCATCTCATCTAATTAGGTACATTTACTATAGATTCAAGAACTAAAAGAGTGAGGAATATATGGCTGTAATTAATTTTGAGGAGAGAAAATTAATTGTAGCCAAATATTCTTTGTCATTTTAGAAAATGAGTCTAATTGTTAAAACAGACTAAAATGACAAATGTATCTAATTAAATGAGATGGAAGTAGTACTACTACTAAATTGTAATTTAAAATCGTAACGTTATATTCATGATAAATACACACTTAATATCATACCTTGCGTTTTCTTTAATGAATTCGAAATTCACTTATTATTAAAATTAAATCATATTCAGACTTGCCTTAACTCAAATTTTGAAAACAAGTCGAACCTTTTTTTTTTCTATTTCTTTTTTAAATGTAAATTAGATTTTTTCTTTTGAGGAAGAAAAGTGGATTTTTTTTAATTTTTTTTTTTTTTTTTTTTTTTGGAAGCAAAAAAGTGGATTGTTTTTAGAACAAGCATTTCTGGTAGACTAGAACGACGGCGTATAGAGGTAAACTCAAAACGGCGTAGTTTGGATCTTCGTTGCCTTCAAGAACACGTTGACGTATATTTCCTGAGGACGCGACGGCGTTTTCAATTCAAACAGAAACAAGAAATAATTAACAATTACCCCAAATTAGATTGAAATCCAATTTCATTGCTTATTCAATTCGTCGAGAAGTATATTTTCGAGTATTTCACAATTCGAAGTAATAGTCTCGTTGATTTATTTAGTCTTCCATGGCTGACGACTCGAAGAAATATGAATCTGAAGTGAAGCCCGAAATCGAAGAAACTGCCGCCCCGGAGGCACAGAAGTCGTCTCCGGTGAAAGAGGCCACCGGCGGCGGCGGCGGATGGGGCGGATGGGGACTTTCGCTTTCGTATCTTTCGGATCTTCAGAAAGCTGCTACTGAGGCCGCTGAAGAGATCTCTCGCAATGTATGTGTTTTTGCGCTCGGAAACCATTATTTTCTTCGATGTTTTACTCTTCTAATTGTTTTGCTGCCATTTGTTACTGCTTAGGTTAGTGTTTCTGGCGTATACGTGAAGTATGGATAATGGTTTGCATTTAGTTGAGCGTGGAGTTCGTATGAGATCGAGTATTTGCTTTTATTTGTTTCTCCTTCGTTTGTGAAATCTGTTCGAAATGAGAAGGTATCTGTGTCTTAAAGCTACATTTTAGGGGTTTTGTGAGCTATGTGATGTTCATGAATTAGTGTGTTTAATTGGCTTAAAATTTTGAGTTTATCACAAGCTCATTCTATGCATTGTGTTTGTTAAGCTTGTATATTATATTTTCTGGAGTTTTCTGCTTCCTTAAAGTCGAATTTGCAAATCTGTGTAAGGTTTTGGTTTGTGTAAATATGGATATGTCATAAATTCATTCCGGACTCATCAAAATTATCTGCCAGCGTATCTTTCCTGTCTGATATTAGAGTTATCGAAAAATATATAAGACATGACTGTTGGGACGGCTTTGAGGATAGACTACGGCACTACGGCAGCATGAAGGAGAACCTGTTATGCAAGATAAATCACTGTATTGATGTTCTACAATGCCTGGTGATAATTTGCAGTGCACAAACATGTTCCGATATGTAGTCTTTCATGTCATGTCTTTCAAAGGGTTCATTCTGATAATCGCTTGGAAGTACATTTTTTCCTTAGTCCATTACCTTCCACTACATAAAGACCGACACACGATGCATAGCCCATTATTGAAGTTTCTCATACTACAGTCAGTTCATACTATTTCTCATTATTGAGTTGTCTGTCATTGTGAATGTAGGCTGTTGAGGCTGCCAGGACAGCAGCAAAGAACATTTCAGAGGCAGTGGATGCAGATTCAGAATCTTCCAAGGAGGAAGATACGGAAGTGTCTGCAGTGGAAGAGGAAACTGATGATGAGAATGATAAGCGGCGAAAAGAAGCTCTGAAGAAACTAGAAAATGCCAGTGAAGAATCATTCCTTAGCCAAGTGGGTCTTGTGAATATAATTATACGGCACACACACACACACACACACACACAAATAAAATCTTATTTGACCTTTTCTATTTTTCCCCTTCTACGCTTCTTCTTTCGCTCAACATGACATGACCATCTGTCAAGATCTTATATGATTTTCTGGAAGTATAGCAAGAATATACCAATTTACTCTTTGCAAATACTATCTCCCATATTTGATATGCATTTGCATGTTGTAAATGCAGGGTTTGAAGGTTATTGATACATCTGTGGAAACTTTTGCCTCCGGAGCTTGGCAAGCTCTTGGAACTGCATGGAAAGGGTGAGCAACTCTAGTTTACAAGCACGTCAGGATACTTAAAAATTCTTTTGACATGGTTTCCCATTTTTTGATCACATTTACTGGAAATCTTAAAAGGCCTATGAAATTGGTGCTAAAAGCCTGCTTTATTCAAGGTCATCATCCTTAAAATGTAGTCTTGAGGGTTTTTTTGTGAAGACTTGAATTCTATCATTTTAGCCAAGTCATGCCTGACATGCCAGTTTCATTTGTGATTTGTGAAAAAAATTATCCACTCATGTTTCCAGAGTGCATGTAAATTTAAATGAAAACAATGACATTGCATGAGATTTGTTATTAATTAACACTCTATCATGTCACTGCTATACTAAAATACAAGAAGATATTTTGTGTGTTGCAAAAATTAAATATTACCAAACGCTGACCCCTTGGTCATTTTTTTATCTCCTAGGATTGAGAATTCAGCTACAAATATAGCTGATTCAATTCAACATGGTGGTCTTCCTGGCACAACTGGTCCAGATGCACCATCGTTATTAGAGGTTTGGTTAGCATCTTTTTCCTTCTGAATTTCCAGTCCCTTTTCTCAGTTTTGCTTATTCTGATGCAGACTGGAAAAGCTTTTACAGCAAAGGGTATGCATGTGCTAGAGCAAGTTGGAAAAGATACAATGGATCTTTTAATTTCAGAAACTGGGATCTTAGGTGACAAAAAATCTGATGGTACTGAAGATGAAGACCAGTTTGAAGAAATATCATTTGATAGGTGCTTTTATATTTATGGAGGTCCAGAACAGTTGGAGGTATCCTCTAGCTTCTTCACATCCATCTTTGATTCATTTAGTTCAAATTGATTGTTTTAAAATGTTTATGTAATCTTTCCTGTAGGAGTTGGAGGCACTATCCAACCATTATGCATTGTTATATAACCGAAGAAAGGCTAAACTCTCTTCGGAAGAAAAATCTATGTATGATGGAAAGTTGAAAGAAGTCCAAGCCATATTTGACTTGGGCGCTGAACTTGATGGTACTGTTACACATTCAGAGAAAGGGAAGGAAAAAGAGGCTGGAAATGACGATAGCATGAATGAATTGAAAACATTGCACGATTCCAGTGTCCGCAAGGCTGCTGAATTGGCTGCTGGGTAAATTTCCTTTGGAAATATATCTATTTATATTCAACTCTGTCAACTATGGTGCTGAAGTCGCTTTTGATATTTTGAAGTTTTGCTAGTGCTTTGGCTGGATTGGCTCCAAATGACATTATCCAGAGAACTTCTGGAAGGCTTGATACTATTCACTCAGAGGGTGTTCACGTATGTAGATAGTTATTTTGATTTACAATTTTGCTAGGCATTATCTTTTACATAATTCATTCCTTGTGCTTGTTTTTATAGAGGCTTTCTGAAATTTGCTGTTTTGCGGTAACTCAACTCCTGATGCTCGGGAAATCCATCATATCCAATGCAAACAAACCGCAAGATCTAGAGATTGAGGAAGAAACGATGAAAATTGATTGGCCCAAGGATTCTGTTGAAAGAGCCAAGATTATCAGAACAAAGGCACAATCTATGACTGAAACTATGGAAGCAGTTTTCAATGGTTTCACCACTGGTAAATATTAACTTCATATTCCTTACCGTAATTGTTCATTTCATAAAGATCAAGGTAATATAAGCTGACTGATATAAAACGTGCCTCCCTCTTCATTAGGGAAATAATCATTAAACCCGAATTTTCTTAACAATCTCAAGTCTCGTTTCTGTGTTCAGGCATATCAGACGTAGCAGAATCCTATTCAGCAGCAATCAAAAGTGCTTCTGCTGACTCACCAAATCTTCCTCAGAAATCGGTTCAGGAGAAGGCGAGTTCGTTCATGAAAAATCTCCAAGCTGATCGTAGCACTGCCGTGGGCAAAATGCAGGATGGACTTCAATATTTGACGTACTTGGTTCTCTCTACCTCAATGCCTTCTGTTTGAAAGTCTGATAAAATCTTTACTTGCAAAATGAAAGGACAACTTTCCCAGTAGTTCTATTTGTACATAGTTCCTAAATCTCAGTTCAATTGTAGTATTGAATGTTGTCATTTACAACTCCCTCTTGTTTTATTGAAGGGAAGAAAATACATTTAGTGACGTTTGTAGTGCTACTTTGTTTTAAAATCGTCCCACTTACTTTGTTCTTGGTTTTCCGCTCATTTTGCCTTCAATCTAATTAATACTAGCATTGAGTTTGAAGGATCGAATATGACTAAGGTTTCATAGTCATATACTCTCTCTGTCCTAACGAGAGTTGTTTTATTATTTTATAGTATCTCACATATACTGAAAAACGCCTCAAGTTCATTGGGACATAGGGAGTGCATAGTTGAGAATTCTACTATATTAATATACTCGAGATTTATGACGATAAGTTTACTGATCTATATTATTATAAAAAGTGTATTATTTACAAAATTTGATTTGCCTATTATACTCTTAATATTATCAATACAATTAATCATTAGAATATTAAAATTATCATTAGAATAAATAATTAGAATAAAAATAAAATTATATACATTATATTAGAATTAGAATACTACTAATTAATCTGTATATATAGTGCGCGATTTATATTTGGAGTTTTGATATTTGTTTGCTTATCTATATTTCTTAATCAATGAATTTAGAAAGCGCTTCATCGAGTACTTGGCATCTTCTTTGCTTATTTAGGAATGGTATATATAATGATGAATATTTAAAAAAAATTCTTTTATTTTCTTATGAGATAATCACAATGCCATCATCTAGAAAACAATTTGTGAGAAGAAGATATCATGATTCTTTTTATTTTTAAAGTTATTTAGTGACTTTATTAATTTTAATTCTGATTGAATATACAACGTATAAAAGCTATATTGACATCTGAAGAGGTGAATATTCTCTTTTATCCGTTTTATTTTATTGAGAAAATTCACTTTGTTAACTATTGATATGCCTAAAGATCAAAATATATAATGATTAATACTGTTATGAAACGAATATATTATATAGTCATACTAAGTAGAGTGCAATAGTGGATGAATGATGTACACTAAAGTTTTTTATTTTTCCTTTCTTCTTTCACAATTATACTGACAAACATATCCTTTACGAAAGTGATATAATCTTTAAGAGCGTAAATGTTCCACTTCAAAAAAATATTTATACTCTCTCCATCCACCATAATTGTATCGTGAGGCTCCGATACAAGTTTTAGGAAATGCTTAGTAAGTGTTTTTGAGTGGTGAAAGAGATCACGTGTTTTGCAATATTTGATGAAATGTTATTTAAAAGTAAGAATGGGGTGGAATATATGTCCAAAAATGAAAACAACAAATAGACAAGAAAAGAAAAAAAAGAAAAAAAAGATGATAGTACATTTTTTGTGGACGAAGATAATATTTATTTAGAGTGCTTATGAGAATCATAGTTGTACACATACGCGTGACATGAGGCATACTGATTTTTTTCCCAATGACAATTTAATGGCACGAGGATGAAGAAGCATTATGTATCTAGCAAACATATTTTATATATGGTTAACAGTTTATTTTGAATATATATCAGAAATTTTAGTTTTAAAGTCGAACTTAAGTAGTTGATTGTAACAAGGAAAAAAATATACTACGAATTATTTTTTATTCATATTTAATACTAATAAGGGTATACCTCTATTCTATATTTAATTTTTAAAAAAATAATGTAATATTACTATATTATATTAAAATACAATTTAGTTGTTTCATATATAGAATAAGAATTCTAGCAAGATATATACAAATGCATTAACAATGGTATGATTCCTCCATGCTTCCTACATGCTATTAACTCCTTATTTATTTTCAATAAATATAGATTGGACCTATTAGGAAATTATTAACTTTTCTCGATAGAATATGAATACATTAATGTATTTGTTATTTATAATATAGCGTATAATACACAAGTAATGATAGGATAAGGGAATTTATTAAACACTATATTACAAAATATTATATATTTAATTACGCCATCCGTCTTATAAACATGATCTCATACAGCAAGGCACAAATGTTTGAAAATAAAATATTTTATAATAAATTTAGGAAAAAGAGTCATTTTTCAAATGGATTTTTGTCAAATCAGATGTATGAAAGAGAAATTGTAAATAGTGTTCTAAAAATTGGCGTAAGTGTTAAACAGCACCGAACTTACCCAGTTTTGTTAACCTACACAGTCTCAACACTGAAACATTAAATAATTTTGTCAAGTATAACATTTTTATTTTTGAATTATTTTCTAAGAATGTATGTTACAATATTGTTGAAATTAAAGATTAAAAAATTGCACTATTCGAGATTTTGTTAGCATTCAAAATATATTATTTTTTAAAATATATATATATAATTAATTAAGTAAACAAAAGATTATCGTAATCACTGCTAGTATACATAAAAATACAAAATTATTGACAATGATGCCAATCAATGAGAAAAAAGAGGCACCCTCTATACTATTGTACACATGGATAAAAACATTTACCATCATATATTTCCTAGTGATTTCAGTGACAATAAACCCTTGATTAACACAATGCAGCTAAGAAGTGGAAGCCCTATCAATCTCCTTGGAAGTTATGAAAACTGCAGTGGGCCATGGCTTGAACACAAGAGGGATCACATCCCACTCCAATCTGTAAAAGATTCCTTCTTTGGCGTCGCAATCACAAGGAAGAACCTCCAAGAATGCAGACGAAAGTTTGCACGTAACGAGCTGCTCGTCGCACTTGAGGAACACCACATCACTATCGGTTGGATTGAATGAAACCCACCGAAGGTACCTCCGTGTGTTTGGCAATGCAAGAAACTGCTTCAGAGACTCATCACTCGACCAAAAATAGTCGAATCTTATCTCATGGTTCATCACCCAAATCCCGCCTTCACTTTCGCTCACCATCACCCACACTCTCAGAGTCAAATCATACACATTCAGTTCATAATAGTTGAGGCGGTTGCAAGAAACTCCGAGGCTCCCTTTCAGTCTCCGGTCAATTGGCAAATCGAAGACCTTGATCATGGCTTTTTTCGGGTCGTAGCATATAAGACCATCGTCCACCATCCAAACTATATTGCCTTTGTAAACTTGAGTGGTTTTTGTAGTGAAGGAATCAAAGTGGCTGGTGAAGACCACTTTCTTGAATGACCATTTGCCTGTGGAAGAGCAATAAACATGAAAATAGAGCGATCTTGAGTGCTCGACAAAAGGTATGAGGATCCGAACAATCCAGAATGTTCCGTCGTCTTCAGCCATGAATCCAACGACCGGATATTTCGGTCCGTCTCTTGTAAGAGGCTGTTGAAGAGTGATCCATGTGAAGGTCAATGGATTACAAACGCAGTATATATCAGATAAATGTTTGGTTAATCCTGAAAAAAGCAACAAATCACTGCTGCAACCTATCAGCTGCAGATCACGAATTTCTTTTTGCACTTTTTGGAGTTGGGTTGTGAAGAAGTTTAGAGGGAAAGTCGAGATTTGCTCGTGTCTGAATGGAGGGCAATAAGGGCCTACATGGCAAGGATACTTCGACCCTGGAATGAAGCCGATGTAGAAAAGAGCGAACGGTGGAGACAAAAGGAATTTCTGTGACACGTAGTCGAGGGGAAAACGAGGATCGGATATGAGGAGATTCCATCTCTTTGAGACTGCTTTTGATCTGAAGATTGAATTCAGTGGCAGTCTTTGAAAGATATCCAACAACAGGGAGTCCGGTAGATCATCGATGGTGGATGTCATGAGCTTCCACCTCTCCTCTTCCTCGATCATCCGTTCACTAAGCGCTGATCAAATTCACAGACCATGTCACTAATAATACAGCATAGGTAGTCAAGAGAGAAAGATAAGAGAGAGAGAGAGAGAGATATGTGTACCAGAGTTGTGATAGATGGTGGAGTTTCTGCGCACAGAAACTTTGAAACAAGCAAGGAACGGATTCATCGTAGAATAACTCTCCGCAGCAAAAACGCGGGACGTGATAGTGCCGGAGGCTGAGGCGGTGCTGAGCTTCCGGCGTCCTCTAGAAGAAAGGTTCATCATTTTCCTTTTCAGTAAGTTTTCATCAGACATGTATGTCATAGGCTCATTACTATAATTCCTAAAAGGGGAAGTTTTATTACTACAAGAGAGCCATAGTTTTGTACGTCCGTAAATTTCCAATGAAGGCCTCTGTACAATTTCAATGCCTCCTCATAAATTCATTGTTTCTTGAAAATGTAGTTTTTGGCTCTTAATTGTTAAATTACTATAATGCAAAACACCATGTCATTGGAGAGGAAGTGTACGTTCTCCAACCTAATTATATAAACACAATATTTTACTAATTACAACATGCATTTGCTGCCTAACAAGTATTGGTGAAAACGATAACGTGTGCCGAGAAAGAGATTGAGAGCACTCTTGCATTAAAAAAAGAAACTTAGAGCAAATAAATCATCGCAAAATTGTTAAATAAATGAGAGCGGCAGATTCTTTTCAGCAATATACAAGTCACAAATTTCTCAAGACCAAATAATGAAACAATGCAGTAATCTTGAAGTATATATCCACTAGAACTCTCATAAGAAGCTATCTTTCCGAATGAAATCCTCAGCTAGCAATCGCATACGAATCGCAACTAAAACAAGGTACATGTAAGAGGAGAGGGATACAGCAGCGCACCGAGCAAACTTGACGTGCATCAATTATAGAATCATCTCTAGCCCCTGTGTTTTGTAGCCAAAATTCACGACTGCTCGTGTGTTTTCCCAGTTTATGCACCTTCTCTCCTCCGTTTTCTTTCCCAATAATTTTCCCTTCATGCTCGCAGATATCATCAGGAAAACCATCATCTTCAACATGTAGTTGCAGAGACTTGATACATCAGCACGAGAAATCTGGCTTGAAGGATTTTAATTGAGTCAATCTATTCTAACAATGGATACCCTGCCATCTCACAGCACACACGTCAATGGATTCTATTGCCTTTTATAAAAGCCAGCCCTCCACGTTTCTCGTGTATCATAAATCCACCACTCTTCATAAACTAAATTCCGATCTTTATAATAAACCAATTTTCATACAAAATGTGCGAGTGCAACGAGGCCGGACCATTTAGGCATGCTTCAACGAGGCCGGACCATTTATATGACTGGAAACGCTCAATGAATCTATAATCAGCGTATGGAAGGTTCTCACTAGACTGAGGCTCTACCTCCTCCATAACATAACAAGGACCTTACTCCAGTATTTAATACTCCCTTTGTCCACAAACAAGTGTGATCTTTTTGACATTTTGGTCAGTCCACAAAAATTGTGTTCTCTCCATTTTGGTACAAGGGTTAAGAGATTCTCTGTTCTTGGATCTAGGCCAGCATCCACCATATCTGCATCATAGACCAACTGATGCATTGCCATTAGAAGAAACTAATTGAGTCGCTGAAGTATGGATGGATAATGAATCAACTTCAGTGTCAGCACCAGTACTCTCAAAGTGAACTCCATTACTATTGAGGTTTTCACCAAAATCCGCAGCATCACAGTCTGTACGCCTCCGTTTCACCATCGGCTGATTCTCTGCTTCATGGTTCACATTATCTAGAGATCTATCGGATCTGTCCATAGATGGCTCCGGAATTTGCTCCTCTGTAGTATTTCTTTCTTCCTGAATTCTTTCAGGATCAATTTGCATATTCAACTGTTTCTGTACCCAAATGGACAAGGAAGCAGCATGATCGCGAACTAAAGAATCAAATGGATGGCAGTGTAGCATTTTAATCAAGGCCTGACTGAAATGGAACATACTAGTGGATGGGGTGCTACACCCCTTATCGCGACAAAATTTGATCATTTTGAAAATATGCTCGCACAAGTTCCCCATCTTTGCCCAATTACAATCACAGATTCCATACTCTGAACCTGGGTTCCATACTAAATGAGCTGTAATTTGATCACTCAGCCCAATAACTTTAGCACATTTACCATCAATGACAACATTAGAATCCGGAATCCTTAGAGATTTCCTCCATGCTGTTGGACCACTCATCCACTCATCCTTCCTGTATCGTGCAAAATCCTCTTTACCTGAGTACTCATCAAGCCAGAAAAAAGAATGAACTTGTGTCACTAGCTTATTTACTAGCCAATCAGCACGGAGGTACACACTTTGGTCTCTTTCATTCAATAACCTAAGCTTCAACTGTTGGTGATAAAACTCCATAGCTGCACAGGTCTCTTGGCTGGCAAGAGGAAGAGTTTCCAGTGCATGTGCCCACGTACCTGGTCAGAACAGTTCTATGAGAATAATGTATAATCCTTTTTTCTGAAGTTAGGTCTGAGAACATAGAACTTGAGGTTTTCTTAGGGTAAGGGACTCAGGGTAACAGTCCATTTATCGCTCCATAATTGCATGGTTCAACATGTTGAATTGAGACAACATTGAAAAGCATATTAAATATTTGGATGCAATTCAATTTTTGAAATGATTAGAAAAAAGAAAGATCACCATAAAGAGCTCTCCTTACCAGTTGGAGCAAAAGGATCAGGAAGCACACTAAATATAGTTCATGTGACCAAATTATTGTAAGCATTCCATTAACTAATCTTTTAGTGGTAAGGAATTACCCATTCTCGGATACCAAGTTGCCTTGAAGTATTCCATGAACTCTTCAGCCTCTACAGAATCTTCCGTGAAATCTTTAAATGCATTAGCAGTATCAGTTCCTTTGTGGATTTTATTAACAGCCTGACCAAGCTTTTTTGAAACTTCAGTGCACATTTCCATATCCGAGCATCTCTTCATCAAATTTTTATGCCATGCATGACGAACACGCCAAAAACATATCAAAACTGAGCACTGAAAAATTTCCCTACAGACAAAACAACCAAGATATCTGTACCTTCAAGCACTTGTATAAGAAAGGTAGGTTAACGAATAAACAAGAAAAAAAGGAAGGCAGAAAACGGGTGCACACTCTCTAATAGAATGATATAATCCCAATAAATTTGAAACTGAACATGAAAACTTTAATAAGATGTTGAAGAAGGATCACACAACTGATCCATAATGATTTTTTCACCACCAACAAGCTGATTCCGAAACCCTTTAAGCAAATTAATTACCGAATGTAGTAGGTGCAACTAAATACAGACACTCAAGACAAGCAAGCAACAAAAAACAAGAACCACAAGCTTCCAGAATGCAGAAAAGATTAATATATTCAGATCTGGGACTTTGAAAAATAAAATTTATAACTGACTTGAGAGATAAAGAATTCGAAGCATACCTAATTGCAAGTATATCAGTAGAAGGCTCATCCACAACAAAACCAGCTAACCTCCATTTAGGATCTTTTGCAAGAACTCTGTTGTGGAGGGCACGCATCCATCTATATGTATCTCCACTTGCAAATCTGGGACTAATAATCCAAGCCACTGGGATAGCCTTATTCTCTAAGTTGAAAACAACAAGGCTATGTATCGGATACTGAATTGTATGCAAGAGAAAAATGAAGTTAGCTGCATATATTTATATATTTGAGCTACTGTTGTACAATGATCAGACCACTAAACAGAATGATGATAAAGAAAAAAAGACCTTAAACTTATTCGAACCAAATCTCGAATCATGAACCAAAAGGCGGCAATTGCCAAATTGGATCATTTGTTGCAACTGCCACTCTGTTTGGATTCCAAGGGTTAATGGGCCAGAATTTGAGAAGTCTTCATAAAAGAAAACGTTAGCCTGGTGGCTTTCGGCCCACATTCCAATGCTGACTGAATCATCTTCATCAAGCTCATATATAGATCTTCGAATATTCCTCTCTTGCCTGCGAACATATCTATGGGTCAAGAGGTCATCCCTATTAGATGGGCCTCCTTGTTTCTCTACCGATTCATTGTGTCTCTGCATGATGGTTTCTACAGACACCCCAACATGGAGTAGAGACAAGACCCGAAGGCGGAGTTCGTCTGAAATATATGGAGCATACATGGCACGAGTACCTGCAGATTTTGAGTCTTGTGGACCATGGCAAGGCAATCCATCCTTATCAACATGCTTATCTTGATTGTATATAATTAATGCCACATTAGGCTCTGCCATTAAGCGTTTTACAATAAAGTGGCATTCACAGCCCCTCTTAGTATTGGGACGACCAGCGGATTTGTTTTTCGCAACATAAGTATTCCTGCTAGGACGCACGATACCACCTTCTCTATGATCATCTGGACCAAAAGAGCACCAGTACCTATTGAAAGAATGAAAGTCACGTCACCGATAAAAAAGCTCATAGTGACTAGGAATAGCATTTATATTACACAAGGTGAATTATAATAAAAGTACTTATAGGAAGAAAATGTTGAAGCATACATTATATACTCGAGGACTCCATCAACTTTAGGTTTGTAAGACGCTTGTGGAGGTCTCCTCCTCCTTGCCTCAACATGGAATCTAGTTGGACACTCTTTATTATTCGACTCTCCCCTAATGAAATCATCCAATCTCGCAGATGGTATGAGAGAAACTCTATCAATACCATCACGCCAACCATCTACCTTAGACCACACAAGATCGGAGGAAGAGAACTCCAAGGTTGGAGGGTTCTGCACAGGCAGGGAGAAAATCTGATCCCATCTAGCCATCTGAAATTCAAGAATCAAAAGTAGGCTTTAAACAGACTGATTTTCTAAATTTCATCATTCGAAGCCAGATATGTATATACTATATATGGAGCATAGAGAAAATCAAAGCTTCCCCCTTTGGCCAGAAAATCTCTTTTATAACAGGAAATCTTAGTAAAGACATCAAATTTGAGAATCCAAAATACGAAACTAATATACATAGGGAAAATGTAAAATGCTGAACATGCTAACACATAAGAAGATAATCATTCCAACAAACAAAATCATGAGAAAACAACCAAAATGGCAGATATATGCACCGAACTCTACAAACAACAAATGATACCAACATCTCCTGCCTATGAATTCTCTGAAAAATTAAAAATGCCTACTTTCAAAATTTCCTCAATCCATATCCAATGCTGGTTTTCTTACTATTTTTTGAAATTATGACCGGAGAAACTTTCCAGAATAAGCCGTGCACCAAATTGAAAAATAACAAACTCAAATAAATACAAACTACAAGAAACGAGAAACAAGAAATTCAGCTGGGAAAAATATTCACCTCAGTGAGTCGAAATCTACTGCGGGAAACTCAAACACCGGACCCTAAAAAGCCCCAGCTGCTGAAGAGAGTGAATTTTACGGAAGAAAAAGAGGTAAAATGGCGCGCAAAATTAGCAAAAACTTTCAAAGGAAAAGCAGAGTGTAGCAGAAGAGACTGAATTTCTAGATAGTAAAGGATGGGAGAATTTTTGTTTCTGGGCAGCAACCATGAATGGGACGATTACATAAAAATTGAAGAGAAAAGAGTAAGACATCGACGCACCGTTTAGAACTCTGATTCCAAAGGCAGAATGAGAAATGTGGGGTTTTCAATTTTGAAGTGAAAAGGAAAAACCCCTCATATTGTACATTTCCCTC
This sequence comes from Mentha longifolia, assembly GCA_001642375.2. Lineage (NCBI taxonomy): Eukaryota > Viridiplantae > Streptophyta > Magnoliopsida > Lamiales > Lamiaceae > Mentha > Mentha longifolia. The sequence continues at coordinate 25,532,104 of CM038120.1, read as the reverse complement.
AATCGCCAAATTGAGATTTTGGGCCTTTTTCTTTTTATTGGGCCTTCTTTACTCCAACATCTCAGCTCTACTTATAAAAATGATATTGCCTTCCTCTGCGAAATCTTTGTTACATTACTTTTTATTTTGGTTCGTCTTATATTTCTTTCTCTATTTCTTTATTTCTTATACGCTAAATATTTAACTATATTCATCTATTTATTTACGTTATAGTATTGGTCCCACTTCACGCGACAACCAACACATTTAATTTATAATTAACAATCTAAAACTACATTTTAATATGGAACTCATATTCTTCAATATATGAAGTTTTAATGGATGGATAGAATATCTTTCTTCTTCTTTTTTATATTAAAAGAAAACTATAATTTGTTTTAAATATCTGTATTGGCCCGTTTGAGACTAAATTTATAAGACGGTACAATACTATTTTTCTATAGAACGAGTTTGTGCATGATTAGAAACGACGTGGCTACAAATTTGAGCTTTATTGACCGGAGCAAGAACCTTTTCTCATAATTGGATAAACTAGTTTAGTGCCCGTCGAAATTCGACGGGGTGCACTTTTCGTGGAAAATAATAATAGAATTATTTATTTTGAGATTATAGTTTGTTAGGATCCATTCGAAAAAAATAACATTAAATTGAATTAGAAATAAATGAAAAGAAAAAGATCAATGGGGTGTGACATTTCTTGATTAGTTTTACTCATTTTGAATTTCAAGTAGCTCGTTGGTCATTGTAATAGAAAAATAGATTAGTTGAGGTCCCGTTTCTCGTGTAGTTATACTCATTTTGAATGTTATTATGTTAAGCCGTCAATTATTTGTTGTAATATAGAAATAAATTTATGACTGATAATATTTTTCATATCAAGTATTATGTTGGTCGGACAAAAAAATAGGTCGATGAGAGGTAAGATTTTTTCGCGTGGTTATATTCATTTAAAGTAAAGTCTTCCGTCGTTCGATATAATTGAATGATTTAGTACCCGTCTAAATTCGACGGGGATCACTTCTCATGAAAATTAATAATAGAAGTATTTATTTTAAGATTATAGTATTGTTAGGATTCTTTGGAAAAAAATAACATTAAATTGAATTAGGGAAAAAATAAAAAATAAAATATCAGTGAGGTGTGACATTTCTCGATTAGTTTTACTCGTTTTGAATAGGGATGGACCGGTACGGTATATTGAAAAAATTTCGCCGTACCGATACCGTACCGAAAATTTTTGATATGCATTTTTTCATACCGTTACCGTACCGTATATTTCGGTATACCGTACATTTCGGTATACCGAAAATTTGGTATGGAACAAAGTCCATACCAATACCGTACCGAAGTTCGGTATTTCGGTATATTGAAAAATCAAATATTATACCCGAAAAAAATTATATTCGATTTTTTTCATACAATATTGACAACATAAAAATAATATCATACCATCAAACAAATAAAGTCAAACACGAACAAATAAATATTGTACACAATCAAGTATAATAGACCAAAAGTGTTTATAAAATGTTATCTTAATACTATCTATCTGTATTATACATTTTTAACAAATGCAGATTAATTTTGCAAAACTATTTATATTACTCTATAATACAATACTATTGTTATCTTTGTTAGTACATGTATTCTCGTATTTTTGATCGCTAAAGATTAAAAAATAAATTACGTATATTATATTTTTAATATTTTTTAGATAATTTAACATATTGAAAACTAGTTAAATAATTAAAGATTTATTAAGATTGTATTTAAATTTGAAATATTCTCAAAATATAAAATAAAATTAGAGTATAATTGATATTAAAAGAATATAATTTATCGGTATATACGGTATCTCGGTATAATCGGTATGTACTGAACGTTCGGTACACCGATGTTCGGTACATACCGAATGTTCGGTATATACCGAACTTTTTCGGTATACCGAATCTTACTCATACTGTTACCGTACCGAAAATCTTCGATACGGTATACCGTACCAAAAAACTCGGTATACCGCTAATTACGGTATTCTCGGTATTTTTCGGTACGGTATGTACGGTATACCTTCGTTTCGGTAAATTTGTCCATCCCTAGCTTTGAATGTCAAGTAGTCCGTTGATCATTATAACAGAAAAATAAGTTAGGTGAGATCCCGTTTCTCGTGTAGTTATACTCATTTTGAATATTAAGCTACCAATTATACATTGGTAACATTTTTCAAGTAATTATATTTTCATTTCAAATTTTCTGTTGGTCGAAAATCAAATAGGTCAATGAGAAATAAGATTTTTTTTTCCATGGTTATATTCATTTAAAGTAAAGCCGTCCGCCATTCGATATAATTGAATGATTGAATATCAACCAGCCTGTCATTTAAATATTGATAAAGGATAACTCCCTCATATTTGAGTTTTCCTATCGATGAAATCATCTTATCCAAAATCGATTTAGCACCTTTATATAAACTTCTTCATCCGTCCCTACTCAACTGACAAATTATAAGCCATAATGGTATAATTTTTTCATTAATGTGAAGTATTTTAAATATTTATCTGGGATAAAACTGAGATGATTTTATCATATTTGAGTTTCTTGACGAAGTCGTCTCTCTCAAACATCTATTTGAGATCAATAAATTAAATAAAAATCTAAGAAAAAAATTAGGTTAGGAAAATAAGTCATTTCTTAAGTATTTTAATTTAATTTAAATATCAAGCCACCCGTTATTCGATTTAATTGAAGTTAGGTCAATTAGAGATTTTGGGCAATTGTACTCATTTCTATTGCAATTTGCCCATTGTTTGAAAATTAGTACTCGATTTAATGTTACGCCGCCTGTTAATCATACAAAAATAAGTCGAGATATATAATATTTCTGAAGTCGTTCATATTAAAAAAAAGTATGTAAAAAAAATATGTCATTTCTCGAAGAATTTAATTCAATTATATATTTAATAGGAGTGTTAAAAATCCATTCATTTTTAAATCACAAATTTTTGTGACCACTTATTCTTTATTATGCGATGCATGATGTAATTGAAGTAGGATATATTAATTATTTTTTATAGAATTTTTAAATTATTTGTAGATTAAATTATTAATTATAAATCAAAGCAATAGGAATATAGGAAAAAATAATTAAAAGATATTACACCCAAGCAAAATACGATTTTTTTTTTCCGTTAGTTTATTACGGAGTAAATTTTATTGTAATGAAAATTAGATCAAAGAGCGGTAGCATTCTATGGTAATTATATTTGTTATGCATGTTAGCCGCTCATTGCTCACATCAATAGAAAATTAGATTAAAAGATTGATAACATTCCGCAAATATTTGTATTAATAAGTTAAAGATAAGTTAGTACGGACTCAAGTAGTTGTTTTTCTTTGAATATCATCAAGTCGTCCAATGTTCAATATATATAATATAATAAAAATAAGTTAAGAAGGATATCATTTCTCAAGTAGTTGTCTTTTATTGATTATCATCAAGTCATCCGTTCTTCGATATAATAGAAAATAGAGTAAAGAAAGATAATATTTTTCGAGTAGTTATTTTCTTTTTCAGTTGTCAATGATATCGTTCATTAAGTAGTTATACACATTTTAGGTAGTTGTCTTTCATTGGATATCATTAAGTTGTCCGTTGTTTGATATAATAGAAAAATACGAATATCATTTTTCGAGTAGTTGCATTTTTTTTAATGTAATAAAAAATTATGTTAAGAGTAAGTTATACACATTAATATCAAGTTGCCCATTTTACTATGTAGCTTACAAAAATTCGCTGACAAAAATATACATGTCAAATTAAATTATATTGGGAATATTGATAATAATGAATATAATTTTCAAGGTAGTTGTACTATCAAGATATCGAGTCCCATGTTGTTCATGTTGCTAGATTAAAATTTAGAACCCTTAATTTTGTGTCCTTCTGTTGCCTATCCTATATCAAAATTAGATAGAATACCAACCAATATTTTCTTTTCTAGAATAAGAGAGAATACCAACAAATGTTTTCTCTTTTAGATTTTCATATTTTTCCGAAATTCAATGTGGGATAACTAAAATAATATTAAAACGAAATAAAAATATATTTTTGAGGGGGTTCGAGTCACCTTGGTGCGTGTGTGTGTGAGTGTGTTATGTTTACTTGATCAAACAATATATATTTCCGAAATTCAATGTGGGATAACAAATGTTTTCTTCCTATATTTTCTTTCTTTGCCAATAATATATATAACGAAAAAGATATGCTTGATACCTTCAATTAGAATTAATAAAATAAAGTTATGAAAATTATAGGAAAACATTAATAGAAAATGAAGAAAATTCTATGCAAGATTAAAAAATTTAATCATATTATATAGGGAGAAATAATGAGGTCCACGTACAAATTATGTTAGATGCGTTAATTTGATTAATTAATGAATTATAACATGATTATGATTCAGATGATGATATATTATTCTTTTTATATTTTAATTTATTTGTTTATGTGAACAAATAATAAAGATCCATTCTCGCTAATGAGTTATAATAATAAAAGGGATTAGGAATCATTAGATTTTAATAAAGTAGATATACTCAAAGTCAGTTTTATATTAATTAAATAGAAATTAGTCAATTTATAAGACAAAAAGTTATCTACACATTATTTATATGATTAAATTATTGATTAATAGCCAAAATTATGAAAATTTAGCAAAATAATCAATAAAATTCAAGGTTGATCGACCTTTATTTTGCTATTATATATATATAGATAGACTAGTTTGTATCCCGTCAAAATTCGACGGGTATCACTTTATAGTATATTTTATAAATAAAAGTATATCAAAAATAATTTATCCTAAATCCGAATCGAAAATATCCCGAAGGATTTGCCAGATTAACCGAAAATTTTGTAACAATGCTCATTCTGTGTCTAAGATATTTTTAGTTATAATAATTTGCATTCATAACTATCGATACATACTAAAAGAATTTTAAAATTTTCTTGTCCAACGGGCCACCTCAAAATCGATTTTGTGTTTAGCACATACTACTATATTTTTTTTTTTCAAAAAATTGACAAACATATACTAAAAGAATTTCAAAAAAAAAAAAAATGGCAAATGGACCACCTTAAAGTTGAATAAGTGTTATGGCCAAAATTTATTAACCTATAAATAGTGTAGTCCGATCAACCGGAACTGAAAATAGTCTGAGCTTTTATTGGCCAACGCGCCACCTCAAAATTGATTTTGTATCTAAAAATTAGAAATTTATTTTTTATTACAAAAATTTGACAATCATAATTATCGATGCATACTAAAAGAATTTAAAAAAAAAAATTATTGTCCAATGGGCCAGCTCAATGTCGAAATAGTGTCCTCGAACTGAAAATAGGCCAACGTGCCATCTCAAACACTTCAAAATAGGACGCCGTGCCACCTCAAACCCAAAATCAATTTTGTATCTAATATATATTTTTTTTGTTACACAAGTTTGACAATCATAGTTATCAATACATACTAAAATAATTTCAAAAAGTTCATGGCCAACGGGCCACCTCAAAATCCATCTTGTATCTAATATATACTCATATTTATTTATTTATTTATTTTTGCAAAAATTTGACAATCATGGTTATTAGTACATTACTAAAAGAATTTCAAAAACTTTTTAGCCGACAGACTACCTCAAAATCGAAGTTGTGTTAAAGCTAAAATATTCTAACTTAAAAAGACTTTGGCCTGATTAACCCGAGCTAAAAATGGCCAATGATGCTTGTGTTTGTATACTGTCAAATGTCTTAAATTAAATATATATGTCTTGTTACAAAAATTTGTCTATCATAGACTCATAGTTACCAATCCGTACTATTTTTTTTTGAAAAAATAACTTCTTAGCCAATGGGCCACCTCAAAATCGATTTTGTATCTTATATATTGACGACGAAGTGTAGCTCAGTTGCTAAGACACTTTCCCTCCAACCAAGAGGTCGGGAGTTCGAGTAACTCAAAAGTAGTTTAGCTTGATCAACCCGAGCATGATATAAATGACCTTAATTTCTTGGCCAACGGGCCACCTTAAAATCGAAATAGTGTTAGGGCAAAATATTTTAACTCAAAAATAGTTTAGCCTGATCAACACGAGCCTGATAGGAATGACCTAAAAATTGAATGAGTTGTCTAGTCTTATATGTTATTTTACAACAGAATACATACAGCCTCCTCGAATCGTTGATTGTGACAATTTATTGGAAGTAATATCAGACACACTAAATTATATTAAAAAATATACTACCTCCGTCCCTTTCAAGTTGTTACACTTTTTTTCAGCAATGTTTATTATCGGGTAGTTGTATTCATTATATATCTCGAGTCATTTGTTGTCGAAAAAAATACTCCATCCGTCTCGCCGAATGTGTGTGTAGATTAGCCTAATAAAATATTAGGATTATATGTGTAGATTAGGAAAATAAAAATATTAGGAATAGCGTGTAATTGGGAAAATAAAGTATGATTTTATACATATTTATTGAAGATTTTGATAAATAGAAATAGAGGATGTAGGAAGCGCCACGTAAGCACATGGATCGTTGTGGTGCTCCGAATCCGCAACGGAACACATATATATATTGATTATATAACCTATTCAAGAATCTGCATGAATAACTTACGTGCATTGTGTTCCCCAAATACGCTTCCTTGCTTCAAATATTTTATAAGCTCTTCCAGTTTCATTTTGAAAACTTGAACCGATATATCTTGCCTATCTTCTTCTCTTAGTCCCCTATTCTTAACAAACCTCACGATCTCAGTTCATTTTAGGTTGCATGTAAAAGTAATAAACAACGACAGGTAGCCAGTCCACCTACAAATTGCCATGACATCTTGATAGTTTTGTATCATGTACCGCTTACTTCCAGTGAATGATGATGGCAATATCAAAGACCTACCAACAGATGAAGTGTTTGTATTTCCTTTACTTTAGTGATCCTTGATATTACAATATATTTATGCTCTAAGAACTTGTTGATTGTGCCGAATCCACTTTAACCTTTGTGTTTCCATCATCGTGTATCCGTCAACAACAAATTAGTGTAGCAATCGTCTGGCAAGAAGAAGTTGTTGTCCTTCATTTCCTCTATCTTGAATTCTAAATGCTAAGATTTTCCTAATTGTGAGTTTATTCCTCTTGCTTGTATCAGATTCATAATGCCGAATATCTAGATGGTAACCATCATCTCCATTAATGAATATAAGTGGATATTACAGTGGAAGGTAAGTTTGGTGAAATTCATCGATCCGCTGTATATTACTGGAAATCTTCTCGACAATTCTGTCTCTTTTATCGGGCATCGAATCAATATCTCCAACAATAAGCTAGTGCAGCCACCTCCGGTATTGTTGGCATATTATATGTTCTACTATCTCTTGATCTTTTTCTTATGAGTCGAAGCTTCACATCCACGGATTTATCGCTTGATATACGATTGGCAGCCATTCGGTAAATCTTGGCATAAGCACTGTGCCTATCAATCATTTGTTTCAGATCATTCACGAGAATATCATCAAAATTTTGTGGATTTCCTTTGTTGTAAAACAATAAAATTATAAAACACGGTTAGATAATATATGATATTGTAATACATAAATATATACAGTTCTAATAAAATTTTACTACAATTGATTTATTTAATCATTTATCATATTAAGAAATCACAAACTACATTATTATTATATATATTATTATTTAATTGATATCCAACTTTTCATGAAAGGAAATTCGATCATAAACGCAAAGGGATATTGTTAGGCATGATAATATATATAGGTCTAACATAAGGAGAATTTTAAATATCTGAATCCATGAAAGATAAAATTCCATTCAAATTAATACAAAAAAATCCATCATTACTTTCCCTCATGAAAACATAGGTATGAATGATTTCGTACGTGTTGCAAGATTATTATGATTATTATTGGGTATATATATTGAAGATAATTATAACAAATAGAATTAGATTCTTAGAATCCCTAGATATGTGTTTATGAAATTTCTCATATATGTATGGTAATAAGATATTGATGAATCGTTATTATGTGAATTTATTATATTAAATAATGATTTAATATGTATAAAAATATAGAATTTAGATAAATAGGAAACGGAGGATGTAGAGGGACGCCACGTAGGCGCATGGATCGTTATGGTATCAGGAATCCGCTGCGGAATTATATATTGATAGATAGATATAGATATGTAATCTATGTTCCTTTGGTACACCTTGTACCCTTTTGCTCCCTTAATAAAATTTATCTTTTCCCGATTAAAAAAACTTTTTTTCTATAGATTTGTATTATGATACTATGATATTGGCTATTTATAGATAGTAACACTATTTATTTATTTTTTTCTTTTTGAGAATTTCGCTTTTCAAAATAACTTCCTTATACACCTCATCGCACACTAAACATTTCAAGATTTGGTAAAGCTCTATTTGAGTTAATATTTGTTGGGTACAAACAACATGTCCCGCATTGGAAAAATAAGGTAAATAGATCTTGGATATAAAAGGGAGTAACCACCATACTAGTATGAGGCCTTTTGGGAATGAGGCCAAAAACAAAACCTTGCGGGCTGGGCCCAAAACGAACAATATCAATATCATACTATTATGGATCGGCGGTGGTGCTCGTAACCCTAACAATTGGCGCCTTCTGTGGGAAGGACAGTGATGCGGTCCTTGTGTTTGAGGAAGGATTGTTGGGTACAAACATGTCCCGCATTGAAAATATAAGGGGAGCAACCATCACACTAGTATGAGCCATTTTGGGAAGGAGCCCAAAAATAAAACCGCACAGACAGTGATGCGGTCCTTGTGTTTGAGGGAAGGATTGTTTGAGACAATATCATAGCTTAATCTTATACGGAGTATATAGCGTTAATAAATTGTTTTATTTAAAATAAAATGAAAAATAATAAAAAATCAGCTCGGTGAAATTGTAAGGAAGTTTCGTATTCTCTTCCTTGGCTCCTCAACTCGATCTTTTCCGCCGGTGAGATGTCAGTTTTCCGGCGATGTTCGGTGCTGTGCTGGTGAATCATGTATCTCATCTCTACCCTTGTTGTTGTATAGGAGTACTTGAGTGAGAGAAATTTAAGTAGAGGAAGAATTAATTAAGGGATTCGACATTGTTCGGACGAAGAGTGCTCCGGTGCACCGGTTGCGTCGATGGAGGGTAAGTTTTCACTCTGTTTTCGATCGTTCCGTAGAAACTTAGCTTGTTCTTTTTTACACACTATTATCAAGTAATAATGTAATCACTTGATAATCAGCAAAACACTTGAGTCGCCGAGTGGCCCTACTGGCCAGACCCATCTCAAATCCCAATTACAGATGCAAAATTTCACGCATACAAATCAAGAATATGTATGGTTCAAGTTGGGTAACGGAAACAGAATGGAATCAAGTCAAGTAAGGGAATAGTAATGATAATGGTTACTTTTATTAAGTGTTTGGTTCAATAGTAGAAAGGGAGTCACTTGTGAGGGTTTCCTTTCTCCTTGTTTCCCCTCCTTCTTGAGGGGTAACAATGTAATGGATTGGGTTACCCCCAAGTAAGAGAAATGGATAACATATTACTCAAACCAAACAATATGTAATGGAATCATTTACTTGATTCCCTTTCCATATCCAAAAAAACTTGAACCAAACATGAACTTATAGTAGTAGTAGTTAAGAATTAAGATCATTCATTACCTGTATAGCTTTCCTCTGTAATTCCCCAAATCCCCTGTTCATCATGAGCCTCCTCCTCATCAACCGTTTTCACTCTGTTTTCGCTTCTGCTTTTTTACACTATTTATATATATATGTCTAATTATCATCACCCTAATCATGTAAAATAACAAATATATATCATAACATGAACATAATATCATCTCAGACCCAGTGCACATACAAATCAAGATCAACTAAAAAAAAAAAAGAACAACAGAGAAACAGAGAAACATTAAAACTTTATTTTCACGGCGCCAGAGAAAGCAGAGTCCCTCAAAATGTAGTAATTTCAATCAAATTTCACCCGTTATTGATCGATGATGCTCTTGAGCAATTCTTCTAAAACCCAGTTCACATCACGGCTATACTCATCAGCTTTCCTTTGCAGTTCTTCGAAGCCCATCATCAACGCCGCCTTTTTCTCATCATCAACGTTTTCCGACATAGATTGATGGGTGTCCAGCTGCAACTTCTGAGCAAGCGCATGAATGTCGGTCAGATCTTTCCTGCAGATTTTAGTGCCCTTAATCATAACGCCGACGTTCTTCTTGCGTTTCTCCACCGCGCTCTCACGCTTCTTCATCTTCGAGTGCATCCATTTCCCCACCCCGAGGAACACGACCGAGGCCGCGGCCGCTGCGGCCGCCGCCGGCCTTTTCGGGTCGCCCACGGCCACGGCGGCCGTGATCGCGGCTGCTGCGGCGAAGAAGACCGCGGACACCATCTTCCAGGCCTTGACGGATTTCAGCTCCTCATCTAACACAGTGGAGAAGAATTGCAGAGCGTCATCGACACGCTCCACGCCTTCCAAACTCGAATTTCCATGTTCTTGGTGAATGAGAGATTGGCAGTTACTTATGGCCTTGAGGCGTTGTTGGAGCGCTGCGCACAAGTCTCTGGTTTCGGCGCTGATCTTCGCGTAGCAGTTGTTGAGGAAGTCCGATAATTCTTCATGGTTGGATGTGAAGTTGGCGCCATAACTACTTCCAGCAGCGCATTGCGTGGAGACGATGAGAGTATTCATAAGTGGCCTATAAATTCGACTTCATTCAAATTGATTGATGAGAGTTAGGATGGATTCTTCAATATAAAGTGCACTATATATTTTTTTTATTATAAATTATGAGAGAGAAAAGAGATGAGGGTTGAGGACAATTGTGAAAGGCAGGATTGTTATGGTTATGGAATTAATATGCGACAAGAAGAGCGAATAAATTGATAATTTCTAGGGGATTCTTTATTAAGAATCGTCGTGGAAATAGGATTATAGAAGAGTCGATTCTTGCAAACAATTGGTAATTAACAATTGGCAATTACTCCCTCCGTCTCCTTCTACTTGAGATAATTTCCATTTTGAGTCGTCCCTTTCTACTTGAGTCATTTCCAAATATAGTACTCCTATATTCAGTGTGGTTATATCTCTTAGTGATCTTACTAAACAAACTCTAAACTAATTCTAAAAATTAAAAATAAAATAAATAAACTAAAATTGAACATTAGTACATTTCAGAATTTGCGGTCAAATTCCAAAAATTAAAAATTAAAAAAAAATAATAATAAAAATTGAACATCGACTTTTCTGGAACAGCATCCCATTCTCTCAAATTCTCCCTCTGAAACTCCGCCCCTCACCCCCTGCAGCCGCCGGTTCTCCTCCACCATTCGTGGTCTCCGGCGCAACCCCTCCCATCCCGTGCACCGCCACCGCTCCCTTCACCCTCTCCGCACTATGAATCTACCCGCCCAATTTTTGACCTCCACAAACGTGATAGTCAAGGCCGTGTAATTAATACTTTGGCTGATATCATCAACCGTGCTAACCTTGGTATGGAAGTTATGCATGAACGTAATGCTCATAACTTCCCTCTAGACCTAGCTGCTATCGAAGCTCCAACAAATGGCTAAGACTTGTTCTTAGTGTGTAGGAGTTTTTGAAAATAGACTAGATAAATATAAGGAGCAAGAAACCCTTTCTTGTTTTATCAAAAAAGGGTTCTTGCTCCTTATATTTTCTTTTCAATTAGGAGCCCTTTTCTATATTTTTTAGTAGTATTGGACTTGCCTAAGACGAAAACCATAACTTATCCCCATTAGGGTTCTTCGAATCTCCCATAAATTCGCTCGAAATCAGCCCAGATCTTGTAGATACGGTGGTTCCTGAGACTGAGGAAGATATCTCAGACGCTGAAAGTGAGGTACCGCTATGTAATTGGTTCGTTCTTGATAGCGAGGAAGATCCCTGCCTCCAACCTCTGTTTGAGGGGAGGAACCGGCCTGGTTGCGTGCTGCGGAGGAGGCCTGGAATGCACCGTTGAAGCGTCGATTGCTGAGAAAGAAGTCTCCCGGCGACCTTGATGGTTCGAATGAGATGCTTCGCATCATTCTTCCCAAATTCACGTTATCAGGAATATATACTTTATATTTCATTCATGTTTTTTATATTTCGATTTTTTTTTTTTTGAATAATTAGTTCAGTAAAAAAAAAACTTTCAAAAAAATATAATATTAAAATAAATTATTTAATTAAACTTAATTTAAAGGGTTAATTCATATAATGACAAGGGATTAATAAACTAAACCATATGGTCTTAATCTCCGTGCCCCTTCTCCCAGACTCAAGTAGAAGGGGACGGAGGGAGTACTAATTTAGACGTGCCCATTCTCCACAAACCGGCGGAATCGGCCCGCCCAAAGGAAAAAATGGCCCAGTAAATAAATTTATAGATTAATATAATATATATCTATACATAATTGTATAATATTCTATCAGTGTGTTATTTAGAACGAATATAATAAAATATTTTTTATGTGAAATATGATAATATGTATTTTAAGTAGGGATGGCAATTTACCCGCGGATACCCGATACCCGTGGGTACCCAACCCTAATAGGTGTGGGTATGAGACGATTTAATACCCACGGGTACGGGTATGGGTACGATTTACTACCCATTTAGTTCGTGGGTATGGGTATGGATAGTTACCATCCATACCCGCAAAACCCGTTTACCCGCTAAAATACCCACGGGTATTACTTGCGAACTATTTAATTATTTTTATATTAACAAATTAAATATATATATTTTTAATGAATATTAAGAAATAAAAATTATTACTTCTATACTTATTTTAATTAGAATCATTTTTTTAATGAATAATATTACTTTATTAGGTTTTAAATTATAAATTTGAATTTAGTTGATAAATTTGAACTTTGTGGTTGATTTGTGTGAAATTTGGATATTAATCGTGATTTGTGAAATTTTAATTTAGATATTAATTGTGATTTGTGAATTTGGATGGATATTGATTTAAATTTGTGATTTGTAAATTTTGGTCGCGGATTCGCGGGTGCCCGACGGGTGGCGGGTGGCGGGTATCCGACGGGTAGCGGGTATCCGCGGGTGGCAGGTATGAATAATGAATGGTACCCGTCGCGGGTAGCTGATACGGGTATGAGTATAGAATTTGTTCGCGGGTATGGGTATGGACATTAACTATCCGCGCCCGCCATACTCGACTGCCATCCCTAATTCTAAGTTTTATTATTATTATTATTATTATTATTATTATTATTATTATAACAAATATCACGTAAAATAACAATATTATAATATATTTTAAGTTGAAATTATATAGTACTATATTTATAATTTTTTAATATAATTTTATATTATTAAAATATTTTATATACTAATATTATAATTTTCGTCGACTCCAATTATATAGCATGGAGCCAATAGTCTACACTCGTTTGAAATTTAAGGGAAAAAAAAGGAAAAAAAAAATCATTGTAGTTTGATGCCGTCAAGTCTCCCGCATGGAGCCAATAGTCTACACTCGTTTGAAATTTAAGGGGAAAAAAAAATAAAAAAATCATTGTAGTTTGATGCCGTCAAGTCTCCCGCAAGAAGAAGAATATATTTGCACCATTTATGTAAGAGTTTCGATATATTTGCACCTAAACATACTTCAAGGGTATTTTTGCTCTCCCATGTTAACATTAGGAACATTTTTGCACCTTATCCCTATAATTAATTTCATGTTTGGCGAATTTGTATGATTGTAAAATAAATGAATTTTTAATTGAAAATTTTATGCTCCATAAGATATCAAGGCACGATGAATTGAACAAATTTAGGAGAGAGAGAAAGAGACATCAATAAAAGAAATAAGAAAGTAAAAAAGTTTATTTATGTGTTAATGCATGAATATAGTCAAACAAGTTAACAAAACATAAATAATTTTGTGAAATTTAAAGAACTCAAATTATAGTCAATTTTTACACTTATGGACAAAAATACGGATTTTTCTTTTGTGGGTGTAGGTGTACTACATCCACCCCTCACATGCTATTATTTTAATAATATAAAATATATTAATATAATATTTAATGTAAGAGGTGAGTGTAGTACACCTACATGTACACACGAATTTCCCCAAAAAATACCCTCAATACTCAAAATTTGAAACTTTTTTTTTAGGGGACAAAATTTGAAACTTATATAAAAAAATTGTGGGAATTCATTTTTCATTTTCCAAATTAAGGTTTCTCTCATGCTACCCCTTTCTCTCTCAATCATTCCTCTCCCGTCGGGCTGTAGCGTACGGCGGCGATGATGGAGCCGTTGTAGGAGATAAACTTGCCGGTGTCAGGAACGACGGTGAAGATGCGGTTACCGAGGACAATGGTGGGGCGGAGCTGCCCTGAGGCGCGTGAGGATCAGGTGTAGCTCTGCCACCGAGATCTTGCCGTCGTGGTCCTGGTTGTAGAGCTCGAACGCCTGCCGCAACTCCTTCTCTACCGATCTGTAGGGGTCGGCGTCGCCTCTGCAGAAGGCGACGAACTCCTCCAGGCTGATGTGGCGGCCGCAGTCGGTGTCGATCTCCTGCATCATCCAAGCCACCTCGTCGGTGGAGGTGGCGGACCGAGCGCTCGAAGATTTTTCCGACCTCGTTCGTGTCTTCCAGCTACATCGATGGCTACGAATGTAGAGGAACGCTAGTTAGATGAGTTTCTTATTGAAGTTGTGCAGGTAAATGGAACGAAGATCGGAGAGATTAAATTGTGGATTATAGTTGGTCAAAACAGTGGAATATTGATACTCATATCTTCTAGACAAAATATAATGAAATAATGCATGGTTTTGTCCCCTTAGAGATTATAATTTCAAATTTTGCCCCCTACATAACAAAAACACAAAATTTGCCCACTTTTATGTGATGTTCCAAAAACACCCTCTTCTCTCTCATCTCTCATCTCTTATTTCCTCTCACTTCCCATCACATGTTCCTCATTAAATCTCTCTCTCTCTCTCTCTCTCTCTCTCTCTCTCTCTCTCATAGTTGCAACCCTCCCCCCTCTCTCTCTAAAACCCTAGGCAAGATGGCTCGTCGGATTCAGGCTGCCGCCGCGTTGTCCTCCCGTCGGAATCGCGTAGCTGACAACGACATGCTCGACCCTATCACGACCGCACTTTGTTAATCGATAGCTAGGCTCGGTGATTCGTGACTATGGTGGGAATTAACGAATAATTTACAAAAGATGGAAAATTCTGGAATTCGACACGGACATATTATAGAACAAACTCCGATAGGTGGACATAATAGACTGATGAAGTACGACACCACTTGTCATGATTCTGACTTGATTGACAACCATATCGAAAGGATTCAGAAATATCAGAGTATACGCAGTGGAAATGTGTTTAAAAATACATGTATGAAGACATGTATTACCAAGTGGAATCTTCAACTAATACTACTTGCTAACTTTGACAAAAGCATCGCCGGTCACTTTCCCTTCATCTTGCTCAACCTGCACATCGGAAATAATGTACAGGGTGTGAGTACAAAGTACTCAGTGGACACATGCCCAAAACATTTTTATTGTCAAGCCATTCATAGTGAAGCATAGGGTTTTTCTTGAAAGACCTATGTTCACGAAAAACTGAGTTATCTTAAAAGCAACTGCAGTCTAAGTTCTGTAGTAATCTACCATATCTGAGTCTGTTGTGTCCGATGAGGTGGCCACCTCACTCGGTCACGTGATCGGTCACTATCTCCAATGACACGATCGATGTGTACACTAGTCCAAGAATAATAGTTGATCATTCAAGGACCCGAATTCGATTTATGAATTTGCCTTGGCCATTTAACAGATAGACATCATACAAAAACTGAAAACATTTATGGCATGACAATACTTTTAAAAGAGCTACTGATCTAATAAAACATACTTTGTTTTATAGAAAGCCCACCTCGTTGTTTTCTCTACTGCAACGAGACTTGATCTTTGCTTCTGCTACTGTCCCTCCTTTGCGTACCCTTCGATTAAAAATCGAGGTAAGATTCGTGTTCTAACGAATAAAATCTTATCTAAGATTTTAGTTTTTAATTCTGATCGGAGGTTATTCTAAATCCAGTAACGTGGTTACTGTTATCTAGGCTCGAGTTATGAAACCCGTTATGTGAACGGTTCATAAGATTTTTATAAAAAAAAAATCAATTATTGATTTATGGTTAAACTGAGCTAATTAATTCTAACTGTGTAATTGATGAGCTTAATCAATTACGATTAATCATTAACTCTCAGTTAATGAATTATGGTTAATTAACTTATCTTAAGTTAATTCTTTTAATTGCGAAATAATACCTTACGAATTAAAAAAATTTAATTACGGAAGTATACGATTTAATTATTCGCGTCTCGGTTCGTAATTAAATAGGAAGTTGTGCTCGTAATTGAGTAAATGGGCTCTGGTCCAATTAAAGGGGCAACTCGGCCCGCTTAGCAAGTAAATCCGGCCCATTGCTCCTCAACCCAAAACTGGCCCGCTGACCCTGCCCATGGTCCGGTTCGCTAACCCGACCCGAGACCCGGCCCGGTCTTCAATTGAAGATCCAGGCCCTCTTTTCTCCTCTCATTTGACAGAGCGAAGCTCTCTCTTTCTTTCTCGTTCGCGATTCATGCTCCCATGTTTCATCGCTTCCGGTCATCTTCTCCAGTAACGAGCGACGCCTCAGTTTATAGGTCGCCGTCGATTCGCTGCTCTATATCTCCTCTTTTCCTAGAACCGTCCTTCCCCAAATTGAAATCCCTAGTTCGAATTTGGGGGTAATCTCCCCCTTGCTGATTTCCGGCGAGAACTGCCACTCCTGGCTTCCGGATGGTGCCCAGCCGCGCGGTGAGATGGCGCCGACTTCGGGAAGGTTTGGCGGCTCGATTCTCGCGCCGTGCCCTTGGCTCTCACCGGCGCGTTCGTCCCTGGACCGGCTGTCCTCCGGTTCCGGTCGGCGCAACTCTCGTGGCTGGTAGCATCTCTGGATGTCCCACACATTAAAATCCCTACTCTGAAAGGATTTGGGGACATGCGTCCCGATTCTCCGATTATGAAACGAACGGCAACAAGACTGCCGTCCTCTTATCCTTCTAGTTTTGTTATCGAATTTTAGTTAATGTTTTAATGTTCGTTTAATGGAAAAGCACTGATTTTCGTTCTCTGTTTCTTGCAGCTCCGGCAACACGACGTCGAGGCATCGCCGCTGCCCGCTGCTGCTTGTCGCCATGTCTGCCCTTGCTTAGCTTCTTCACCATCGAGGCTTCGAGCCTCTACGGAGGTTCGGTTTCGACTCTCTTCCTCTCTCATTTTGTTTCGCATTTTCAGAATTAAGAAAGTATGTGCGTTTACTGTCAAGTCTATGTTATGGGTTTTAGGTTTATGTTCTTAAGCTTCTAGTTTGGAATTTTCAGAGTTGGAGATCATACTAGGCTTGTTTTTTTTTTTTTTTTTTTTGGTTTTGGATGTTGTCATCTCGAGCTTCTAGGTTTGTTCATGATAGCATGTTGTGTTCTTGTTCAACTTATGAGATTCATCTATCATGCTTACTGATTCTGAATTCTAAGATGGTTACCTTGAGGATGAATAGCTGTTGTTGCTTGCTTCTCCTCCTCTCTTTCCAGCTCCTTCTTCCTTCTCCCTCGGTTCTCTCTCTTTTCTCTATGTGGTGTTTGAAATTGTGAAGGTTGGAGTGTGGGTAGAGAGGGTGTATATAGGAGCGTTGGTGTGGTCTTGGTGATAGAAGGCTAGTTGACCCTCGCCTTTTAATTGTAGTGTTTCAATGCTTCTATTTTCATGCAAGTTTTGTCCTTACTTGAGGATTTGCTGCAGATTGCAGATTGCATTTTGTTTGTACTTGTAGAACTTGAAAACCTTCACCTCTTGTTTTATTTGACTGCTTTCACACTTTTTTTTTCTTTTGAAGGTATCAAGAGGGATGAAGCTGCTGTTTCTGCAGAGGTGTTTGGTTTCCTCCAAGGCTGATTTTCTTTCCTAACTTAGACTTAGGTATCCGTCCTATTCTCAGAATTTCAATCTCTCTCCTTATGTGACTAACGAAGCTGACTTTCTTTCCCTCTCATTTTGTTTTATTTGCAGGATTAAAACTTGGTGATGGGCTGTTTCTGCAGTCACATTTCAGCTCCCAAGAGCTTATTCTTTTCTACATTTAGCAGCTAGGGACTTAGTTTATTGGTTTGTCTATGCACTCTTGTAAAACACGAATTGTGCTTGAGATCTTGCTCTGAACATTTGGGATTTGATCCCTGTTTCTTGTATACTCACGTGACTTGTAACTAATGAGGAATTAGAAAGTTATTATCTTGTGGTTTATTAAAATACTTTATTTAAATACCTATTTTGATTTATAAATAAGAAGAAGATATACACACATATGTATCCTTATCTTAGTGCACTAATTATGGGCTTGGCCCAACTCGTAATTACTTGGACCTTGGTCCAATCTAATAATTCAATTGGGCCTTGGCTCAATTAAATAAAATCGAGAAGTCAACGATCATCTCTTACTCGAGCTTATTCGATCAACATTTAGCAAATGTGATCGAGAATAATAACGATTCATTTATTCGAATACTAACTACTTATTGAAAACTAAATAATGTAGAAATCAAGTTGCTACTTGATTCTATTATCACTGCTCAATCAATTTCTCGAAAGAATTAGCTATAGAAGTTGAGTCGCTACTCGATTCAATTATTGCTCTCTAAGTAATTTTTCTATAAATCTCGGATACTAAAAGTTGATAATATATATCGACTATCGAGATTAATTAACTAGATTAGTTAGGTGAAAATACGGGACGTTACAGACCCCCTGGTGCTTCTCGCCGGAAAATTGAGGGAGTGAGGGAACTGGAGAGCGAGAGAGAATTGGGGTTGAATTCTTGAGGTTAGGTGCAGAATCTTTTTGTAAATCTAGGGTTTTTGTAGATCCCTCTCTCTCTCTCTCTTACTCACTCTCCTCCCTCTCTCTTTTTGTAGATCTAGGGGTTTTTTTTTTAATTTTTTTTTAATGAAGAAGTCATGGAATTAGCAGATTTGCTTCCTGAGTTCATGAGAGAAAGATGTAGAGTGAGAGAGTAGATCCTTTCATTTTTATTGTTTCGTTTTGGTTTGATTTTGTGTGCATCATTTTACAAAAATTGAAGTTGAAATTATCCTCATTATTTTCATTCTTTCTATTGTCGTTCTTTTGACCTGGTTTGGTTTAAGATTGTTGATTATTGTTATTCATCACCTATTTTGTTGTGATAGTTGCAATTTCGTGGTAAGAAAATGCAAAATTATCGTAGCTATAAAACTGATGATTATCTGTGCAAATTTGTAAGAATTTGGCAAAATCTTATGTTATCACTGAAACGTTTGGTAAGAAATTGTTTATTTCTTATTCTTGTCTAGATATTTTGGTAAAAATTGCAATTCTTATATCATATTTGGTAGTTTTATGCGAATTTATAATAAATTGTGATTGTCTCTTCGAGTTTGTAAGAATCTTAGCTTACAGCACAGCGTGTTCGCCACCATACTGGCTGGCTGGTGCACTGGCCTTACTGTAATAAGTCCGAGAGGTATGACTCTTCGAACGAATTGATACCAAATAATATGTAAGAAATTAAAATTTCTTATCAAGTTACGGATACGGATTGTAAAAATACAAATTCGTACTATTAGGACGATTTGTTTGTTCATGTTCGTTGTTTAATTTTGTTGGTTTGTAATTGAGATGATTTGTCATTAGATATTTGTGATAGGTCTTGTTGTTGTTGTCTTAATACTTAGTTAAACTCTATTTGTTGGCGTAGAAATTTAGTAAGAAATTGAATTTTTTTTTGCAAGAAATTTTAATTTCTTACTAAGCTAATCAATCTATTGCTTCGAACTTGCCTCAATTTCTTACAAAGTCACGGCCACACATTCAATTTTCTTACCAAATGCATTAGTCAAAATTCTTACAAGGTGAATGAATAGTACATAACAAATTATAAAAAATTCTTACGAAACAAGTAGAACGTATTCAAAGATAACTTGTTAGAAATTGTTAAATTCTTACAAAGTCATGGCCACGTATACAATTTATTACCAAAATGTATTTGTCAAAATTCTTATCAAGTGAATTAGTTAACATAAGAAATTATCAAATTATTACGAAACGAGTTGAAGAATGTTAGAAATTGATAATTTCTTACCAAGTTATTTCGTAGAACATAATTAAAGATAATTTGTAGTTCCTTACAGTAATTAAAACAAAAAAAAAAACTGAAATAAGAGATTGGACGAAAATTCAAAGAAGGAAAAGAAAAAAAAGTAAAAGAAAAAACAAAGATAAGAGAGAGTTGTTTTGGAGAGAGAAAATAGAGATAGTGACATGTGGAGAGAGAAAAAGTAGGGGTAATATTGTAAGGAAATTGAATTATTGGGCAAATGTTGTATTTCCTTATATTTTGGGCAAAATTTGGTTTTTTATCCTCTAAAGGGACAAAATAATTTTTGCCTCAAATATAATTAGATGCTTGTATGCTGGTTGTAGACATATCTTGCTTATTATTTCTTGAGTAATTAATTTTGTTAAGCTAGATTACATTTCTATTCTATTCTTTTCGTGGTTCATTTTTTCATTGTTTTTTGATTTTATTGCTATTTTTTTGGGGGTTTCTGAATGTTTGTTTTTAGAAAAAACATAAAAAAAAAAATTTATAAAATTCAAAAAAAAAAAATCAAAAAATATATTAAAAAGGTCGAAAAAAATAACCAAAAAACTAAAAAAAACAGTAGAAAAAAAACTCAAAAAATCTTTAAAAAATAAATAAATCAAAGAGTCAGTCAAAGTCCTTATTAGTAAGGGTATATTTATCCAAAAATGCAAAAATTGACTATAATTGGAGTCTTTAAGTTCCTTCACATAATTTGAGTTTTATTAACTTGTTTGACTATTTCAAAATTTGACTATTTATTTATTGTGGCATAATTAAATTCCTTAATTGTAGGACTACTTTTATTAAGAATGACAGGCTTAGACAATATTACCCTTAATTGACTCATTTTTCTTTTTGGGCTGTCTCACTATGATTGACCAATTTTCTTTTGAGACTTAACTTTTTATAATTAAATCTCATCATACATTCACTTTTCATTTTTCAGCATGTATCTCAATATAATTTAAATTCTAAAATTTTAAATTGTCATAACTTGATCGTTTGTTCTCGGATTTTTATGGTCTTGATACGATATTTCATTTAAGATCAGACATCAATGTATTTTTATACATCTATGATGCCCTGGTTTTAAAATATATCTAAATACATAAACAACACTACATCCCTACACACAATACACTTTACACACTAATCACTTCCGTCTTAAATCCCGTGCCGAAAAGAAATGGATCGATCATAGTGAGACGGAGGGAGTACATTTAAACGTTTATTCCTTTTCCATGCATTATTTGGGTTTTTCATCTACAACCCTTGATTTAGAAAAATGGATGGATCAGATTTATTCATATTTAACATGTGAGAACTTATTAACAGATGGATCATACCATATATATATGAAAATATATTAATAATATTACAATATTTATATGTTGAGAACTGATATGCTACTCCCTCATTTACGGGCAACTTCATGAACATCTTCGTTATTTTATCATTTTGGCATTGTTTTTTTTTTTTAATTTTTTTTTGTTGTTGTAAAATATTCTAATATCTTAGAAATTAATATGAAAATCATAAAATCTAAAAAATAAATATACATCAAAGCTCGATTGTTTTATTACTCATTTTTTGAAGTTAAAAATAAAAAAGAACAAATCGAACTTTGATTTTTTTGATTTTATGATTTCTATACTAATTTATAAGATAGTAAAATAAAAAACAACAACAAAAAATAAATAAAGTAATACCAAAATGATAAAACGATGAAGGTGTCCACGAATAGAAGAGTAGCATTTCTTCTTTATATGTTTCTCTAATTATAATTTTGACTCGTATTTTCTTATACAACTTAAACAGCAATAAGATAAATAATGAATACTGTCTCACACAACAAATTATAAAATATGATGTCAGTTTCAAAAACAATAAATACAGTTGCATACATAAAATGTAGAAAATGTGAGGAGAGTTGTTGGTGCCTTGGGGGGTATAATATACCTGCTGAAAGCGGGAAAATATTAGGGTTGGCATTGCAATTGTCTGCAGGCTCCTTCATGGAAGTTCCGGATGCTTCGAAACGGATTCATAGACATTGGGTGGGAACTTCCCCTGGCGGTATAGCCTAGGGAAAATAAAATACTCCGTATATGTGTATCTTGACATAAAATGCACGAAAGGAGTTTCAAATACTATATTAAAAATAGATTTAAATCGTATACAATTAATTAAAGTTACAAAATAAATTATATACTTAATGTGTCAAACCGTAGCTAGAGCATTCCTATTAATATAATATATTTGTTCTTAAAATTATACTTTAGATATTGTTGATAGAAACACTCCCCTACCTAACTTAGACATGATGTTGCCACGGTATATATGATCGTGTCACATCAATAATATTTTATTTAAAGTAGTTTCTTTTAGTTAGACTTAGTTTTTTTTTTTTTTTTTTTTTTTTAATAATTATAAAGTTTATTTTTGAGGAATATATTTATGATAATTGTTGGATAAAGGGGAACCAACTAGGATCAATGTTCTAGATTATTTTTTATTTTTTTACGGAATCAGTCTTTGTACATATTTTCTTCTATATATATATATATATATATATATATATCATATGAGAATATTTTCTTCAGTTAAATTATGCATGAAAAAAATTATATTGGCTTACGTGAATTATTCAATTAGAAAAAGAAATTATATTCCATTGCGGATTCAAAGAAATACTATAATCTACATGCTTACATGACATCTCTTATATCCTTCATTCCTAATTATCTAAAATCTATATATTTATACAATAGAAACACTCCCCTACCCACCGTGGCTGCCACGTCAATAATATTTCCATTTGGGGTTTAGTTTTTTTTGGTAGAGTTTAGTTTTTTTTGTAGGGTTTATTTTTATAAGGTATATTAATTATGATTTTTCTTAAATACTTTACCGCTACGTCATCCGTTGGCATTTTAAGTATGCCCACGGTGGGTAGGGGAGCATTCCTCATTTATACTCCGTACAAATTAATTTTTATACTATTATTTTATTTTCATGTTTATGTTTATTTTATATTTAATTTAGTTGTATATTCTATTACTACGTATTAGTTTTACATTGTTATCCACGCAAAGTCTCAATCATATATGAAAATGAAAACTCACTTACAAAACTGAAATATCTTCAATTAAAAACTCGATCCGACTTCATGATTCTCACATGAAGAAGTTCCAACAGCATAGGTCTCCTCACGTCCAAATCAAACCACAAAACATTCACACTACAAGACTATATATGTATACCTAATATTCTAACAAAGGCATAATAGAAATTAATTTTGTCATGCATTCATGGAAGAAGAAGTCAGCCCGGAATTCATCCTAACCCCAGAACACAGACCTAAACTCGAAACCATCGAAGCCGAAAACATCCCACTAATCGATCTCTCCCCCATCAATAATTCCGATCATACCCTCCAAACCCTAGTTGCAGAGATAGGCAGCGCCTGCAAGAACTGGGGTTTTTTCCAGGTGATCAACCATGGAGTTCCTCCAAAATGCTGCGAAAAGATGGAAGCGGCGTCGAGGAAATTCTTCTCCCTCCTAAAAGAGGAGAAGAAGAAGGTGAGCAGAGACGAAGTCAACCCGTACGGCTATTACGACACGGAGCACACCAAGAACGTCAGAGACTGGAAAGAAATCTTCGATTTCACGGTCCCGGACCCGACCATCCTCCCCTCTTCGCACCTCAACGAGGACACGGAGCTCAAGGAACTCCACAACAAGTGGCCCCAAAATCTCCCCGAACTGAGGTTAGAGAGTACAGTTACGTACTTGGATTCAGATCATCTATTGCAATTCCATGTGACATCATATTGCATGAACAATGATTGTCACGTGTCCGCAATATTTCTAAATGAAAATTGTGGACACATGACAGTCATAAGAGATGTCACACGAAATTGGATCCGAATCTTTCATGATTCCGGCGGTCGGTCGTTGACTTTGCACACCTTAATTAGAGAAGCCGTGGAAGAGTACGCAGAAGAAATGGAGAAGCTGGGGTTGAAGCTGCTGGAGCTGGTGGCGATGAGCTTGGGGTTGACCAGAGACCGTTTAAACGGTTACTACGAAAGTCAAACGAGCAGAATCAGGCTGAATCATTACCCGCCTTGTCCTAATCCGGACTTGGCTCTGGGCGTGGGCAGGTACAAGGACGGCGGCGGGTTGACTATTCTCGCGCAGGACAGTGTCGGTGGGCTCGAAGTCAAGAGGCGGAGCGATGGTCAATGGATTCTGGTCAAACCCACACCCGGTGCTTACATAGTCAACCTCGGGGACATGATTCAGGTAGATATAATTAATCAATTGAAAATCTTGTGTTTTTTTGTGATTTGTGATTTGCGATTTATTTTTTATTTTTTATTTTTATTTTAAGGTTTGGAGCCAATGAGAAGTATATGAGCGTTGAGCATCGAGCGATGGTTAATTCGGAGAAGGAGAGGTTTTCAATTCCGTTCTTCTTCAATCCTGCTCATTACACGTGTGTCGCACCTTTGGAGGAACTCGTGAGTGAGGAGAATCCTCCCAAAGTATAAGGAATATAATTGGGGGAAGTTTCTCGTTACGCGAAATCGGGGTAATTTCAAGAAGCTCGAGGTGAAAAATATTCAGGTATCCGATTTCAAGATCTGAAAAATGTGCTCTATATATTTGTGGATCCTCTATTATATTTACGTGTAGCGTAAATTAATAAAGGCTCCCAATTGACATGTATGCTGCTATTGTCAAATTGAAATTAAATATTGATTTTGGTACACCGTTGGTACACACTATTGGGGCTAGAGGATCCCAATTGCAAATTGAATGTTTTGAATAAGCAGTGTTGTAGTAACTGTTTTGGTGGCGCTCAAACTTGAATTCTTGTTGAATGGTTGTCTCTTTTGCAAATTAAACTTAATTTTCTCAATTTTTATTTACAACACAACACATTCGCACACACAAAATGATTTGAATGGGGTAAAAGCATCTTACCAACTAAGCTGTCATTAATCATTTTTGTTATTTCTGCCTTTAATTATATTATCTATGCATATCACATAAATATAAATATTAATTATAATACAAATGATTCTGCGTAGAAATCATCCAACAAGAAAAACCAAATTCCATCGCATTCTACCAAACATCGCCGGCTAGATCTCCATCACACTGCAACACTACCAAATTCATACTTCCCCTCCTCCATCCCGTTTATAAAGAGTTTGATAATTACTCAACTTTATTAAAATAAACGCTTTATAAACGGGACAGAGTATTTCAACAAATTGCTTCCCAAATTCTCAAGCCATGGAAGAAGAACTCAGCCCAGAATTCATCCTAACCCCAGAACACAGGCCTAAACCCGAAGCCATCGAAGCCCAAGAAATCCCACTAATCGACCTCTCCCCGTTAAACTCCAACTCCCTCCAAATTCTAGTCGCAGAGATAGGCAACGCCTGCAAAAACTGGGGATTTTTCCAAGTCATCAACTATGGAGTCCCTCCAAAATGCCGCCAAAACATCGAATCGGCCTCGAGGAAATTCTTCTCCCTCCCAAAAGAGGAGAAGAAAGAGCTAAGCAGAGATCAATTCAACCCTTATGGCTACTACGACACCGAGCACACCAAAAACGTCAGAGACTGGAAAGAAATCTTCGAATGCATGGCCCGAGACCCCGTCATTCTTCCGGCCTCTCATCACCCCGAAAACACGGAGCTCAGAGAATTCCACAACAAATGGCCTCAAAACCTCCCTGAACTGAGGTATGATTAGACAGTATATATAACTGCTACGTAGTTGCTAGCTGACCCATTGTGCAGAATTTGACTGCTTCATATTTCAGAGAAGCAGTGGAGGAGTATGCAGCAAAAATGGAGAAGCTGGCTTTCAAGCTACTGGAGCTCGTAGCCATGAGCTTGAACTTGAAGAACGATCGATTAAACGCCTTCTTCGACGTTCAAACAAGCAGAGTGAAGCTGAATTACTACCCAATTTGCCCTCTCCCTCACCTAGCTCTCGGCACCGGCAGGCACAAAGACGGGCAGACGGCGGCGCGTTGACCATCCTCGCCCAAGACGGTGTCTCCGGGCTTCAGGTCAAGAGGCAGAGCGACGGAGAGTGGATTCTGGTCAAACCAAGTGTCGATGCTTTTATAGTCAACGTCGGCGACATTATCCAGGTATATATAACCTTGTTTTCTGCTAAAAATTCTAGATTTTGCTATATTTATGAATTTAATTGTGTATTCACGTAGGTTTGGAGTAACGGAAAATACAGAAGCGTAGAGCATCGAGCGACGGTTAATTCCGAGAAAGAGAGGCTTTCGATTCCGTTCTTCTTCAATCCTTCTCATTACACGTGTGTTGCACCTTTGCACGAACTGTTAAACGAGGAGAATCCTCCTAAGTATAGAGAGTATAATTGGGGAAATTCATTGTTACTCGAAATCTGGGTAATTTTATGAAGCTTGATGTGAAAAATATCCAGATTTCTGATTTTAGCATCTGAAGAATTTCCAAATCGTTTGTTGTAATAATGAATTTCTTGTTGAAGTATTATTTTTTTTTTTCCAGATTTTTTATCTGCATGTTTTATAAAATGATTTACTGCATGCAGTGATTTTAGAAAGTAAATTTCTCCATGGAAGAGATGACGTGGGCACAATAATGTCCAGGTTCAATGTACTTAAAATGTGATTAGTACATGTGAACAAACTAACAAAAGAAGTAAGTTTCTGCTCTCAGCTCAAATACAAATCAAATTTAAAAAAAACAAAATCTCCATTGTTGCAAAATTTTCCGCCATGGGAGAAGTGGATGCTGCTGCTTTCATCCAGGACCCGGAGCACAGGCCCAAACCCGAGACAATCGAGCCCGACAACATCCCATCCATCGATCTGTCGCCGTTGATCGCGCCGGAGTCCGATCCGACGGTTCTGCAGAATCTGGTGGCCGAAATCGGCGGCGCGTGCAGGAAGTGGGGCTTCTTCCAGGTGACCAACCATGGCGTGGCGGTGGAGTTGAAGGAGAAGATGGAATCGATATCGAGGGAATTCTTTTCTCTGCAGAAAGAGGAGAAGAAGAAGGTGGCGAGAGATGAAGTGAAGCCTACTGGGTATTACGATACAGAGCACACCAAGAATGTGAGAGATTGGAAGGAAGTGTTCGATTTCACAGTTCAAGAGCCCATGATCATACCTGCTTCTCATGAAGAAGATGATGAAGAACTCAAGCAAATTTGGAATCAATGGCCTCAATATCCTCCTCACATGAAGTAAAGTAGCCTACTTTTATTATTTTTCATTTTTGTGTGCATCTTTAATTCATAGTTATTTTGATCAGATTCTGTTTTTTTTTTTTTTTTTCTAATTGAAATTTATTTGGCGTTTAAATTCGAGATATGACATTATTTTTTAACCTTTTAAAATAGGCATGATTGTTTATTGTATTTATCTTTATAGCAATTTCGAGAGGATATTTTATCGACCATATTTGTAGATTATGGTTTATCAAAAACTTGAAATAATTTCAAGTTTTCGAATTTAGTGCTACGTCTGTGTATTTAGAGTCAAAGTTCATAGTTTACGGGAAAAATCGGAATTTGAGGAAAATGTTTAGATTAATATAGAAATAACACTATAATTAATGATGTGATACAGGGAGGTGTGTATGCAGTATGCTGCAGAAATGGAGAAACTGGGATTTAACTTACTAGAGATGATAGCACTGAGTTTAGGGTTGGAGAGAGAGAGATTCAATGGTTTTTTCAAGAACAAAACGACGACCTTCATTCGACTGAACCACTATCCTCCATGTCCGATTTCCGACCTAGCTTTAGGTGTAGGTAGGCACAAAGATGCAGGAGCACTTACAATTCTTGCTCAAGACGATGTTGGAGGACTCCAAGTGAAGAGGAAGAGTGATGGAGAGTGGATTCTTGTCAAGCCTACTCCTAATTCTTACATCATCAATGTTGGTGACATAATCCAGGTAGCCATGTTTGTAGTCTCTCCGTCCCATTTTAACTGGCTCGTTTCTTTTGGGTATGAATATTTAGAAGAAGGGTATAAAGTGGTAATGCCTAAAAGGAAACGAGACACTCAATGTGGGACGTCCCAATAAAGAAAGTGAGTCAGTTAAAATGGGACGGAGGTAATAATATTGGATGATGATGTTCTTGGTAAGATGAGTTATGTTTGTGAATTGTGTTAATGCAGGTTTGGAGCAATGATGAGTATGAGAGTGTGGAGCATAGGGTGAAGGTGAATTCGGAGAGGGAGAGGTTTTCGATACCGTATTTCATGAATCCTTCTCATGATACAATGGTGGAGCCATTGGAGGAGGTGGTGAATGAGCAGAATCCTGCAAAGTACAAAGCTTATAGCTGGGGGAAGTTCTTCACGAGTCGAAAGCGCAGTAACTACAAGAAGCTCGAGGTCGAAAATGTGCAGATATACCATTTCAAAAACTAGCGAAGCTTGTCCCTTTTGGTGTTTAGGGACTCTCTGTTGTATTACTATTTACCAAGTGCTTATGCTTGCAGTTATGGAGTGTGTGTGTGCATAATATTGTATTTTGAATAAATTATTACTCCAGAAATAAAATGACCCTTTCATATAAAAAGCATTATTAGCTTATGACAGAGTTTCTTGATTAGCTCAAAACCAATAACCAAATTTAATGTTGGCAATAGAGTTGGCTTTGAATTAATGAATTATTGAGACTGAATACATGTGAGGTATAAAATAATAGAAACATGTCAAGTCAATTGGGACGGTGGGAGTACCATATTAATCATAATAAATGAAAAAAAAAAGAACACCATGGTTTGTTTATTAGTTTCCTTGTTGCAGCAAAATGGTTCACTCTATGGTCTATGCTGTATGTCATCCTTTCTATTATTGATCACAATTCAAATGGCTCTCCTTTTTCCATACTTATCTTGAAACTTTTGAACTTTGTTTGGTGATGAAAATGAAATGAGCAATATAATATGAGCAAGAAAGTGAGAAAGCTAATCAAATTCTCACAGCAGCAGAAGTTAGGTGTTGAATTTATAGTCCAAAACTTGTAGTAGTTAGTTTACTTGTACCAAACTTCAATACCAAAAACAAGAAACTAAACTTTACAAACTCCCTTAAAAGAGGTAAAAGCCTTGAACTAGGCAAAACACATCAATTCTTATCAAATTCAGCCATGGGAGAAGTAGATGCAGACTTCATTCAACCCCTCGAACACCAGCCGAAACCATCAATCCTTGAAGCCGAAGGCATCCCATTAATCGATCTTTCCCCGTTCAACTCCCAAGAATCCGATGCAGTTTCCCTTCACCGACTAGTGGCTGAAGTAGGCAAAGCCTGCGAGAAATGGGGTTTCTTCCAAGTGATCAACCATGGAGTCCCTTCACAAGTTCGCGAAAGAATCGAGTCAGCAACAAAAGAGTTCTTCGCTCTGCCCAAAGAGGAGAAGAGGAAATCCAGCAGAGATGAGACCAACCTCTTTGGCTATTCAGACCATGAAATCACAAAGAGCGTGAGAGACTGGAAGGAAATTTTCGACTGCACGATTGAGAATCCAACGGTCATCTACGCCTCGGATGATCCTGATGACAGAGAACTCAAAGAACTCACTAGCCAATGGCCTCACTACCCTCCATATTTAAGGCAAGATTCTTTTAACTCTCTTTATAATTATACCTCATAAAAAAACTGCATTCTCACAGTTTTCTTCTGCAGAGAAACATGTGAAGAATATGCTGCGGAAATGCAGAAGCTAGCTCATAAGCTACTAGAGCTCATAGCATTGAGCTTAGGACTCAAAAAAGATCGATTCCACGGCTTCTTCAAAGATCAAACAAGCTTCATGAGGCTAAACTACTACCCCTCTTGCCCTTCTCCTCAACTAGCACTAGGCCTAGGCAGGCACAAAGATGCAGGTGCAATGACAGTTCTGTCCCAAGACAACGTTGGAGGACTCGAAGTGAAGAGGAAGTCGGATGGAGAGTGGATCTTCGTCAAACCTATGCCCGATGCTTATATAGTAAATGTCGGAGACCTAATCCAGGTACCCTTTTTGTTGCAAATTGAAGGCGGATTTCGGACTCATGATTACTCATTGATATTTATAAATGTGTGTATGATAGGTTTGGAGCAATGATAAGTATGAAAGTGTGGAGCATAGAGTGACTGTGAATTCTGAGAAGGAAAGGTTTTCAGTTCCTTTCTTCTTCAATCCTTCACATTATGTATGGGTGGAGCCACTGCAAGAGATGATAGATGAGGAGAATCCTCCCAAGTATAAAGGGTATAGCTGGGGAAAGTTCTATGCTACTAGAAAGCTTAGCAATTTCAAGAAGCTTACATCTGAAAATATTCAAGTGCACCATTTTAAGGCTTAGTAAAGCCATCAGTTTGTGTTGTTACAAATAAAGATTGAGTCTTTACTAGCTATCAGTTTGTGAGTATATATATGTTTTATGTCATGCATCAAGGATTTGATTATTTGATGCATGTGTTCTTCATCATCAAGAATAAGGAAATCTAAATATTTAAGTCCAATTCCATTCTTGGCTATTATTTGTAATTTAAGCAAACAAAAACAACAATCTCTCTCCGTCCACGAAAACGGGCTCTGTAACACGGATTTCTATAAGCTCGTTATTTGTTAGGTAATTAACACAAACTCATTAACTATAATCAATTTCCTATTTTTGACCCACTAATTAACCAGTAAAAAAAAAAAAAAAAACAAAAAAAAAAACCAGTAGTTAATGTTTTATAAGGTTAATTTTCTAACAAATAACGAGCTTATATGAATACATGTCACATAAAGCTTATCACACTTTTCGTGGGAAGGGAGTATGAAGTTATGATGAATCTTCTTCCACTTGTACCACTTGTAGATGATTTCTGACAGTAGCAAAAAAAATAATTAATGAAAAATTTCGTAGAAACAGATGATAATTAAAAGGAATTCTTCTACTGCCCACCAATAAATAAATAAAAAATTCAAGATTAATTTATAATCCATGGTTCTATATATATATTTATGAATTATGAAGAAGAAGATCAAAATATGTATATGAAAACAAATCAAGATTAAATCGAGCTGTATAAGAACTGTATATGAATTTCATAAGCAAAAAAACAAAACTTCTCTCTAGCAAAACTTTTCTAACAATATTATCAAAAATGAAACAAAAAATTAAAAAAAGAAAAGAAAAAGGAATGGGAAATTGAAAATTCCCAACTGTACACGTAGTTTGATTTCTTCTATCTCTCTTCATCGACAAAATTTAAAGAATACCCACGTACGGAACTGAAGAAACTGGGTAATCACCATTTGCAGAATTGATTGCAGAATTTGTTTGATTTACCACGAATCCAACGGCGTCGACGAAATCGATCATGAACTGAACCACAATCTTCAGTAATCCCAAGCATATTTCCAGCCTTTGAATAACCATAATTATTTCAAGAACTGTTTTTTTTTTTCTTTTTCTTTATCTTGTGTTGGCTTGTTTTTTTCCGCGTAATTTAATTTATTGTTTCTCAATAATGGTGTATTTATAGGTTTTTTAGGAATGGATTATTGTATGGGAAAAAGGTGTACCAAAGAACAGATAATATTGTTTCTTAGGAAAGGAGTATATGGCTTTTTGAAGCACCAAAGAACAGATAATATTGTTTTTCTTTTTTGAAGAAACAGATAATATTGTTATAAATTTATAATTAATATCTCCAACTGCCCAAATTATTGAGGTTCAAAACCATGCAACTTGCTTTGCTACTTCAAGATAAGGCCTTCTTCGATGTACACCGTTTTATTTCATTGATAACGATCGATATTGTTTTTTGTTTATCATTGCTTACGTAAACATTTACTTTGAAGGATATAATTACGCATAATTAATTTTGTTTATTGAATGAAATTAGTCAGTTCATTATTATCTTTTAAAATAAAGACCCTTTTAGAAGACATATATATTGCTATCTCTGTCTCGCTATTTTTGACACATTTTTTTTTTGGCGCTCGATATGTTAGACACCTTTTTTTTTGGAAAATAATTAACACTCCCTTATTACACTTAACTTTATATAATTAAATCTCATCATTCACTCATTTTTCACTTTTCAGCACGTATCTCAATATAATTTAAATTCTAAAACTTTAAATTGTCATAACTTGATCGTTTGTTCTCGAATTTTTATAATTTTTATACCAAATTAAAGATCTCGATACGATTTTTCATTTAAGATCAAACATGAATATATTTTTATACATCTACGATGCTCTTGTTTTAAAATATGTATAAATACATAAACAATACCATATCCCTACACACATTACACTTTACACACTAATCACTTCCGTCTTAATGTCTTAATTCTCGTGCCGAAAAGAAAAGTGTCAAACATAGCGAGACGGAGAGAGTACTATTAGTATGCGTTATGTGAGACAATGAGAGTAAGCTAGGATACCCTTAAGATATACTCCCTCCGTCCATGATCTGTTAGTCAAAAATAATTTATAGATGATTTTGAAACTTTGTGATGATGAATTTTAAATTGTATTTTTAAAGTTTTATTTTTTTACAAGGTACTACAATTATATTTTGGAGTTTATTTTTTTAACAAGGTACTACAACACTTGTAGTACCTTATAAAAAAAAGTAACTCCAAAAATACAATTTAAAATATATCATTACAAACTTTCAAAAAAAATCAAAAAATCAACTTGACCAACATATCGTAGATGGAGGGAGTAGATGTTATCAAGAACGGAACCAGGAATTTCGAAAATGGCTAGACGGAGTCAATAATTCGAAAGTGGGACCACAAAACTAAAGTAGATTGGAGGACTAAATATAAAAAGACAAATTTAAAAAATTAGAAATTAATATTTTATATTATTAAAAAAATTGATCGGATGACCGTCGAGTCGAATCCTGCATGTGGCTCCAGTCACTCATGTTATAGTATGTTGTTGTTTTTTTTTTTTTAGCATCGCATCTATATATGTTAGTATGTTGGAATTGTGTGATGAATTTAAGAAAAAAAGGATGCATAGTTGGCATAGCAACTTGGCAAGCTCGAAGAGGTGGAATAATTTTTGATTGTTGAGGGGGTGTATGACTCACCCTAAAAGTGAATTTATCCAAATATTTAATTCATAAAGCAATTATTACACTTGGACAATTAGAGGGTCCAATGTCACTTGTCTCAATTCAATTATTGTTCTCTAACAATTATTATTTTATCCGATCTTTTTAAGTTGAATCGTTTCTTTTCAGCATTTGTGACAAGCGTTTTCAAGCGTCTTAATAATTAGTTTTAAAATAAGTTTTTAAAGAATTTTTTCTTATAGTATCCCGTAAAAGAAAAAATTTCTTAAAAAATTATTTTACTAATCATCAAAACTCTTAAAAACACTTGCGACAAATATTAAAAAGAAACGACTTAACTTAAAAAGATCGGAGGGAGTATGGAAAAATAGGGCCCTTATCCATTCGAGAACTAGTTGATACTGTATATAATATTTTGATTAAATGCTATGTTAGGAACAAAAAGTGCTTGTTCACTATTTTAAAAAGCATATATTCCATTTTTATTATATTGTTTACCGTACACAAATCATCATGCTTAGCCCAATCCTATTGGATAATGCTATATTCAACTGCAACATTATTTAAAAGCATTCGGATCTTTGCTTGTCATGATTATCGTTCAATCATAGTAGCAAATAAAATAAGTTTGAGCTATTGCACTTTTTATCTTTTATAATGGCAATTCTTTTTTTATTAAACTTTAGTTAAAGCATATAGTCAAAGTATGACATGTTTTTATGTTTTGAAATTTGACCTTTTTATTTAGAGGGCCAAAAATCGAGGCCCAAATATGGCCCATTAATGTAAACTCCCGGCCCATTTAAACAACATATTTTATGTTTTTAAAATTTGATTTTTCTTGATAGTGCTCTACTAGCCCAATGTTAAGACTATTATGGCAGAACTCTTAAATACATTTTGATCTTGTACGGGTAATATACAATTTAATTGCTACACTAATTAATTTTTCACAATTATGTTCCAAAATAACAATTAATTATTCATTTCATAATTGTGTTATGGATTTTAAGCATCAAGGCGAGCCAATATCTGAGACATAATAAATAACTTATCATTTTTTAGTTTTCTTTAATGTCCAATTCAGTTTTTGACTTTCTACGGATGTCCTTAAATTGTAAATAACCCATATAGATGAAATAAGATGATAAGATTTTTTTTCTTTCTATCGATATTGTTGAATAATTTTGAACTCCAAGAAAAAAATATTCCAAAAACAATGATATAATTTGGGAGTGCATAGATGGCATAATACTATTTAGCAAAGAGACTTGACTTTGAAGTGTGCATATTTTCGAAATTTGAAAATTCAAATTTTGCCTTTTGGTGTACTAACTTTAGCGTTGCAAAGTTAATATGATTATACTATAGTTTGACCCCTCTTATAAGTTATACTAATAACTAATGCCTGCAAACTATTATTGATTTATGCCATTATTACTATCTGGCATGGTTTAGATTTCTATACATTGTTTTCAAACTAAAGTATGAATGATGATTAATTCAAATAATATAAAACTAGTAAAATTACTAAATGTAAAAAAAAAAAAAAAAATTCTAAAACTATCTCCATCATGCTAATGATAGAAATGAAAAAAAGATAATTATAATTTTTTTTGACTCGGATCGACATCTTGAAAAAACAATAGTTATTTAGCAGACCAATGGTCGACAATCGATATTATTGAAATTTTGGATGTACATTTTATTCAGATAAAATTTAAATTCATAATACTTTAGTTGATTAACCAATAAGAACAAATTATGGTTTCCTCATTTTTTTTATAGTGCATCAAAATACAAAATTTGTATTGATTTTATTCATTGCACTATTCAATTTCCAAATATGAAAAAATACATAGAGGTACTTTTGAGGATTTGAATGTGGGGACCGGGTCCACAGCTCGACGACATTTAAAAATTTGTAGCCGTTTACAGTTTTTGTCAGTAATCCCCAAAATACCCCTAACCAAATTCAAAATCCCGCAGCGCGATACTCCCTAGATTTCAACCTTTTCAAATTGCAGATCTCATCTCAGCCGTCCATCTCTTCCTCTCCTCTTTAATTCACAAATTTTGAATATATGAACAGTCGCTCACTGCCACAGAGAGAGAGAGAGAGAGAGAGAGAGAGAGAGAGTTAAGTGTGTCATGGTATCTAAAGGAACAGATATCTCAAAATTCAAATAAGGAGAAATTAGCATAGATGATTTCGGATCGACATTTTCTGTAGGAAGCAATCGATAATCAGCTCAGCTGGAAGCAGATTTCCTCTTCTCTCTCTCTCAATCCACAACCAGAAGAAACCATTACAAAATTTCGCGGCGTTGGGATTCTTTTCCTCACTTCCTCTGCCAGGTTCTCTTCTGCTATTCATTTGAGCTTCGAGAAAGGCTATTTCCTTCCATTCTTAACTGTTTTTCTGTGTGGGGGGCGGTGGCAGAATGTTGAGGGAATTCAAATTCTTGCGCCGGAATCCGGCCAAGAACGCCAATGCAGAGGAAGTTGAGAACGTGCCTCCCAATTCTAGGGATTATTCAAACCCTCAGTTAACCACAGAACCATCTAGGCCCCCTTTCAATGCAATTATGGAGCCGCCGCAGCCGCCGCGGATCCCTAAAAGCATTACAGATCAGGAAATCAATAGGCCAAACCGAGGCGATAGAACTCCTACTAAGCCAAAGCCGAGATATTCGGATGCATCAATGCCCCTTCGTACTCCGGAGAAGCAAGGGCCAATGTCGAGAAATCGGTTCAATTGGGCTCAGAAGAGTGAGATTCCATCCAATAATGGGGCTATGGAGCTGAAGGAGAAGGAGGAAGGAAGAGTAGCATCAAATGTGAATACTCCAACTTCTACTAGGGCTGGTGGAAGGGCAACATTGAGTTATTCTGAGTGTAATTCTGTCCAATCCACGCCTACCAAGAGCGTAAGCAAGCCTCCGACTTCGGGGTTTTCCATGCCTAGTGGCTCCCGGACAGTGTGCAACATGAGTGCTAGAATGGGTAACTATGCTGCACTGTCTAAAGGGATTCCTAGTTCTTGTAATTCATCGACTGTTGTTAACACTGTCGAAGTCCCTTATTTCGAGCTAAAGGAAGATCCGTCATTCTGGATGGAACACAATGTGCAAGTAAGTTACTTTCATGTTCATTTTCGTTGATGAAGAATGTTTACCTCTGATATTTTTCTTACTTTCAGTCTACTGACTAGTGATCTTTTAAATCTAAATCTCTAGGTCTTGATTCGTATACGGCCACTGAATAATATGGAGAAAAGCAGTTTTGGTTTTAGTAGATGCCTGAAGCAGGAGAGTGCTCAAGCCATAACCTGGATTGGGCAACCTGAGACGCGGTTCATGTTTGATCATGTAGCATGTGAAGGAATAGACCAAGTATGTATGATTGATTCATTACAAATGAATCCTGTGGTGGAAATGGCAGACTAATTTTTTTTTTTTTTCTCATATGCAGGAGACACTTTTTAGGATGGTTGGCTTGCCTATGGTAGAGAATTGCTTGTCTGGATACAACAGCTGCATGTTTGCCTACGGACAGGTAATGTGCTACATGTCTATTTCTGGTGATCCAGGAATTATTTCTATGTGTTAATATTCCAAGTCTGATTTTGTATAGTCTTAGATGTGAAATTGCTTTGGCCTATGATTCTTTGAATCGGCTTCAATCTCTATAAAAAGTCGACAAAGATAGTATATATGCAATACATTTTACAGAAATGCAAAAATCCCATTAAGATTTTCCTGCTATTCCATATAAGTCTGCCTATAGCTGATTATCATGTAGCCCTCTTGATTCTTAGCAGTATACTATAGATAGTACACACTCATCTCTGCATGCATTGATTATAACACAGTTATGAAGACGTCAAAAAACATTGTTTTGTGTTTGGAAGTGGAAGCATTATCATCATTTCAAACTTTTCTTCCTTTAGCCTTGCGTGACAGTGGAAGTCTGCTCTATCCAAAATTTTGCTATGGAATTTTTCTTATTATTGAATTGTATCAAATTTTGTTATCTCCTATCTCGGTATTCATTTCTTACTCAAATGTTCATATATGTAGACGGGTAGTGGGAAGACTTACACAATGCTTGGCGAGATTGATGACCTGGAAGTCAAGCCTAGTACGAACCGTGGAATGACCCCTCGGATATTTGAATTCTTGTTTGCCAGGATCCGAGCGGTAACCATAATTGTCTTTACTTTTCTTGTTTGTAATGGTGCATGTGTGTTAAAATTGCTTTTTTGATACAAGCAATTAACATGACGACACCTTTTCATTGTAGGAAGAGGAAAGCCGAAGAGATGAGCGACTAAAGTACAACTGCAAATGCTCTTTTCTTGAGATTTATAACGAGCAAATTACTGATCTTCTTGATCCTTCATCCTCAAATTTAATGGTACTTCTACTCTCTTAATATATCAATTGCCCCTTGTGAAATAATAAACGGATGCAGCTGTTCATGAAATTATTTGTTTTTTGTTTATAAGTTGCGGGAGGACATGCAAAAAGGTGTGTACGTTGAAAATTTATCAGAATTTGAGGTCCACACAGTGGGGGACATTCTGCAGCTCTTGACTCAGGTGATACATACTATTATTATTTTTCTGCTTTTAGTTTAGTACGATCCAAATAATCAAGCATGCCTACGTGCATCCTCATGAATGTTTCGAAATAATGCAATTGCGAATTAACTTTTGAGTTTATGTCTTAGGGTGCGTCAAATAGAAAAGTTGCTGCCACAAATATGAACAGAGAAAGCAGCCGTTCACACAGTGTCTTTACATGTGTGATCGAAAGTACATGGGAGAAGGACTCGGCGACTAACTTCCGTTTCGCAAGGCTGAATCTGGTTGATCTTGCTGGTTCTGAGAGGTATTAAATCATTAATGACTATGTTCTCGTGGAATAATAAGATCTCGCATAAAATTATATAGTTTCTATTGTTGTGATTCCCAACAGACAAAAGTCTTCTGGTGCTGAGGGAGAGCGTCTAAAAGAAGCTGCAAGTATCAATAAATCATTATCCACACTAGGGTACTAAACTGTTTTCAAACGCTGCAAAGTTGTACATTTTCTGTTTCTCTCGTCTTCCTTTCCCGTTGACATGGCTGTTGGATGTTTTTGTTTTCCAGTCATGTGATTATGGTCTTAGTGGATGTAGCACATGGAAGACCAAGGCATGTTCCTTACAGAGACTCAAGATTGACTTTTCTCCTTCAGGTGAACAATTAGTTTGTCTTTTGATTATTACAGAGTAATTTTATCTGTGGTTCTTAAGTGAAATGAAATAACAGGACTCTCTTGGTGGAAACTCAAAAACAATGATAATAGCTAATGTCAGTCCATCTATCTGGTAATATATCTATACATGGAGAATCATATATATGTTGGTTCAAATTTTCTATTTCTTTTGTCTATTAGGATTCTTAAATCTCACTTCATCTGCAGTTCTGCAGCTGAAACATTGAACACATTGAAGTTTGCTCAACGAGCAAAACTGATTCAGAACAATGTAAGCTTCTTTATGTGTATAGGTGAAAATAAGTTAGCTTGTCTGTCAATGAATACTACATTTACATGCTGTTTTGAACATAATTTTCATCATACTACAGGCGATCATCAATGAAGATTCGTCTGGCGATGTTATTGCATTGAAACATCAGATACAACTGTTAAAGGTCAAACTAGCTTCATATGGTTTCAACTGTACAGAAATTGGCCTGAAGAAAAATTTGCAACTAAACTTGTGTTTTGTTTATGGGACAGGAGGAACTGGCTGCCCTCAAACGTGAAAGGGTAAATCGTTCACTGTCATTTAGCCCCGCCCTTTGTCTAGACACAACAAATGAAGATGTGGATGTGCTTGGTAATGATTCTGAGGGAGTTCTTAGAATGTCCTGTAAACAGGTTAGGCGTGATTCTCTATCTTTCCTGGGAAAAAACTCTGTGTTCTACTTCTATGAAATAACATGAATTCGGAAACAGATACATGTTCTTTGTGACTCGGTTACTTGTCCCATATATGTAAATTGCATTAAGTCATGTGACATATTCCTGATAGCAAGAACTTATGCAAGTGAAACTGCCCATCATGACCTCTTCTCCTGATAGATTTGGCATGATGATTTGAAACTTGTACTGTCACTTAACACGGATTGTTGAATTTGCTCTACCTCTTGCTTAAGTATCAGATAGCAATGTTGATGTTTCTTCAGAGTCAAGGTACATTTATATGACAAGTAAAACCTCTAATTTTCCTTTGTCTCATCTTTATTACAGTTAAAATCTTTGGAAACTACACTGGGTGGTTCCTTAAGGAGGGAAAAGATGGCAGAAACTTCAGTTACTCAGCTTGAAGCTGAGATAGAGCTGTTAAATCGCCTTGTATTTCTCATCACTATCTTTCGTGGTTCTACATGCATTAATGAAAAGAGTGTAAACTGATTACTTACAAACACATTGCTTTTCAGGTTAGTCAGAGAGAGGAGGACACCAGGTGTACAAAGATGATGTTAAAGTTTAGAGAAGATAAAATTCAAAGAATGGAGTCTCTTCTTGGTGGTCTGATGTCAGCAGACGACTATTTAAGGGAAGAAAACAATGCCCTTTCTGAAGAAATTCAGCTCCTGAGGTTAAGACTTGATAAAAATCCTGAAGTGACTCGATTTGCAGCTGAAAATATCAGGCTTTTGGATCAAGTTCGAAGGTATATTTAGCTAAACATTATGTCTTATCAATTGTCATTTGTCAATTGTCACCAATTAACCTTTGTTTAATTTTGTCTATGAAAATTCTCGTGTTGGATCATTCAGGTTTCAAGAATTTTATGAAGAAGGGGAGAGGGAAATGCTGTTGAAAGAAGTATCTGAACTGCGAAATCAGGTATCTTAACTACATTGGTGTCTCATGTCCTATGCTCCTCAAGTTGCTTAAGGCCAATTTACAACTGTCACTTCTTAATTTATTCACCCCCCTACTAACTGGTTTTTTCTTTTTGACAGCTTACATACTGCCTTGATGGAAATTTGAAGCATTCTAATCATCTTGAATTGAAGGTAGCGTTTTATGCAACCTTTCTAAATATATTTCACTAGTTTTCGAGCTAATGTATACCTGAGATTGAGGTCAATCAGTTCTTCAGAAACCTTATTATCGTTTTTTCTATTCTGTACAGGATGATTATAGCAACCAAAATGGCTTGCTTGAAGAGAAGGTTTGTATTGTCTTATTTGTGTAGTTAAGTTTATTCTTCACATATTTCCATAAATCATGATCCTTAATATGTATTTCTTCTACAGTTGCAGAAAACTCTTTCTGAGCTAGAGGAAAACAAAATCAAACTTCACCGTGCTCTGGAAGAAAATGCAAAGCTCCACAGGTGACTCATTGAACTCATTTGTGATCTCAAATTTAAAGTTACGTTCTTCCTTACATTTTATACTAATCTTTTGTAGAGAAATTGAGGAGTTACATGCTTCATCGAACCATGGAATTGTGCACCCCCAAGAACATGATTGCAGCACAGAAGTCATTAAGGTTCTAGATGTTTAATTAATTTTACTAAATGAATAAATTTGACGGAAGAAACTTCCTTTTCTATCTTTTTTTGGTGATCTCCTCAAATAAGAATCTTACTTTGAGCATCGGAACTGCATTTAAGCTATATAACCAATAAAAGTCTTACTTTCAGGAATCCATTGTAGAAGTTCCTTTTTCTTCTGATCAGGCAACAACCACTGCCCGAAGAGAGAAGGAAGAAACATGCGCGAGTCTCCGGATGAGTACAGAAGCTATCATGGATTTACAGCTGGAGTTAGACATTCTTAAAATCATTCTACAAGAGGAGAGGTCATACCATTCAGAACAAGAGGAAAAGGCCAAATCTCTAAACCACGAGCTTCATTTGTCAAAGGAAATGGTTACTTCAGTTACCAAAGATTATGAAAAAGTCCAGGAGGAGCTCGAAGCTGTGAAATTGGTCGTTGAAGCTCTTGAGTCAGAACAACTTCAATCCATCAATGAGATAGAAGATCTTAGAAGCACTAACGATATTGTTGAAGATATGTTAAAGAAGAAGGAGCTTGAGATTTCTTACTTAAAGAATCAAGTTTCTTGTCAAGAGTTCAAAGATTTCTCAGAGTATAAGTCTTCAGAGAAGGAGGACTCTCCTTTAGAAGTGAAGTTGAAGAAGATGTATGAATCTGTTGAAAAGGCAAAGAGACTGAATGAGTTGTATCAACATGATCTTGCATTTCATGCATCTGATCAAGATGAAATGGAGGAAGTCAGGAAGCAGGTTGAGGGGGAAACTGCAGAGGTGATTGTTTGCTTGCAAGAAGAACTTTCTGGTCTTCAACAGGAAGTCCATGAAAGTAAGATGAAAGAGATGGAAGCGAGTGAGAGGCTTGCTCAGCTACAAATGGAAATGAAGATCATGGATGAAAATCTACGCCTAAGGAGTAAAGAGAATGCAACATTTGCTGAAATGCTTGAAGACAAAGAAAAGCAGTTAAGAATACTGACTAAAGAGTGGGATTTAATTGCCAGTGAAATTGGAGATATTCTCTCTGATGGGAACGCAGCTCTTGATGATGCATCAGGCCAAACTGATGCTATTTCCAGTTCATGCAGTCATAAACGAAGTTGGATCTCTGAACAGTTTGGAAGAATGAAACAATGTATTTTTGAAAAGGAATTGCTTATTGACGAGCTTAATCAATGTTTAAAAGATGCAGTAGATAGGAAAGACGACATGGAAAGGATGCTGAGGTCTCTTAGAGGGGCAGCTTTGGTTATGACTGAGACTCATCAACTAGAGTGCACTGAGAAGGATAAAGAGATTCTCTCTTTAACATCAGACTTAAATAATAAGACATACACTGTTGCAGAGCTTCATTGCTTAATTAAGCATGGAGAGGGTCAGCTTAAAACAACATCCTCTTGTGCAACAGCTGCATTGGTGATTGTGAACAGATTGTGGGAGTTGAACTCTAAATATCAGAATGCTCTGCAAGATAAGGAGCTTCAGATTAGGGAGTTCGAAGAAATAATTACCCAAAAAGATGCAGATCTCCAGAATCAGGCTTTGTTAATAGCTGAAGCAGAAGGAGAAACTCTCTGTTTCCAAAAGAAACTAAAAGCATCAGAGGAATATTATGCAAAACTGAGTCTAGAACTGGCTGAGGAACGAAGATGCCGAGAAGCAGTAGAGGAAAATCTTGAAAGAAGTGAAGGAAATAAAATTTCAGAAGCCAGGGAACAACTTCAGGATCTACATAGTGGTGTCTCATCTCTGAAGTTATGGATGAACCAGTATGAGGTGCAAAATGAATATCCTCAAAAAGATGAAGCCTCGGAGATGTCTATCTGTTCATCCGCTAGTGATGAATGTGAATCATGGGTACGTAAATGATTCTCTTATTTAATATTCCATAGAGCCTCCAACTTGTTATCTTCGACTTACTAGTTCAATATTGCTGCAGGCAGGTACCGGAGCAGTCCAAGAATTCAATGATGTAAGCTCTGGTGATAATGGGGGTGAGAGTATTGAGAAGTGCTCTTCTGATGGTGCTATTGCAAAGA
The DNA here is from genome assembly GCA_001642375.2 of Mentha longifolia. Lineage (NCBI taxonomy): Eukaryota > Viridiplantae > Streptophyta > Magnoliopsida > Lamiales > Lamiaceae > Mentha > Mentha longifolia. The sequence continues at coordinate 25,489,043 of CM038120.1, read as the reverse complement.
ATTGCAATATCAATGACAACAATTTAGAGTCTGGAATTACTTTGCAGAGTGCGATTGGGAGAGATGCTGCCATTATTCTCTTGAAGAAAGAGATAGAATCTGCCCTTAAAAGCTTAGACAAATTAAAAGCTCAGATGGATAAATTGCAATCTGAAAAAGAAGAGATTTTGGCATCTGAGAGATGTAGTCGGACGAGCATCGGGTCTCTAATAAATCAGACAGTTGTCTTGGCTGATGCAATAGATAATTTTGGAGGTGTAGTTGAGCTGAAAATTAGTGCTATAGATGGTAAGATAAGGAGAATGGAAGAAGCATCACAAGAAACTCTTGATTCATGGTTCCAGCAAACAGAGGTAGGATGTTTAATTTCTATTTTATATTTTGAGAGTTGATATGCATTACGATGATCATGCTTCCTTAGTGATTTCTCTGCCTTTTGAGCTTACATCACATTCTAATATCATGTGCCTTTTGAACTTGCTACTAATGGTACCACGTATCAGATCTTATATATTGTTGACTCACTCCCTTTTCCACTATGTTTCGATTGATGTTTGCAGTTACTGGAAGAGGAACTTGATGAAGCTAAAGTCGTTGCTGCCCAGAAAACCATTGAAGCTTCCTGCATTCTTAAGAAATTTGAGGAGGTCCAGGATACAGTGAAAGAAGCAGATATAATGATAAATGAGTTGATGATAGCTAATGAAGCCTTGAAGCTTAGTGCTCATGATACGAAAGCAAAAGAAAATGAATTGAACAGTGAGAGAATAAACCTCATGAAAGAAGTCCAAAACCTGAAAATCACCAATAATCTGAAAGATCAGAATTATGGGGAACTGGAGAAAAAGTATGATGCTGATTTTGTCATCATGAAGAGGATGATTTCAGAACTTGAGGATGTTATTTCAGAAGTCCAGACCACTTCGACAAAAGAATGGATGTCTGTGGCATCTGACATCTGCAGTATGAAATCTCATATTCATGACTCGACTGAATCTGTTAGGAAATCGCTCGAGGAGGTCTGGTCAGAGATTATTGCCAAGGACTGTGCTGTGTCTGTGTTGCATCTTTGCCACATGGGAATTCTCTTAGAAACAGCGAATGGGCTAAATGCAGAAAATGGTCTTCTGCACCATGGCTTATGTGAGTCAAACTCCATTATTTCAGAACTTCAGGAGCACAATTTAAGATCAAGAAGGGAGCTTGAAATGTGCAGAGTTTTGAAAGGCAAGTTGTTGACAGATATCAAGAATGGTTTTGATCGCATATCAAGCAAAGTTGATGAAACTGGGCAAGTCACTCTTAAGCTTACCTCTTTCAAGAAGAAGATACAGGATCTGCAGTATCAGGAAGAGGTGATGCTGCAAAGGTCAAATGACATTGGATCTGAACTTGCAGTGCTAATGAAGGAGCTTGATCTCAGCAACAAACAAGCATTAGCTACTATAATGGATCAGGAAAGACTACTGAAGGAGAAAAACGAATTATTTCAGTATCAGGAGGAGAATTTCATGCTAGAATTATTGGCGAAAGATTTTGAATCGTTCATTCTGTCAGCCGAATTAAAGCAGATATGCCTCCTGAAAGCAGATGCGGAGAATGCTTTAGTTAGTTCCCTTGAATGCCTTGAAATATTCAAGGAGGAAATAGTATTTAAGAGCATAGATGCTGCTTCCAGTGAATTGATACTTCATGATGGGGATTCTAGGAATGAAAAATTGGTAGAAGACGTAAAGATGAAGGAATCTGCTATTGAGATATCTTCTAGTCATATATCTGAGCTTCAGCAGCAAATACAAAATCTGCAGAATGATATCTGTCTCCTGGAGATGGATTCACAGAGACTCCGAATTGAGCTGAAAAGGAAAGATGAAGAACTTGGCAGATTAAGCTGCCTTGAGAAAGAAAATGAAAGCCTGTTGCTTCATCTGAACAACTGTAAGGCTGAGTGTCAAGTTCTGCATCTGGAATTGGAGGATAAAAAGGGTGAATTTGAAGCCTCAGCTAGGAACACCCACAGCGTTGAAGTCGAAAACCGCAGACTACAAGATAACGTTTCAGTGTTCGAGAATAGCATTGCCAAGTTAGAGGAAGATCTTAGTTTGGCTAGGGTGGAAATCAGAGACCTCGAACTTTCTCAATCTTCTGTTCAAGATGACTTGTGCCTCAGAATCCAGGATTACGAAAGGCAATTAGGAGAAGTCAGTGTCTTGAAAGAAGAGAACATGTGTTTGAGAAATGAATTGAGGCTCAAAGAGATTAATGAGTCTGAATGCCTCAATGCTATGAATTTAAAATGTTTGAAGAGTATTGATTTGGCTGAAACTGTTGATAAAGTAAGCTGCAATATGCTCAAGGTAATTGAGGAGAAATTCAATGTGGTAGATGATATGTTTCAGAAGATAGACAACGAAATGAAGAGGGGAGACATAGTTGTGGACCAGTTCCAATATGTGGAGAATCTTTCTAAGCAATTGGACTCTGAAATTCTCTCACTTCACACAGAGTTGTTGAGAAAGGATGATATTCTCAAGGGGCTGTTGTTTGACATGAGTTTGCTGCAGGAATCTGCATCTAACTGTAAAGATGGTAAAGATGAAAAAGATGAACTGCTTGGTTCTTTGAAGGCATTGGAGAAAGATCTTGAATTGAAGTCTCTTGAACTGGAAGAAGCTGCTTCCGAGATAGCCAAGATATCTGCTCGTGAATTGGATCTCAGAAAAGAAAATCAGAGATTAAATTCACTATCCCAAGAAAATGCTGAGCTATTGGCTGTTTCTCAAGATGCCTCCGATGCAAGAAATTCCATGGAGAAGGAATTAGTGGAGGGAAGGATCAAAATTGAGAACTTAGAGTTGGAAGTTACTGAGATTGATATGGCTCTTGTCAAACTGAATAAAGCTACCGAATCATTGAAGAGCAATTTGGATACTGTCACCAGTCAGAGAGATGAATTGGATGATAAAGTTTTCACTTTGACCAGAGAGCTCGAAATGGCACGAGCAATTGCTGATGAAAATGAAGCAATAGCTACTGAAGCACAAGAGGTGAGATCTTTCCTCACTTCTTTTGGCTAAATATCTGCTTTATAGTTCTCTAATATGTATATGTTTTGGCACTTCTATGACAGATAGCCGAGTCGCAGAAAGTACGTGCTGAGGAAAAAGATATTGAAGTGAAACTATTAGAACGGTCCATCGAAGAGCTGGAATGTACTATAAATGTACTCGAACAAAAGGTATCCCTATTCAGAGAGTTTAATAACAGAATACGCAGTTCTAATCAGTAACATTGACATTATTTCCATTCCTCAGGTTGATCTTGTCAAAGGAGAAGCAGAGAGGCAACGACTGCAGAGAGAGGAACTTGAGCTAGAGCTTCTTGCTTTTAAAGAACAAATGCAGAATGTCCAATGCAATGATTTTGATGTAAAAAGGTCTGACTGAAAGTTTTGATTCGAGTTTTCAAAAACTGCTACGGTGCTACCTACTTATAGTCATCAATAATTATTGAAAGTACTTCTTTCTTACAGATGTCTGGAGGAAAAAGAAAAGAACCTCCAGGAGGTACTTCAACGCGTGCAGCTTCTTGAAAAAGAAATAGCTGTCCGAGTTGCTGAGGTGATACCCTACCATTCCACATTACATTTGAAATATTTTAATTGAGTGATTTTGTTTTTCCCCAAAACATTTGAGAAACTAATTTTATTCTACTTCTTCTCAACAGATTTCCCAATGTAAATCACATATCTCTGAGCTAAATTTACATGCAGAGGCACAGGCCAGTGAATACAAGCAAAAGGTGGGTCTAATTTTCAATACAATTTACTTTATAAGAGATAGGAATGCCCTCCGAACAAAGAGAACACTAACATTGAATGCTCAAAAGCAGTTTAAGGCATTGGAAGCTATGGCGGAGCAAGTAAAAACTGAAGTTCCGGCCCCCAATAGCGCAAGTTCATCATCAAACAAAAGTGAAAGAAATCCTTCAAAGCCTAGAGGCTCAGGATCCCCTTTTAAATGCATAGGATTGGGTTTAGTTCAACAAATCAAGTCCGAGAAGGATGAAGAGCTCACACAAAGGATTGTGGAATTGGAGGGTCTAGCTGCAAGCAGACAAAAAGAGGTAGCTTTCAATGGTGAATTACTGAGAATGAATGCCATATCTTCCCCAAAATACACACGAACACTCTCCTTCATTAATGTGCCTCACTCAAAATATCTCACTTTTTGTCCAGATATTCATGCTTAAGGCAAGACTGGCTTCAACTGAAAGTATGACTCATGATGTGATTCGGGATTTACTGGGCGTAAAACTGAATATGAAGAACTATGCTGTAAGTTTGCATCTGAATCTCTGATACATCAAGAACTCATTGTTTCCAACTTGTGATTGCACTATCTTAAAAGAACTCTTTAGCAGTAACAAATGCTGTAAAGTATAACTGTGCCTTGGTATGAAAGGATGTGAACATGTATGATAGAGAGTGGTTGACACATTGCTTATCTCATGAATGTTTTTGATGCTGCCAGAATTTAGTGGACAATCAGCAGCTTCACTCGTTAATCGAGCAGGCTCAGCACCATAGCGTTGAAGCAGATGTGAAGGTAATTCTTTTCCCCAAGTTACCATGTCATAATAATATGATGGATACTGAACTACCTAGAATCTTGACTCATTTTTTCACCAGGAGCAGGAAGTTGCTAGTCTAAAGAAGCAGATTAATGAGTTCCTTAAAGAGCGGAATGGGTAATGACACATTAAATTTAACTATTCAGATATATTCTGACTTTATCGCTAACTTAATCATACTCTATCAAAATTTAGATGGCTAGAGGAGATTGAGAGAAAACAGGCTGAATTGATGGCTTCACATGTTGCATTGGAAAAGTTACGACAACAAGATCAACTTCTTGCAGCTGAAAATGAGATGTTGAAGGTAGAAGCTTTGTTTTGTAGGAATACTTATGAAAGTCAGGTCTCCACATTTCTTACTTTATCTGATGTAAAGCCCGTGACTTTCTCAGTCAGAAAATGCCAATCACAAGAAGAGAGTAAGGGAACTTGAAGGTGATGTAAAGAAGTTATCTGGTCAGCAGAATATTCAACAGCGTATCCATCACCACGCAAAAATTAAGGCAAGAACTCTTTGATCATTGATGGTTCTCTTAAAGTATGGAAAGTTCATAGAATCTGGAAATCATTACACATTTGCTCTGGATCACAGGAAGAAAACAATTCCCTTAGATGTCAAAACGAAGAACTTAGTAACAAACTGCACAAGACAGAGGCCATTCTTTCACGCGTGAAGGAAGAGCTAGCGCAATTCCGCATAGCAAATGGTAGAAGTGCGTATATCAATTTTGACGAGGAGCAACTGTTGCACAAGAAGTTGAAGGTTAGTATGAAGTGCAAACTTCTATTAGGGTGAATCCATCACAGATAGAGATGAACAAAGCCTATTCTGATAATCTGTTCCTTTTCTGGAAACAGGAAACTGATGAGGAGAGGCTGCAATTAGCTCAGAAGTTATTAGGCTTGTGTACTTCTGTACTAAAGGTAACCATTATACTGTCTAAAGTAGTAAATCTTTTGTTTTACTTTTACCATCAAAGCACAATCTGACTTGAGATAACAGGCTGCTGGAATAAGTAAACCAACACCTGAGATAAGTATATCTGTGGCTGAAGAAGCACTAGAGCAACTGATGAATAGGGTTGTTGCCCTTGAAATGGAACTAAAAGATGTGAAACTCAAGGTAAAAATTTGTCCTCGTTTCGTTTTCTTTTTGTTGATATTGTTTGTTCAAGGTAAATATTGGTGTTTCTGCATGCCTTACTAATTTAATAATGATCATCTGTTTTGTTAGATACGAATCGCAGACGAAAGAGTCAGATTGTCTGAGCTCATGCCACAGACTTCTTCAACAGAAGCAGATGAAAACTGTCCAGAAAGAAAACGAGCTTCTCAAACTCCATTCCTTTCTGCTTTTGATCGATGATGGCCGTTGCTCGGAGTTAGCAATTTGCTAGCAGATGAAGTTGTCTGTTTATTTTCTGTAAATAAACACAAATTTTGTATATTCATGCTTACAGAAGTAACAGCTGTATATCAAGTGCCTGTTGTAAATTTCTTTTAAACAGAGAGTTTAATTTATCATCAATTCAAAAGTAACACTATCGGCCTTATGTTTATTTTCCTTAATATTTTGTCACTGTTGCTTCGGCCCATGAGTAAAATGGGCTTTCATTACCCTTTAAAGAATTTCTGATAAACCAAATCCCTTTTTGAGAATCTGAGACTGTGAAAAACCAAAAAATGGTGAAAAAGATGGGTTCTTGAAATGTGAATTACAATACACTCGCCCTTCTTTTGTGTCGTGTCTGATTATTTTATTTTTTGAGAAAAATGGGCCTTTCATTCATTTTTTTTTAGCTAAATATAATTAGAGTTTGGTTGATTATATTTCATTAATACATACCAATAAACTACATGTAGTTTCTGAAGAAACAATAAATATGCTAAAAGTGAAATTCAACAACAGATACTAGAAATAGTGAACCCCAGCAGTAAAAGACAAGTGGTAAGATTTGAAAACACAGCAAACAAACAGTTGATTTGCAAAGCATACTACAGAATGCTATTGTAGATAAAACAACAAACTTTCTTTGCTTGCTTCCTTTCTTAAGTTAAGAGCAATGGAGCTGGAAACAGAGAGCATCCTTCCTTCTTCTAACAGAGGCAGATTCATCATCACATAGCATAGATGATTTCTCCACTGCTGTCGATGTCGAGATCGGGATCGCTTTCAAGATCTTCATCCATGTCGTAGTCAATGTCGAGGCTTCCGGTGAGATACTGATTAACGCTGTTGGTTCCAGCAGGTGGGATAGTAGCCTCTGTTATTATCTGCATTATCTCACTATCACTCTGCATCGGTTGCTCCGGTTCTTCAAACTGATTGTTCGCCGTGTTATTGTCCATCAGATCCGACGGGAGGTTCTTCAGAAACCATTCGTGGTTCTTTATTTCCGGGATCGAGATCCTCTGTAGGACATAATAACACATAATATAATGGCCATGTTTTATCATATTACACTTCAAAATCTCATCTTGAGAAGATTGAATAGCATGGAAGCTGACCTTTGCAGGGTCTGCCACGAAGATTCGTGAGATGAGATGACGGCATTCTGGAGATATATGAACGTAATCCGGGATTGAGTACTGAACGTTCAAGATTCGCTGCCAATATCCCAACACCGGATGAGGAAACGAGACGAGTGCAAAGAGGTTAGGATATTACTACTATAGATTGTATTAGTACCTGTATAGTCTTTCTGAAGTTCTTGGGTTCCTCAGGATCCTCAAATGGATATGCACCGACCAACATCACGTATAACGTTACCCCACAAGACCATACGTCCGCGATCTATTTCATTAAACAAATCATAGATTATTACATTAGTTATTTGACAAGTTTTGTGAGAAAAATCAATACATTATCAAGTGTGAATGCTCTTCATTGTGTTGTGGGACAAAGTCAAAGAAAGAAGAAATAGAAACTGTTGACTCTCACTACGCTTAGCTCAACGTGCCACGGCATAATGTATATTATTTCCACTTTGGGAACCTACTTACCACCTAACTACTTTCTTTATTTCACTTGGTCAACTCTACTTCTAAAACAATACTATTTGGGGAAATCGAAAGGCTTTCATCTTTGGCCACCATGTTCCCTTATCTTCAACCTAGAGACCGTTTATGGGGAAATATAAAACTCGTTTGTAGGTTTAAAATAATGGCGAAAGAAAACAACTTTGAGCTATAAATCGCAATAAAACGGTCACACGAGTTGCTGAAAATAGATGGATCATAACTAACTACTGACCTTTCCGTCGTATTCCTTTTTTAGCAACACTTCTGGTGCAATATATGCAGGGGTACCAACTGTTGACTTTGGTTGTGAATGAAGCACCGAAGACTAAAATAGGCAATCAATAATAGCCCATTAGATATAAATGTATACATAATCAACTACTTTTGTCCCACCAAAGTAGAGGCCATATGTCAATAGAAAAATGAAAGCAACAAGAAGAAAAGATGCTGAAATCTCAAAAAATGGAAACAATCATAAGTTATATACCTTAGAATACCCAAAATCACAAATTTTCAGGCGAGGAGCCGGGCTTCCATCGAGCAACGTGTTCTCCAGTTTCAAGTCGCGGTGGCATATTTGCTATACAAAAAACCAAGACAAAACTCAGAAATCTGCTCTCTAGTTTAGGGGAAAAGAACAGAACGAAGAAATCGGTTGATCAAATCAAGTACCATAGCATGACAGTAGCTGACCCCTGAAATGAGTTGCTGGAAGAAAAACCTTGCCTAATGCACCATCAATAGCAAAAGATTAAACTCTTTACTTTTTTTTTCTTTCCAACAAATGCAAAAAAATGGCAATGCATAAAGTAAGTTTAGTACCTCATCCTCACTGAATCTCCCTGCATTGCAAATCCTTTCGAAAAGTTCACCTCCAGATGCATACTCCATCACAATAGCTAAATGCGTGGGTGTTAGAATAACCTAAGAACATATATTTTTTTTTTGCAGAGAGTTATGTATCATTAAGCAAAGAATATAAGAAGGGCAGATTTTAACTGGTTTTTTATTTTACCTCTTTGAATCTGACGATATTTGGATGCCTGAGAGACCTATGGTTAATGATTTCTCGCTGCACATTTTCATCAATCTATCACAAAAAAAAAATGGCAAAAGAGTTAGACTCAAATCATGATACAGTGAAGAAAAAGTGAAAAACTAGCAAAAAAATACTACCTCCATCCCATATATTTAGACCACTTTGCTTTATGCACGTATTTCTACCGAAACCTAGTACGGGTTTTAAAATATAATTTTATAGTAGGTTTCGGTGGAAATACGTACATAAAGCAAAGTGGTCTAAATATATGGGATGAAGGTCGTATGTGCAATCTTCGTTCTTTCATTTTTCACAAACACTTGAAAACAAAATCAATTGAAACCCCACACACACAGATTACTGTAATCCAGCACCAACAGGCAACAGCTCCGAACAATCCATTGAAGAAGACAACTACAAGCAACTGAAATTACCTTCTCGCCCCTCTCGATGTACTTGACAGCAACAAGCTCCTCGGTTTGCCGATCCCTCATAAGCCGGGCCACACCGAAATTACCCGACCCGATATCCCTAACCAGCTCATACCTGTCGCTGTCGTGCATGATCGGCAAGTCCATCCCCGGCGGCCCGCCGCCGGTCACCGGCGGTCGATCCATCCCCCGAATTTCCAAACCCCTCCCGCCCTCAATTTCCCCAAGCAGACGCACGATCGCCCCCAATCACCACGAAACAACAACAACAACAACCCTAATAAAATAAAGAGGAGAAATTCCCCAAAACGGCAAGCGTGGCGCGAAATGGATCACGGAAGGGGGAGAGGGAGAGTTCAGGTGAGATAAGATAGAGATGGGGTGGGAGCATGCCCTCGTGAAGAACTCACTTACCCGCAACACCTCACCACACCAATAATTTGACCATGATTTTTTTTTTTTTTGTTTCTTGCCTTCCTTTTTATGGAGCTGCCATGATCGCAGTGCGTCACTTTATTGGTGTTGAATTAAAGTGGAATCAGTTGAGAGAGAGCTTATTTATACTTATACGTGAATTCAATGCGAGCCTTATCTCTAGAGAGAGAAGAGAGAGAGAGAGAGAGAGAGAGAGTGTGCTCGTGAAGTGAAGCTGCTTTTTAGTTTGTGCAAAGATGACAGTTTGTTGTCTTCTTTCCACTTCCCCATATAACCGCAGAGGTGAAGGAGATGGATTTTTTTCATTTTTTTATTATTTCTTTTTTTTTTTCCTTTCTAAAAGAGGAAGCTATTATTGTTTGTTGCGGTGCTGGCGTTTGAAAGTAGGTTGAAATGACGGAAATAGCCTCCGCCACTTTTTTTTGTTGCTGCATCGGTTCAGTGGCCGAGGAAGAGTTATTTGATGACACGTGTAATGTGGCGATCTGCTCTATTTTAAGCCTAGCATGTGGGTTTTTGTCTTTTTCCTTTTCTTTTTCCATTTTATTTCCAGAAAAGAAAAGGCGTGATTATAGGTACGGCTTGATTTTTGCCTTCACAATATCTTGCTCCACCATGCTTATGGCACACAAACATTGAATTAGTTTAGAGTAATATATTGGTTTAATGAAATAAGAAAGAAAAGTAATTGAGGGAAAATAGTCAACAATTTCAATTAGTTGGTAAGTCGAGCTCAACTATGTTTTTTTATTTCAATTATTAAGGCAGAGTGAATTCATCCACGCAAAAATGAATATACCACAAGTTAGGCTTCCTCAATCGATGTGATGTTTTTGCCATTTTGGTATATGGAAAGTGTTCTCATCACATTTCATCACTTACTAAGAATTTCTAGGTACTATCACACCCTAAATATATACTATGGAGTATCAGTTTGTCAAATTTTATGTTATGTTTAATGATGATTCTCCTGATGTTGTCGCTCTGTGGTCGAAATATTGAAAAGTCTGACGTCACCTATACTCTTATTTTCCAATTAATTGTATATATTATAATCTTAACCTTCCATACATACATATTACATTTATATTATTAGAGTTTGAATAAAGGTAGGTTTCTAGAAGACTTGGAAACCAAGACAAGTCAAGATTCATGGAGATATGCGTCTATGTGCAAAGATAGAAACAAATCCCTAAAATCTAGGATGCTACCATATCTTGAAGATTGACTTGGATAGAGTTGAAGATGCAGGACTTATCTTGAAGGCTAGGGTTTGGAAGTGGGCCGAGTCAATGTGGGCCAAGTCTACTCTTCAAACACTCGTCTAGAAATACCGCATTAGATCAATTCATTCTCACGGATTTGGAAAAAGAAAATACGCTTCAATCTTGAAGAGGAGCCAAGTTCGTCACTGTTACTTGTTGAAGTGAAGCAGCATCGAGAGCAACATTTTGTTTACTGTAGTGTTTATCAACGTTGCTTTTGTTGTGGATCTTCAGTCTGTAACTTTATACGAGTAGTACTAGAGATAGGACTAGTCGTTTAAGGTGTTAATCTTTGAGAAATTAGTTCGAGAAGATTAACATCATTTATTTATTTGTTTTTTCATTGTTTTTGTAAATTAATTATATGGTTAATGAATATTTTGCCGTAAGGCGTTCACAAGTTGTATAACTTGTGAGGAAAAATTATTTTGTGTGTGCAATCTTTATTTCCGCTGCATGTTGGATTGAATGTGCTCTCCACAGTCAATCTAACATTACTCTTAATATTGCACTCTTTGGTTGTTTGCGTAGTAATTCGGAGCACTACATTCTAACAATTGGCATCAAGAGCAGGTGCTTGACTTACTAAGTTCCGTTCCTGAGTGCTAATTACTACGATGGATTTGTCCAACTCCGCTTGTCGTCCTCCCACTTTGGATAGCAGTGGGAAAAATTATGCTCTGTGAAAAACTCGGATGCGAATGTTCATCAAGTCGATTGATGAAAGAGCGTGGGTTGCGGTATTGGATGGATGGAGGCCTCCACGTGTTACAGTGAACGATGTTGTAACACTCAAACCTGAAAGTGAAAGGACTGCTACTGAAAGAACCATCTCCAATTTTAATTCTAAAGCATTAAATGTTATTTTTGTTTCAGTAGATGTTGCATCTTTTCGTATGATATCTAATTGTACTGAAGCTCGTGAAGCATGGAATATTCTTCAAGAGCAATGTGAAGGTACGGAAAGTGTGAAGCGAACAAAACTAGGGATGCTTACCACAAGGTTTGAAAATTTGAGGATGCATGTTGATGAGACGATCTCATCATATTATGAAAAGTTGTGTGAAATCTCCAATGAAGCAGTTGGACTTGGTTAGCCTATTAGCAATGAAAGACTTGTTAGTAAGGTTATGAGATCGTTGCCGGAAAGATACAATATGAAGATCTCATCCATAGAGGAGACCAAGGATGTTTTAACGCTACGCATTAGCGAGTTGATAAGCATTTTACTTACCTTTGAAATGAATCTTGATCAACAAAGATTAGATTATAAATCAAAGAAAGTTGCTCTGCAAGCCAATTCTTCAAACTCTTCTTTGAAGGTTTCGGTAGAAACTGATAATTTAGACTTGGATTTTATTGATGAAGAAAATCCAAGCATTGCTATGCTTGCAAAGAAGTTCAACTCCTTGATGAGAACCATGAAGAATGAAAAATTTAAGCCCAAGAAGTTGTTCGATTCTCCAGCATCACGTACAACACCTAGTTCGGGTAGTTCTGGTTCAAAAAATGAAGGTTGATAAATCATCTTCTGAATCACACGACATTGATTCGATCATTTGCAGAGGTTGCTCTGGTGTAGGACATTATGAGAGAGAATGTCCGTCTGTCCTCAGGAGGAAGAAATCAAACTTCAATGCTACGTTGAGTGATGAGTCTGATGGTGAAGTAACGAAAAAAGATGATGATGTCTTACTCATTACCACAATTGAAGATGATGTTGATTCTAAAGCTATGATGATCGAAGCCCTTGAAGACCTTGATGGAGATACATGTGATGATTTGTTTGGAAAGGAAGTTGAATCTTTTTCTTCAAATGTTGAGGAGTCTGAAACACTTGTTCCTCATATGAACGTTGGTGCCGATGTTGTTACGACTGCTGAGACACATCATATCTCACCGTCGACAACAAACTGGTATGAAATGACTCTTCTTGATGAGATAAATACTATTTCTACTAATTATTGTGATGCAGATGAGATTAATGTTGAATCACCTAAAGCTTTAGATGAAGTTTATGCTTTATATGAGGGTGTCTATTCTCAATGTGAAGAGCTCAGAGGACGTAATGAGACCTTACTTGTTGAAAATCAAGTGCTTAAAGGTCAAGTGATGAGGTTGGAAGCTCTACTCACAAAAAGAGATTTTGAAATCTGTAAGTTGAAAGGTAAGGTTGATAGTGCAGAGATTACCTTTAATAGGTTAAACAAAGGCACTTCAGTTTTGGATGAAATCTTGAGTCAAGGCCAGACAGACAGATTTGGGCTAGGTCATAAATCTGAAAGTTTTCATGTGGTAAGAGAAAATGATAGAGTTTTTTTTAATGATATTACATCAGATGGTCTTACTGTTGGGTCTGAGACACATGTTGAAGAAAATATTGTTAGACCTAAACGTAAGTCCAAAACTTATATCTGTCATTACTGCTACTCTCCAGGACATATCAGACCATTCTGTAATAAGTATCTCGATGACTTAGCTGCTGGGAAGGTGTTGAATCCAAGGATGTCCAACATCGGGTCCAACATCGGATCCAGCATTGGTAATAAGAAGCGTTATGAAACAAGTTTCGTTGTTTATTCCTTGAAAGCTGACATTACAGGTAAGTGGTACTTTGATAGCGGATGCTCGAGACACATGACTGGAGTCAGAGAGTTTCTTGATGGCTATAAGCGCATTAATGGATGATATGTTACCTACGGGGGAGGTGCAAAAGGAAAAATTGTTGGCAGATGGACTTTGGATGTCCAGAACTTTCCAAAAATCACAAATGTTCTACATGTCGAAAGGCTGAAAGCTAATCTTATTAGCATTAGTCAACTTTGTGATGATGACATGTTTGTCAAATTCGATAAAAATACATGTGAAGTATTTGATAAAGCTAACAATTGTATTATGTAGGTCATCTGACAATTGTTATCAAATTGAGAAGGAGAGTGTGTGTCGTGCTGTCAAGATTGATGAGGTTGATCTGTGGCATCAAAGGTTGGGCCATATTAATATCACTAATCTTTAGAAGCTTGTGAAGATTGATGCTGTCAGAGGATCGCCCAACTTGACTTTTAAAGACCCTGTTGTGTGCGGTCCTTGTCAAAAAGGTAAACAGACGAGGATGTCACACCCGATGTTGTCAGCATGCAACACAACACGATGTTTTGAATTGCTTCACATGGACCTCATGGGACCTATAGAAGTTGAAAGTATTGGAGGTAAAAGATATGTGCTTGTGTGTGCTGATGACTTCTCTCGGTTTACTTGGGTTGAATTTATGCGTTAAAAATCTGAAACATTTTCTTTATTCAAGAAATTGTATAAGAAATTTCATGTTTTGTATGGTCAAAGTGTTACAAAGATTAGAACTGACCATGGCAGGGAGTTTGAGAATGCTTCATTCGCTGAATTTTGCACAAAGAAGGGCATTACACATGAGTTTTCTGCTCCCAAAACACCCCAACAAAATGGAATGGCTGAGAGGAAGAATCGAACATTGCAAGAGATGGTGAGAGCAATGTTGCATGCCAAAAATCTGTCTAAAAGGTTGTGGGCTGAAGCTGTTAACACTGCCTGTCACATCATCAATTGTGTGTACTTACGGCCTGGAACGATGATGACGCCATATGAAATACTGAAAGGAAAAAAGACAAATCTTAAGTATTTTCATATTTAGGTGTGTGTGCTATATATTGAATGATAGGGATCAATTGAGCAAGTTTGACTCCAAGAGTGATAAAGGGATGTTCTTAGGCTATTCTACAAATAGTCCTGCTTATCGTGTATATAATTTACGAACCAAGAGCATTCAGGAGTCAATTAATGTTGTATTTGATAATGCAGCTGATTTTTCAGGAAATAAGTGTGAAGATGATGCTTCGCTGCTGATTGAGGAAAGAAAAGATACTGAAGAAGAATCAGTACAGCCAGATGCTGCACATGATGTTGTTCAAACATCAGACTTAACATCACATACTTTACCAGATGAGACGCTTGAAACTTTTGATACAAGTTCTGATGATTATGCTGATTATGATGCAGATTTATTCCAGCAGCTGGAAAGATGTGATCCACCTGGAAGAATTCGAAAGAATCATCCTTCCACATAGATTATTGGAGAAGCATCAACTGGAATACAAACAAGGAGAAAAGATCCAGTGAACTATCGAGATATGGTAATGATGGCTTGTTTGAATGTTATCTATGATGCTGCGTGTCATGCTTGTTATGAATGTTACTGAAACTTTAAATGATGAATTATGGATTAATGCCATGCATGATGAACTTAATCAGTTTGTTAGAATTGATGTTTGGGAATTGGTGCCTAGGCCAAATGATAAAAATATCATAGGTACCAAATGGATTTTTAAAAACAAAACTGATGAAGAGGGTAACGTTGTTAGGAATAAGGCTAGATTAGTAGCACAATGATATACTCAAGTTGAGGGTATTGATTTTAATGAGACATTTGCTCCTGTTGCACGTATTGGATCCATTCGATTACTATTTGCCATTGCTTGTCAAATGGGCGTATGTTTGTATCAAATGAATGTTAAAAGTGCATTTTTGAATGGTGTCTTAAATGAGGAAGCTTATGTTGAACAACCAAAAGGTTTTGAGGACCCTCACTTTCCGAATCATGTGTTCAAGTTGTAAAAGACTTTGTATGGATTGAAACAAGCTCCTAGAGCTTGGTATGCTCGCCTGACTGAGTTTCTTGTTCAATATGGTTTTTCAAGAGGTCAAGTAGATAAAACTTTGTTCATTAAGAAAATAAATGGGAACATTATTGTTGCTTAAATATATGTTGATGACATTGTTTTTTGTGCTACTGATAAGAATTTGATTGATGAATTTGTTCATGTCATGCCTGCTGCATTTGAGATGAGCATGGTAGGGAGTTAAGCTATTTTTTTGGGTTACAAATTACATAGTCACATGAAGGAATTTTCTTTTGTCAAAGAAAGTGTGCAAAAAATCTGGTGAAAAAGTTTGGTCTGGAGAATGCCAAACACATGAAAATTCCCATGGGACCGAGTAATAAACTGTGCAGAGATGGTGATGGAGTCTGGATCCAACATTGTATCGAGCAATGATTGAAAGTCTTCTACACTTAACTGCAAGCAGGCCAGACATCATGTTTAGTGTGGGGGTTTATGCAAGATATTAAGCCAAACCAAAGGAGTCGCATTTGAAAGCAGTAAAGCGTATCATCCGATATGTTTCTGGAACATCTAACCTTGGTATTTTGTATACAAAAGACACTAATGCTAACATTGTTGGTTTTAGTGATGCTGACTGGGCAGGTGATGTTGATGATAGAAAGAGCACAAGCGGTGCATGTTATTTCTTGGGGACTAACTTGGTATCTTGGTCAAGCAAGAAGCAAAATTATGTCTCTCTTTCTACTGCGGAGTCGGAGTATGTTGCTGCAAGTAGCTGTTGTGCTCAAATGTTGGCAGATTATGGTATGGTTAGTGATATTCTTACTATTATGTGTGATAACATGAGTGCTATTGAAATATCTAAGAATCCTGTTCAACACTCACGCACTAAACACATTGACATCAGCCATCATTTCATCAGAGATCTTATTGACAAGAATCTTATTTGCTTGAAATTTATACCTACTGAGAAGCAGACAACAGATATCTTTACAAAGACACTTGATTTTGAGAGATTTTCTCATCTTAAAAAATCTCTTGGCTTATGCAACATGTGATTCTTGTGTGCTTTGGAATGTTGGTTGTAGGCTTCTTTGTTTCCAACATTATGCTATTTTTCTTGCTTTCTTTATTTTCTATTTTTATTTAGGCATTATTGCTGATGATGTTGGACTTAATGTTGTTGATAGTGTGTCATAAATAGAAATTCGTTAATCTTTCAAAGTGATGTTATAAGATGAAAAGGCACAAGAGTGAGGCCTATATAGTCAGAAAATATCACTGGATTGAATATATGTATGGCCAATCACCAAGTACTAGGGGCACGGCGTTCGCTGCGATGATGTACTCAAGGAAAAAAGGTGATAAGGTAATTCGTACATTGTTTTCTTTTATATAAGAACCTAAAAAAAAAAAAAAAATTGCTACTGGTTTTGACATGCTGCTCACAGTGTTGGTAGCAACAGAGTCTGTCAACATCTATTGCATTTAATTTCTTGCATTTTAGGCATATCACATCTCATTCTCTACCTCTCCCTCTCTTCTTGTCTTTCACAATCAAGGCCATTCTTCAGATATCTAAAGTCTGCTCATCCATTTTTTTTAGAAAACTTATTTAGTGTGCTTATAAGATTTATCTCAATGATTTCTTTTGATTTTGGAGAAGGATGGATATGTGGATAGTGTATCTTTGTGTAATATTGGTTGTGCTAGATTTCCTTATATTTGGGTGTCATTCTATTCTTTTGAGCTTTCATTACCTTTTGTACTTGGAGATCTCTTGAGTTTTATTGAACAGATACCGTGACGCTTTTGCAACCAATCACACAGCTGGCTCTGGAGGAGAAGAAAGTATTAGTGAAGATGAATCTTTGGTGCTATAAAGAATGCTGGTTCTGATGCATTTTTGTGGCTGCTCACACTCATTGGCAGATTGATCAGCATTATACTAGGAAAAAGATAGATTCTTCCTTCAACAAAAAAGGGGGAGTAGATATACGGTTTAGTTTGGATATTTTTGTGTTATTATCGACACTGGTTTTTAATGGACGGTTTTTAATGGATTTTTGTTGGTTTTTAATGGGGTTTTTAATAATTTTTATACTCCCTCCATTTCATATAAAATGACACTTTTCTTTTTTGCTTTTTCTAGCACGCTTTTCCACGCTTCTCGTTGATGAGTTTTAAGATGGATTTTTGAAGAGTTCTTTCTTTTACGGGATACTACGACTGTCGTAGTATCCCGTAAAAGAAAGAATTCTTCAAAAATCCATCTTAAAACCCATCATCAAGAAGCGTGGAAAAGCGTGCCAGAAAAGTCATTATTGAAATGTGTCATTTTAAGTGAAATGGAGGGAGTATCATTGTTATTGACAATGTTTTTAATGGGTTTTTGTTCAGGGGGAGTTTTTCTCCTTGATTATATTCTTTATTCATTTTGTATATTCTTTTTCTTTTTATTTTTGTTGCAGGAAGGTAAAGATTAAGGGGGAGATTGTTAGGTTTAATGATGACTCTCCTGATGTTGTCGCTACTGTGGTCGAAATATTGAAGAGTCTGACGTGACCTGTACTCTTATTTTCCAATTAATTGTATATATTATAATCTTAACCTTCCATACATACATATTAGGTGTATATTATTAGAGTTTGAGTAAAGGTAGGTTTCTAGAAGACTTGGAAACCAAGACAAGTCAAGATTCATGGAGATATGCGTCTATGTGCAAAGATAGAAACAAATCCCTAAAATCTAGGATGCTACCATATCTTGAAAATTGAATTGGATAGAGTTGAAGATGCATGACTTATCTTGAAGGCTAGGGTTTGGAAGTGGGCCGAGTCAATGTGGGCCAAGTCTACTCTTCAAACACTCGTCTAGAAATACCACATTAGATCAATTCATTCTCACGGATTTGGAAAAAGAAAATACACTTCAATCTTGAAGAGGAGCCAAGTTCGTCACTGTTACTTGCTGAAGTGAAGCAACATCGAGAGCAACATTTTGTTTACTGTTTATCAGCGTTGCTTTTGTTGTGGGTCTTCGGTCTGTACCTTTATACGAGTAGTACTAGAGATAGGACTAGTCGTTTAAGGTGTTAATCTTTGAGAAATTAGTTCGAGAAGATTAACATCATTTATTTATTTGTTTTTTCGTTATTTTTGTAAATTCATTATATAGTTAATGAATATTTTACTGTAAGGCGTTCACAAGTTGTATAACTTGTGAGGAAAATTTATTTTGTGTGAGCAATCTTTATTTCCGCTGCATGTTGGATTGAATGTGCTCTCCACAGTCAATCTAACGTTACTCTTAACATTGCATTGTTTGGTTGTTTACGTAGTAATTCGGAGCACTACATTTTAACATTTTAATTTTCGATCGAGCTTTAAAACCTGCTTTTAAATATTGTTTTTGATTTTACATATGATGTCGATTTTTTTTTTTTCCAATTTTTTCAATTTTGGTACTGATATAATGTCGGATTTATCGAACAATTAGTGCCGTTCTAATTTCCTCTCACATATATGATGACATGCTTTCTAATACATCCAACTTCCGGCTATCATATCAGTACGAAATCTAACAAAATTGAGAAAAAAATTGAACTCTTGTACATAATCAGTAATTGAAAATGTTGTGTATTCATAGGTATATTTTAAAGCTCGTATACAAAATTAGAATTTGACGATAAATTGTATTAGAGGCAATTTTCCCAAAAATCTAGTACAAGTTAAAAACCAATACATCAACTCTAATCAGATGATTCAGGGAAAGAGTTGTATTTTTCCTGAAAAAACCCAACTTGGGCCCGACCCCTTCCAGTGGCGGACCTGGCCCGAGCCCAATCCGTAAAATAAATACTCATACCAAGGAAATCTGAAAGATAATGAAATAAATAAATATAAACTTATTTAATCCCAACAGAAATATCCCTTCGGAAAACAGAAGAATATACTAACAGATTTCACAGTCGGAACCACCTCTTACCTGCGGCGGCGAGCGGTTGTTGTTGCCGTATTCCGCCCAAGCAATGCTTCTATGTTTCCATTGCATCACTCACCAAATTACACCTGCGCAATCTCTCAGATCCTTCCCCGCCCCCCGCCACCATTACCGCCTCTCCACTCTCTCCCTCCACTCGAAACCCTACCGGAGATTTCCCCTTCCAATTTTCTCCTCCTCCTCCTCCTCCTCCCCCGTCTCCACCGGAACGACAGTATCCGGCATTTCGGAAGAGGGAGAAGCAAATAATTATGACCTCCCGGAAGAGGGAAATGGAAATTATTACGACTCTTTTAGAGAGAAAGAAGAGGAAAGTTTCGGTATGGGTGGCTCGTTTGAGTTGGCTGAGTTGAAGCGGTTTCGGTCGCCGGCGGTGGAGGTGAAGGAGCTTGAGGATCTGCCCGAGCAGTGGCGAAGGTCGCGATTGGCATGGCTGTGCAAGGAGCTTCCAGCGCATAGGTCCGCCACGTTCGTTCGCATTCTCAATGCGCAGCGGAAGTGGATTAGGCAGGATGATTGCACTTACATTACCGTCCACTGCATGCGTATTCGTGAGAATGAATCTGCATTCAGGGTAAATTTCTCTACGACCTTTTCGTTTGAATGTTCAATTGGTTTGATTAATTGATGATATTTAGTTTCCTACCTTTGCACAGATACTGATAGTACTGATGAAAAGTTATAGCAATCTTTTGATAGTTACTTTCAGATGTCTATGAAATTGTTGCTGCTGCTTTATAACAGAGGTTTAATGTATAATTTGCTCCCAGAAGCCATGAACTAATTGCCGTTGATCATGATAGAGATAGTCTGTACTATTTGAATAATCTATGCATAGTAGTAATTCTTGCTTAAAGAGGCTCCATAATGTAGGGATGTCCTAGATTGGTAAAGTCTTTTACTTGACAGTGTGTGATTCTCATTGTTTAGGTGTACAAATGGATGATGCAGCAACATTGGTTTCGATTTGATTTTGCCCTTGCAACCAAATTAGCTGATTACATGGGAAAGGAGAGAAAATACTTGAAATGCCGTGAAATATACAACGATATAATTAACCAAGGCCTAGTTCCTAATGAATCCACATTTCATATCCTCATTGTTGCCTACCTTAGTTCATCTCCTCCAAGTTGTCTAGAAGAAGCATGTAGCATTTATAATCAAATGATTCACTTGGGAAATTACAAGCCTCGACTAAGCTTGCACAATTCTCTGTTTAGGGCTCTTGTAAGCAGAAGTGGAAGCTCTTGTAAACATCATCTTAAACAAGCGGAGTTTATTTTTCACAATCTGACGACATGTGGATTAAAAGTACACAATGATATTTATGGTGGGCTTATCTGGCTCCATAGTTATCAAGATGTAGTAGATAAAGAGAGAATTTTGTCATTGAGAACGGAGATGAAATCAGTGGGTATAGAAGATAGCACAGAAGTGCTCGTGTCAGTGTTAAGAGTTTGTGCTAGGGATGGTGATCTTGAAGAAGCCGAAAGTATTTGGACAAATATTATTTCTTCCCAGTGTAAACCTCCAACTCAAGTTTTTGTGTATCTAATGGAGGTCTATTCAAGGGTTGGAAAACCAATGAGATCCCTTGAAATATTCAGGGTTATGCAAGAACAATGCTCACCAAACGCTGTGTCATACTACAAAATCATTGAGATATTGTGTAAAGCTCAAGAGGCAGATTCAGCAGAGTTACTTATGGAAGAGTTTATAAATAGTGACATGAAATCCTTGACGAGATCTTTTATAGATATGATGATTATGTACACCGAGTTAAGCTCACACGATAAAGTGGAATCCACTTTCTTCCGGTGCCTGGAGGAATGTCATCCCAATCAGACCGTTTACAAATTGTACTTAGATTCTTTGCTGCAAAATGGAAGGCTTGACAAGGCAGAAGAGATCTTCAGCCAAATGTATTCTGATGAGGCAATTGGTGTAGATGCGAAATCGTGCAATAAAATTCTGACGGGCTATTTAACCTATGGGCATCATGAAAAGGCAAAAGAGATATATGATTTGATGTGTCAAAAGAAATATGGAATTGAATCTTCCTTGATGGAGAAGCTAGAATACATCCGGAGTTTGAGCTTAGAGAAAGCCAAAAAATCGTCAAGCTTGAAGCTCAGCCAAGAACAGAGAGAAATCCTGATAGGTCTACTATTGGGTGGTTTAAGGGTTAAATTTGATGAGGAGAAAAGGAGTTTTGCAGTTGATTTTGTATTTAGGGAGGATAGCAAGATCCATTCCTTTCTGAAAAGACATATATATAATCAATTTCATGAATGGTTAGCTAATCAAGTGAAGATTTTTGACAAGAATGGTGATATCCCTTGTCAGTTTGCAACCATACCCCACACTTGTTTTCAGTTGTATGCAGACCAGTTCTTTCCACAAGGTCTACCCGTGATTCCTAAGCTAATCCATCGGTGGCTAACACCTCGTGTTCTTGCATATTGGTATATGTATGGGGGTTACAGGACTTCATCTGGGGATATTTTGTTGAAGCTGAAGTTTGATAAAGAGGACGTTTTGAGGATTGCTAAGACAATCAAGGCAAAATCATTGAACTGTCGTGTTAAGCGAAGAGGGAGAGTTTTCTGGATGGGCTTTCTTGGAACTGATGCTGTCGAGTTTTGGAAACTAACTGAACCCTTTGTGCTTGCAGATTTGAAAGACTCTCTCGAAGCAAATTCGGAGTCTCTAGATGGGAAGTCAGGATTCAACGACGTAAAATTTAGTAGCGACTCAGATACTGATGGAAATGCTTCAGATTATAGTGACGATGACGGTACGCATAATCTCCGATGATGGTGATGACTTTTTCATGTCGTCCTTATGTTTATTCAAAACTAGATTTTTTATCTGTGTGTCATATAATTAAGCATGCTTTTTTTCATGAAGAGAAGGAATTCAGGGAGGAAGTTATGTAGTTGTACTTGTACATAATGGTAGAGAGATCCTAATGTAACTTATATGCTAAAACATGTTCCATTTCCGTTACTTGGGAGTCCATATTTGAGGTTTGTATTTTATTCTAGGTTTTTCATGTAAATAATGATGAGTAATGACTCTGTTTATATTAATGTATAATTAAATATAATTTCAAGATGGAAGATTCTAGCCAACTAAAAGTGGGTAGAAAATACTTCCTCCGTCTCATTTTAATCGTCTCACTTCAATTGTCTCATTTTCTTTTTTAGTTTGTCACATGTCATGAATTATGATACATAAAAGCATTGGTCTACCAATATTTATTATACAAATGTCACTCTTTAATTCACGTGCAAAAAGTAAATGAGACGATTGATATGAGACGGATGGAGGAAAAGGCACGGGTGTTGTAGTTTCATGTGGCAAACAGCGCATTGATGGGCACAAAGAAACAAAGAGCAAATGATGGTGGCGTGAGCCATGAAGATGGCTATTTTTCCTCTTCACGCTTATGGATTCCTTAGGCTGTGTTAGGCCTATAAAAGTAAAACAAGCACTTGAGCATATAGTAGAGTTTAATGTATAGTACTCCTTGTGCTATTATATTTACGCACTGTCTATTATATTTATGCACCGGATCTTTCTGCGTGCATTTTAATGTGTTGAAAAATGGATGTTAATATAAAGTTTATGTCTTATTTTATGTAGTGTATTATTCTACTTGATGACCTAAACTTTATTTTAATATCCACTTTTCGGCACATTAAAATATGTATCGAAAGATCTAATGCATAAATATGGTGGATGAAGGGAGTATGCTGTTGGGTACAAAAGTATAACATCACCACATCAAGAGCCCAAACACCAACTTGGATTCAACTTTCGTCAATTTCAATTTCAATTTGAGAAAAAGTTGCGTTTTTGGATAAGAATTAAATTATGCAACTGTAGATAAGACCTTTTTTTTTTTTTTCATTCACTATCTCGTTAATATGAATTTCAGAATGTCAGTTTTTATTATAAAAAAAATGGGATATATAACGCAATAATACCATTGATGAGATAAATATAAATCCACGTGTATTAAAGTTTTTTAAATATTAGACGTAGCATCTGTTCTATGAGAAAAAAAAAAAAAAAAAGGAATCTTGAGAGAGTAGAAAGTGGGGCCACAAATATTATTCGAAATGGTAAGAAGCAGAGCCGTTGAATATGCGGCGAGGCGATTGGATTCCAGCGACTCCTTCCTCGATTTCCATTGGCTGCCACGTTTCTCCCTGGCCCACCACCAATCTTCTCTTCTCTTGCACAATTTTTATCTTACAAAATCAAATCTAGTCTGCTATTGGACAATTTCTCAATGGTACAAAACTAGTGTTTGCATTATTGCATATGTTTTAAATTGTAATAAAGTCGGCGAACAAATTAAAATTAGACACAATAATAAATATGAACAGTAAATCAACACAAATAATTAGTAATCTTATTCGGTTCATAAATCTGCTGGTAAGAATCACGCTTAAATAACCAATTTACTAATATAGAACTCGAGTTGGACACATCTTTATGACATCTTTTCACTCTTCAACGTCCTCTTATAAAGAATTGACGTTGCGTTACTCTCGAACACAACTAAGCCTAATAATAATGAACACTTAAAACGTATTCTGATGAGTTATAATAAAGCTCTATTACAAGTTTCTGTACAAATACTATAGTATGAACGGATACTAGCTAGAACGAAGAGAGCATCTACATATACAAGATGTATATATATGTAGGAAAAATAAACGAACTCCGAACTCAGAAGCCAGTTTAATTTCTTGTGTTGCTCTTCATAATAAACATAGTTTCTTCTCAAACCCTAAATATTGTCTATCTTTCCACCAAATTAAGAGGATTTTCTACTTTCCTTGGTGCGGATAGGACTCTTAATTGTGAAACTTATATGCACCTAATAAATCACGAAACTATTTCTTTGTTTTCATACTCCTTGCTCTTGCATCTGTTTACTCACATAATTAATTACCGATCTAACACATAGTAAACACAAAGCGTATGCACACTTAATGTGTCCACGTTTGATGTGGCAGTGCTACTTCAAAAAAAAATTCATTTAGAGTTCAACTTTTATAGTAAGATTTAATCTTTTATTTTTTAAGATATATTAATAATAGTACGTTCATGATAGATAAAAGAGCATTACTCGTAGTATATAATCTATTATACTAACAATATCATTCCTACTTGCTTGATTATTATTTTTCTCAAAATTGTTTTAGCTGCGGCAGGAAGTGTTTATATATCGAATCAAGTAAAAAACAGATTAGCAAAACAAGTGGATCTAAACAATTATTTATGTATTTATTTTCTTTATGGATAAGATTTATTTGGAATGGATAGTTGCTCCTAAATTTTAAATGGTTTTTGGTAACCCAAATTTATATATGGAGAGAAATCGAGAGAGTAAAGAAATAGGATTGGCATGAAAAGTGAGATGGGGTTTGGGTAGTTCACGTGAAAGAAAAAGAGAAAATGTGCATTTCTATTTTGTTGTGAAGTGGAGAGATAGAGACTGTTTGGTGTCGTCTACCTTTCATTTGGGAATCTCAATTTTCAGTTTATATATTTACATGAATTTAACATAGGTTCATCCGATCCCATGCAACATAGGTTCATCCTTACTTATGGTGGACTAACTAAATACTAATGTGATAGTGTCACGTAGTATTGTCACGATGAACCAGTCCACGATAGTTAATAGATATTGAAAATGCTACGTGGGTACACTTAATGTATCCACCGCTGATGTGACAGTGCTACACCGGTTATTTTTTCATTTAGGGTTGAGTTTGTTTTAGTAGGGTTTTATTTTATTTTATTTTTTTAATTTTTTTTAGGATTTAATTTTCATGGTATTTATTCATATTTGTTTCTTCACTTCTAACATTGCCATGTTTGAAGTAATAAGTACGCCAATGATAGACATTGGAGTATTCCTCTAATTTATCTATACTTACAAAGAACTTTTTTTTTATTTTTGTAATTCCACACCACAATTATTTAAACTCGGAGAGCTGCCCAAACAGCTCCAATAAACAAAAAAAAAAAAAAAAAAAAAATTAAAAGAAAAAGAAATCATATAAGTGTCATTATCAAAGAGATATCACATTTTTTAAGAAATCAACGGATAAGATTTTATTTTAAAATTCACCATTCAATGAATATAATCAAAGAAATGAAGTTGATTGTGACTGCATTTTGATTTAGGAATTGACTTTAATTTGTATAGCACCATAGTGAGTGATCATATTTGAGTAAATTGCTCATATTTTCCAATTTTCCAATATTTTAACAACTTTATACTATACATATATCTAGCCTATGACAAATGATATTATGATACAAACAACACAAACACTTAATTATGACAAAAATACATAGTTTTGGAGTGGGTTCATAAATAAAAGTTACAATTACTATTATTATTACTACCCTCCATCCCATTATATTAGAGTTCTTTGTTTTTGATTTTTCGGCGCGCTTTTCCACCGAAACTTAGTACGAATTTTAAAATATAATTTTGACGTATTCATATTTTCACGGGATACTATGAATACGTCAAAATTATATTTTAAAACCCGTACTAGGTTTCGGTAGAAAAACGTGCAGAAAAATCAAAAAGCAAAGAGCTCTAATATAATGGGATGGAGGTAGTATTTTGTAAGGAAACACATATTAAGAGTTGCTAGAATATATTATAAATATGCCTTTTCATTTAGGATAGATGAAGGTTCAACAAAAAGATGGAATCCGACGTATGAAATTTTATGAGGTTGTTTGTTTTATAGTGGAAATAGAGCATCTTTTTTTCTTTGTATTTTCCCTTAATTGTCATTTTTAGGACTATGTATTTGCATTTGGTATCTTTTCATGATAAATGGGTTACTTACCCTTAAATTGATAAATTATAGGAGAATTATAATCATATCATAATTTGAACATAGGTTCAACTCCACAATCATATCATACCTTTTTTAAACAAATTATAAAGAATATTATAGCGTTATCAAATAAACTAAAACAAATCCAATAATCTCATATAAATAAGACTACCTACCTAGGGCGGTCAATTTTCGACAAGGCTCGATCCGACATGAACATGCATGAAATTAATGAGCAGGGCCGGTCCTGTGGTCCATGTGGCCCTAGGCGAAAAATGAAAAAAGACCCTTCATAAGCGATTTTTTTTTCTATAATTAATTTCTCTATATAACTTATACTCCCTTCATTTCGTCGAAAATGTTATTTATGTTTTTTGAATATATGTGAAGTATAAAATAAAGAAATAAAACCCTTTCGACAAAACAGAGGGAGTATGAGTTTTAACAATTTATAAGTATCAAAATTATTCCCCAAAGAATTATATGAGTTTTAAGAGTATATAAGTAGCAAAATTTTCCCTCCAAAGAAGGAAAAAAGAACAGTGTGCAATATTTAGAAAATCGCTGAATTAAAATATGAATAAATTTTAGCCAAATAGAATCAAAGGTAACCCAAATAAATAAATAAATAAAAACCCAGAAAATTAGATGATCATGAGCAATCTATTTTCAATTTTCAATTCCTATACAAACAATCAAACCACAGCTGCTATCGTATTATAATTTAACTAATTACAGTAAAGAAATTAAAATAAGAGATAAATATAACACTAAAACTATTTTTTTTTTAAATGGACCCCTAAAATTTTGGGGCCCTAGGCTTGTGCCTTGTGTGCCTTGCATCAAGTCCAGGCATGTTAATGAGTTTGTGTCGAGGCTTATTGAGAGACCTACCCACACGTGGTAGAGATTTAAACCCAAAACTTTTTATTCACGAGAGATTTGTGATGACTTAACCTTGTCACTTGAACCAGACCACATCAACTCTTTTAAACTAAAAAAGCACACAAATATACAAATTGAATATGTTGAAACATTATTAATAAAAAAACTATTTATTTTGAAGAAAATTATACAATACAATATTCTCCACTTAAATTATATTATGAATTTATTTTGCCATACCATTTTCTGACTTGTAGTTTCTATTTGTAAGTTGTTCGGGCTCGACTCAATAAAAGTTGTTTAAACTCGTTTAATGAAGCTAGTTAGTTAACATGGTACATTAGTCTGATTTATTTGCTATGTTACAAAGTACAATGCTCATTAATCATTCACAAAATCAAACTTAAAGAGATTGAAAAAGTATGCAATACCTAATATCTCCAAAATGCTTCAAATTAATGTTATACTTTAATCACATTTTCCGGAGTTTAAATCGCATAATCTCATTCCTATTTTGAAATAAGCATAAAAACATAAATCATGTTTCCCAACTACTTCAACCATCTTCAATTTCTGTTTAATTTTGAAATACTTACATTTATCGGGATGTTGAATTTTTCGAAATGATCGAAGTATCTTAGAATTCAAACTTTAAAAAAGAAAAAGAAAAAAGGAACTAGGTTACAATTAATTCTATAATATATTTAGCATTTTTAATAAATAATTATTATTGACTAATATGTTTTTGAAAAGATTAATGATTTATATTGAGCAATGTATTTTTAAGATTTTCATTTCCCAAACATTATTAATTTAAAAAAAGCTATGAGTTGTCACCCAAATTGGATAGGGCTTGGTTCATCATCATCATCATCATGATCATCATCATCATCATCACTAACTTCTTATTATTCTGATATTATATATTTTTGGATAATCTACTAGTCTTGGATTTAAATACTGAGGATTCAACCATTTCTTTTACTATATATGTGAATTCATGAGATTTTTTTGGATTTTTTTTTAATAAGAAAAAGTAGATTTATTTTAGTTATGGAGTTAAGTTCGACTAAATTTCTAGAAATATATGCTGTCATGAAGTTCAAATTATTATATATTATTATTATTATTATTATTATTATTATTATTATTATTATTATTATTATTATTATTGTTGTTGTTGTTGTTGTTGTTGTTGTTGTTGTTGTTATGGTTGAATATTTGTGTAGAGAAATTTTCTTGTTCAGGTGAGTACTACTTAATGTATCCACTAATAATGTGGCTATGCTATACTTAATTTTTTTTATTATAATAAACTAAACTTTATCAAATAAAACTAAACCCTAAATGGAACAAACTATTGAGGCATCAATCGTGACTCGTACGTATATTAAGTGTGTCTACGATGTACAAGGTTGCATTTCCATATTTGATGTATATCAATTGAATAAAGTATCACTCCAACATTAGATGTCAAATGAATTATGATTTTATAATTTGCTTAGGTGAAAGACTTGAAGAAATGGCAATAATGTGGATGAGAATTCGATGTGAACGCAATCTTTATTCATTTATTTAGTTTATGCAAAACCTAATCTTATCTCTTAGTACGATTATGTACATTGATGATATTTGCCTTTTGGTAATGGATTAGAAAGGAATACAAGTCAATACCCGAATCGTTCAACATTTAATATTGTGTATGTGTCATACTTATATTTGACAGTTACATTATAAACGAAAACTCTAATTCGAAATTAAAATGAACAAAACTTGCTCATCACTTAACTAATTTATTTTAGATTTGGCGTTCGATATTCAGCTCAATTAACTCAAACTCGCAACTGTTAAGATTTTATAAGCTTAAATACTTTTTTTGTTTGATTTGTTTTTTTTATTTTTAACTAATACTCTCCGTTTCAAATTTATATTGTAAACAAGCATTACATATATTTAATTAATTCTTTTAGATAAACAATAGTATTTCATATGGTCAAGCTTATATTTTCGTTCTTAATATTTGTTATATTTCTAAAATTTCCAATAATTATAAGCACAAATATATTTATTTTTAGTTCCTAGAGTGATTAAAACGCGATATTCAAAGAGGTAAATGAAAATAAACCAAATATAATAAATCAAATAATTCGTGAGTAGTTGATTATTAATTGCAACACACGATAATATTCCACGTATACTAAAATACCAGAAGCATCCATTAACAAATGGAATCACCTAATATCTTGTATTTAACCTCCAAGAATACGCATCGTGCGAATTATTTTATTTTATTTTATTTATTTATTATTTCGATTACTTACTCCCTCCGTCCCTAAATAAATGTCTCCACTCATATGAATATAAATTTAATTAAGTTCACATTCATCTGAGTGAATATTTATCTGGGGACGAAGGGAGTACCAAGAAAGCATAAATAAAAAGATTCTCAATCGAAAGAAGATAGAGCACGCAAGGCTACTCTCGTCCATTCGCATAAATTCGAAAGAAAAAGAAAATTAGTAGAAAAAAAGAAAAAAAGAATAAAGAAATACGCGACGACTAGAAAAAGACTATTCTGGTGTAGTATAAATATTCGGATTCTAAGAAATTCTCTCTCTACTAATCCCTCGTCTCTGTCAAAACTCGGCGTTGCTAACGGAATCTTCGCCTTTCACCCTTCATTTCTCCCACTCTCTTTCTCTCTCTAAACACTCCCCCGTTCTGTTCACACTGATTATCGCAGTTTTTTTTTTTTTTTTTTTGATTTTTTTTTTGAGAAATCCACAAAATTGGAGGAATTTACGAAGATCTGGTGGAGGAATGGGATCGATAATCCATCCGGAGCTCGGTCTGGATTGCCGATTCTCACCAAAACCGTTCGTTCAGAGGCCAATCGGGAGGTTTCTGGCCGACGTTTCGAGGATTCGCTGCGAATCGGATAGGATTTCGAAGCTTGATGATTACGTTAATCGGCTAAGGGAGGAGATGAAGAAGATCGACGCGTTCAAGCGCGAGCTTCCTCTTTGCATGCTTCTCATCAGCGACGGTGCGATCCGGTTTTTCCATTTTTCCTTTTTTTTTTAATTTTTATTTTTATGTTTCGTTTTAGGTTTTTCGTCATTTCTGATTTTCGGATTATAGTGCTGTTTTTGTTGATTTTGGAGGATTGCGAATTTGGATGATTTGATTTGATTCGACGTCGTTTGTTTCTGTTGATATGGAGGTTTTAGGTTTTTGATGGTGTTTGTTTTCCGATTGCAGCAATTGCAGCAGTGCAGGAGGAGCTAGCTCAGTGCAAGAAGGCGAATTCCGAGCCGGTGTTGGAGGAGTTCATTCCTTTGAAGAAGATCTGCAGTGATGAAAAGGATGATAAAGTTGATGATAGCAAAGAGAAGGACGTTAGCAGCAGAGATAAGAAGAATTGGATGAGCTCTGTGCAGTTGTGGAACTCCGATGATCAAACTAGTGATTCGAATACTGATTACAGCAGCAAAAAGTCTTCAACAAATGCTGACAGCAACAATAAAAAGGTATGAGCAGAGCTCCGTATCTATTCTTTGTTAATTTGATATCTTGTTTACTTGAGAGTATTGATGATTTGTGTATTGATGAATAGAAAATGGGGGAGGAAATAAACCAAGTGGCGGTGATGGATGATGCATTTGCTAGTGGGAAGAACAGGGCATTTGTGCCTTTTAAAGGGAGTCCTAATTTCTCAGTGATGGCTGTGGGGAAGGAGGACATGGATGAGTTGCCGGTTCCGGGGCTTTCTCTTTGTACGCCCGGGATCAAGAATTCGAGTGAAGTGATCAATCCTATTGGATCCAGTTATAGCAGATCAGGCTCCTCTCCTCCTACTTCGAATCTTCAACCGAGCTTCAAGACTGCTGCTCAGCTTCAGACTTCTAGGAAGCAAAGGAGATGCTGGTCGCCCGAATTGCATCGCCAGTTTATCAATGCCCTGCAGCATCTCGGAGGCCCTCAAGGTTTGAAACTCGATAAATTTTGTCATTTCATTGAAAATGTGAGGTTGGATTAAGCTTAGATTGAGTTGTGGTGATCGATGAGTAATGTGCTTGTGATTGAATTTGCTATGAATTTGTGCTGGGATTTGGTCTTCATTTTGTGTTTGCTTACTCAATTCAGAATCACTACTCAAGAATCAAGATTATATTCAATGATACAGCATGATCTTCCTTTGAATAGACTCTATATTTTGTTCTTCAGTTGATTATGTTCTATGCTTTACAGCTGCTACTCCCAAGCAAATCAGAGAGCAAATGCAAGTAGATGGTTTAACCAATGATGAAGTTAAGAGTCATTTGCAGGTGTGTTTCATCTCTCACTCTCATCGTCATCATACCTTTTTTAACCATAAATCATAACAAAATCAAAAACTGATGTTATTGCTTCCTTTTAGAAATACCGCCTTCACATGAGAAGAGTCGCCTCGAATTCCACCTCCCAAAACGTTGGTTCCTGGACATCTCAAGAACAGTTTGTCGAATCCTTGAAGCAGAGCAATGGCCAGTCGGGATCCCCCGAGGGCCCACTTCATTTATCCAGGTGTGAAGACGAAGACGACGAATGATCAGACTACCGGAGCCCGAAAAGGCCTCATACAACTCGATGTATGATTGTCCACCATGAGTTTTGCAGATACTGAGATATACATGGAGGACTTGGATCGTGAAAAAATAAACTTAATACACAATACATATAACATATTCTTGAGGCAGAGAGTTGTACCAAATTTTTTGCAGGGATTAGATTTCCTCACCGGCTTTTCTAAACTGAGAATTCTTAACTATTTGTTCTTTCATTATAAAATTTAACACCAGCTTTGTTTTCTTTCATTTGAATAATCAAATTTGAATAATCAAGAAAATAGTTATGTGGGTATTTTTGGTGGGCACTCAAAGTGGGAGGTACCTTCTAAGGTAGGGCAAAAAACCAAACATTTGCTTTTGGTTCAATGTATTCAGCCTTTAATCCCCTTTTGGTGTTTGAAATCAAATAAATACTAAAGTTATGTATTTTGAGGTCAATTTTATTTTGAGGAATCATATTATTAATTTTTATTTTTATTTTTTATTTTAAAAGAAGGTTAAGGAACATTATTCCACGTACAGATGTGATCTTGACAAGATTCCTACTTATCTTGATTAGTATATTATAAAGTTCTTGTTTAATCTGATTCAGTCAGTGGGGATTAGATTATTAGTCCATGATTTAGGGTTTGGGAATTTATATATTTCACATCTTTTTTCTTTTTTTATTATTGGTGTGCTGTGGTATAGTACTATGTCAGCAAGAAATGATACTATATTTAGGCAGTTGGAAGACTCAATGTTGTTTCCACCATTGGTCCAGCAACTAAAGGCCATTTTTGGGAATCCAAGACTTACAGTAATATTCTTTGAGCAAATTCATGGAATCCGCATTTATTAAATATTAGGTAAAGAATGGTTCACAGGTAGACAAGAAGGAGAATCTTGATTTGTTCAAAGTTTGAAGAGAAGCTGCATCCACAAAAGTATGGTTCAAATAGCATTAATTTATTCTTTCTCGGGCCCCAACTCCTTAACATAAAATTCAAGTCGATAACGAAATCAAAACGTGACTCAGTTGATAAGATACTTTCTTTTAAGTTAAAAAGTTGTGGATATGAGTCATCACTAAGAAAAAATGTAAAACTATTATTGATTCTACAAGACCAAATTGATAAAATTGAAGATTGATAAAATTGAAGGTTTCAATCATCACAATGTTTGTCACTTTTATTTACGACAATTAACACTTTAACAAAAAAAATAAGAAAGTAATGAATATTTTATCTCGTTACTTGACCAACATGATAAAACTGAAAATTTTCAATCACTATAAAATTTGCATTTTTGTGCACGAAAATTGACATTTTTTTTGCCAATGCAATTTTGTTTAAACCTGAATCAGTTTTTCGCGCCGGGTTTTACCCCGTCGCATGCAAATTTTTGTCATACTCCCTCTGTTTTCTTTAAATTGGCCTCATTTCCATATTAGGGTGTTTTCTCCCAATTGGCCACTTTCTATTTTAGGTCCAATATTAACACTTTAGCCCAATTAAAAAAAGCATTATTCTCTTCTAATCTAACCCTAATCTTATTCTAGTAGTTTCCGCCTCCAACCCTCATTCTGAAACTGCAAGATCATTCAGTTCTCATTCTTCTTCCATCGCCGTTGCAATGTCTCTCTCCCGACGCGGCTTTCCTCCTTCCCAATCTCCGAAGTCTCTGTCTCCCTCCCGGCGCGACCTTCCTCTCTTGCTTTGTGATTGAATCAATTGGTTTAGTTTCAAGTGTGCCCTTTGGCCTGTTTTTGCTACCCCTCATGGCTGGCACTTGCTTTGTGAATGGAAATATTCCTATTTTCCCATAAAAAAGAACAGTATCATCCCTAGCAACAACAGGTCTAGCAACAACACACATGAACATAATTTTTGGGATAAAACCTTTGTTTTTGCATGTTCTATGAGGTTCTACCTCATTGGGTGTAAGATACATTCTTTGGTTCTTTCTTGTTATATAAAACCACTTCTCATCAATATGAATGATATTTTGCATTGATCTAAATTTCAAACTGTGAGACAAAGAATCAAACCGAATTGCATCTAATGAGAACCTTATCCTTAACAACTTGTTAGGAGCTGTTAAATCAGGTCTTAGAGCTGAAGTGTGAGCTCTGAGCAGCCCTTTTCTAATCCAATTAAAAACAGTAGTTGGACTTACTTTGCATTGTGCTGCTAACCTTCTTATTGTACCTCTCTCATACATTGTCAGGCCTTCTATGAACACCAGGTCTGGGTGTAACTTCGTCTGTCTTGTTGGGTGTATTTTTTTTGATTCTATGTTGATGAGCATGCCTTGATCTCTTTGCAGCCTTGCTGCGGCCCATAGCCTTGATACTGTCCTCTTTGAAGAGTGGAACTTCTCAACTGCAGCCTTCATTTTGCCGTACTGTGGCTTCCCTGCCTTGCAGTCTTGAAGGAGGAATTGCACAATCTGGTGCCTTTGTTGTGTTGATAGCTCTTTCACCATGATTGTTGCCTGTGGTTCTCGCCTCTGTTTTTTGATTTTCCCTTTGGCTGCCCTATTTTTCTAGTTGTAGTGTGGTGAATATATTATTGTGTTGTGAAGCTCTTAGCAGTTGAATCCTTATTTATAGGCTGATGTACCTTTTTCAGATTAGAGGAAAATTTGAAAATTATAATTTTGGCCAAAATTTGAAAATTTACAAAATTTTCAAATTTGGCAGCCTTGCTTTCGTGATTTGTTGTTTGGACTATTTGGAGCTTCAGTTTTTATGAAAAGTGCCGCCAAATTTGCATGTACAGAAGCTGGATTCACTTTTGCATTTTTAGCCCTATTTGCATTGTTAATTTATTTTTGTGTTTGAATATTCATTTTGGTAGGAAATAAAATGTACAATTCAAAATTTAAATTTTGGTAGGAAATTCAAACTTGTACAATTAGCCTTAATCTACATTGATTAAAGGAGGTGGGCACCACCATAAAGTCATAAAGTAACATTTCTTAAAAATAGTGCCCAAATGAAAGGGGCCAAGTCAGAGAAAGCGGAGGGAGTAACTAAATACTCCACATATTAGTTAATATTGGTTATAAAACAACAACTTTGAATTTTAATTTTGAGTAATTAGTGATACTTATCATGTCGATCATGGTACTAAAAAACTCTTCTATTATTTTTTTTTCTCTTTCTTTGGCTGGTATGCAGGAATAAAATGACCATTCCTACGTTTATTTTAATCCTTTTACAGTCAAGAATGACCATTTCCATATGAATTAGTAATCTCATCACATAGATTAGCCATTCAAATGTTTTTGTTTAGTTTTTGTGCTTGCTCTGATTCAAATGTATGATGGAGACCGACATAATTAATCGATTTGATAAAATAAAAAATATTTTCTTTTAAAATAATCAATTTTAGTAAAATAAAAAATATTGATTTAGTTAGTAACCAGAGGTGTCAATTGGGCCGGCCCGGCCCAACCCAGCTCAGTTCAATCCCATTATGGGCTGGCCCAGGACCGGCCCTATTCAGCATATGGTACGGGCTGGGTCGGGCTGACCTGTCGAAATGAGCCTCTATTGGGCTTTTTTAGGCCCAAGCTTGGGTCCGGCTCAGGCCCGTGGTGAGCTTGCATTAAGTGCCTAAGTGGGCTTAATTTTTAGCAAAAACCCAACCCAAGCCCGGCCCACTCTATTCATGGGCCTAGGCTGGGCTGATCCTAAATATTGGTCGGCCAATACGGGTTTGGGAAGGGCTGGACCGGCTCAGCTCAGTTGACAACTATATCAGTAACTATGATTTTTGTTAGTTCTCTTACAAAAGCTTGTGTCTTTTAAATAATAAGAAACTTTATGCATAGTAATTGAAGAATAGCTTTTGCAATACAAAATTAACATGGGTAATTCTATACACAACCCCCATATTACTCCCTACAACCCCCTATTTAATTAAATAATAAAATTATTTAGAAATGTACAATAACACCCTCATAACCCCCAAATTTGTTTTTCAATATTCACAATATAAATTAAATACTACAGCCCCCCAACAAATCTGAAACGTGCAGGAGCGAAATAAAACTGTATAACCATTGGAATCTTGAAGATTTGAAGAGCTTAGCCTTTAAATTTATCGGATATAATCTTCCAAATCATTTATCTTCAACAATGTATTTGTATCTTAACATAATCCGTATACAATACGCCTCAACTTTTTCAAATACCTTATTAATGGTAATCCTTTGGAGAATACTCATACAAAATTAAATTCTTCAGAGTAAGAATCGAGTAGTAGAGAATGAATTGATTAAAGAATCAATGAAGATTTCAAACTAAAAAATGATTCTAATATTACATCCATGTTTCAGATTCCTTTCTTGAAAAATGACTGTCGCCGTCGACTTCTCCATAAACTCACCATCTTCATTCGTCTATGTTCTTATGTATTTGCAATTCTCGATTGGGGGTTATACCGTGTTATCAATTTTAATGTTTACTAGTACATTGACCCGTGCGATGTACGGCAACAAAAAAATCGAAAATACTTGAGTATTCCTAATGAACTTGCGTGTATATAATCAAAGTTAACTGAAAGATAATTGTAACTTACGTATAAGATATAAACATGTGAGAATTTGAGAATGTACATTATTGCTTTTCATTTTTTTTATGTGAAGAAAATATATACAGTCCTATTATCCTATCTGAGAATTTTTTTTTGAAAACTATACGAAGTCATACTGCTCTAAATAAAATAAATTACTATCTACCAAATCAACTTTGTTCATTCTACGCAATAACAACTTATTTTTCTTGAAAGATTTTGCTCGTAAGCCTCAACTCCTACAAAAAAAGGTTGAAACTTTTGCATCATACAACTGATGAAATATTAAATATAAAATATTTACTAACTACCAATCATGGAAGAAATATATCATAAAATAGCTACATACCCGGATGATAATTCATATGTGAGAAGCATGTGCTTAGAAAATTGATTGCATGCAATGTAATTATATATGCAGAAAAAAAAAGAGATATGCAAGAAGTTTCAATAATTAAAATTAAGAAAAAAAACAAACAAATCAACTTTCAAATAACAATATTAAAGCTGCAGATTTGGCTTATATGCTATATCCAGATGGCCAAAACTGAATTCAAATTATAAAACTACTACTAACTTTAAGCTTACAAAAAAGGTTTAATAAAAAGTCTCAACCTTTTTCAGTTGACCAAGTTCAATAATGAGTATTAACATCCACATCATAATACATAGAATCAATTGCTTCAAGGTAGCCAAGAATCCAGAAATACAGACATTCAAATTGTTTATGTTTATGCAATCAGTTGCTTGAAGGTAGCAGCGGACCCAAGAATGTATACATCTAAATGGTTAATGTTGATCTGTGATGGATTTTTTCTTTTCCCAAGATCAAAGACTAAAGAGAACCAAGATTAAGATTCAGAACCTGTAGATAAATATTAGGGATTACTCACATCACATACTGCAAATTCTGCAACATCAAAGAATCTCAGAAGATTTCTACAAACCACCAGAAAAATAAATAAATATTCATAAACAATGTACAAATCAAATGATGATGTACAATTCAAACGAATGCATGTTCTTTCTGGAGAAAAGCAAAAGGCATGCCGGCATTTATGGTGTTAAGAATTAATATATATACTTTTGGAATGCATATGGAATTATTTTGTACAAAACACAATAAATCATATCAACGCAAGGAAAAAACTATAGCAAATTGTAGGTGGTTTCTAGAAATATTCTTAGAGATCGCAACTCCAGCAAAATTAAATACTTATTAAATGCTACGTACATTTAGTTACATTTTTTGTTCAATATTACTGGTTCCCGTCCTCAGCCAGAGGCCTTTCCATCTTCTCTCCAATTGCCTCTGTGCTAGTATTTGTCAAATTTGCACAAAAAATGAGTACATAATATTTTCATAAAAAGAAAAATCTAAAATATAGTGTTTCAATTCCAATGGCAAAATAACATAGTAAAAGAATATCATTTATGCCGGTTGCCGACAAAAAAATTAAGGAAAAACTAAAGCATGAAGATTTGTTTGATACCTATAGAACTGTTAAATTATTGAAGAGAAAAGGAGAATTTCTTCATAGACAATTGAACACTCAATTTTAGGGTCATACCTTTGCTTCTTTCGAGTGCTTTGACATGAGTTCGTCTCAACTTTCATCAAGATACTCTAAATTCTCTAATTACTTTGACGATATATTATTGAAAGTTGAGGCACAGGTGCTGTTGTTAATCTCAGGATTTCTTTCTGATTGAAGAGAGATCAGATCGAGAGAGAAGTGTAGGAGTGAGAAGAGTTGGAGGAACATCGAGTTTTTCTCACATGACGTGCGGTTTTAAAACTGCTCTTAAAGATTTCCGAGATTTTAGTAGAGGGAAAATAGAGGTAACCGCTAAATTTGCCGCTAAAAGAAACTGACGAATCATTTTGTTTTAATATATTATATAGATATAGATTTTGGGGGTTGTTAGAAATAAAAAGGAATAAATTTGGGGGTTATGAGGGTATTATTGTACATCCTTAAATAATTTTATTAAATTGGGGGCTGTAGGGAGTAATATGGGGGTTGTGTACAGAAATTACCCAATTAACATAGGTCTAGAAAATCTATAATCAAACTAAGGCCCGTTTGCAACGAAATGGGCTAGGTTTTATATTAATCTTTACTACAGCCCAAGAACAATTATAAGGTGTTACAATGTAACAAAACAATTTTCAACTTGTAAAATCCTAAACATGTTCGTTATTCCACCTTATAATGCTTCTCACGTCCGATATATTTATTTCAATTTTATTTACAGAATTTTCTTTGTCTTTTCAATTTCCAGTGTAGATTGAGGCACATGATTATTTATTATTCATACCTCTTCGTCGATTTAACTCATGCTCGGCTCGGAAGAGCATGATTTTCTATTGCATTTTCATGTGATATCTTTTTATTTACGGAAATTAGGGGAGCCTAAAATTTTCTGGGACCATAATTTCTGGGACTTATAAGTTTAATGATCTGGGTAAATTATTTATTACCACTTTCTTATATTGATGACGTGCCCATTTTCTACATTTACCTTCCATATTGATGAGAATCTTGATTAAAAATTAGTTTTTCTTTATGCTGTTTCATTGTGTATCTCCAATAATTTTTCTAAAATTTAAATTTCACTTTGTGTGTCCTTACTATATATGCACAATTTATCTTTTATAAACGTTAGGCACTCAACACTTAATGACATTTTAATAAAACAGCAGTGCTACACAAACCACATAATTCTTCTTTCCTTGAATATTAATCTTTTTTTGATTTTATTTATAATATTCTTTAATTACATGGAAGCAACTCATGAATCCAATTATGACACCAGATTTCCACTCACCAACCAGTTCAATTTTCCCACTAATTGCCGACTTATAAGGGATTCGCAGTTTTAATAATATAAATATACTATATACAACACATGCTAAAATCCACTAATTTATTCATTATGTTCTTCAACGAAAAAGTAAATCTCGTGGTTTAGAGTACTGCAGAGTGCTAACTAATTAATTGATTAAAACTTGTTGCATTAGTTTTTTTTTTTCTTAATCCATCTATTAACAACATATATATTTATTTTATATCAAAGTGATGATCTGATTAGGGTTCATCTGCAAAAAAACACAATTAAGAATTGCCCTAAGTGGATGCTAAAATGCTTTCTGCCTTTATCTTGTTTATATAATATTTTGGTGCATGAACAAGTTTTCTTTAAGCAGAAATGGCCGCCATTAATAATTAGGTCATCAAGTAACATAGTGGAAATTCCACATTCCATTATATATCCCACCAATTTTTCCAACATGTTCTATAAATAGGAGCAATTTAACCTCTCCATAATCATCAATTTCTACCAATTAATCCCTCCTTCACTCACAAGCAATATAATATAATGGATCACCACAAAGCCTTCTTCTATCCAAATTTCTTGCTCATGGGGATCTTAATCTTCTTAGCTACTTCAATCAATGCTCGACCTTCAGATGGTTACAACAAACAAGACGACGGGCCTCTGAGCTTCGACTACTACGACAAATCTTGCCCGAATCTAGGCATGATAGTTAGGACGGGAGTTTGGGGAGCATTCAAGAATGATACCAGAATAGCTGCTTCCCTCCTCCGCCTCCACTTCCATGACTGTTTCGTCGATGTAAACCTTACTTTTTCCTCTTTAATATATTTGTGATTGCATATACAATATTCTTGAACTATTTTCATCATTAATTAATCATTGATGATATATGTGCATGTAGGGTTGTGAAGGATCTGTGCTTCTTGATGACACTAAGGATTTCAAGGGAGAGAAGAATGCTTTCCCTAATCGAAATTCGGTTAGAGGATTCGAAGTGATCGACAGCATAAAATCTGATATAGAAAAAGCTTGCCCTTCAGTTGTTTCATGTGTAGACATATTAACCTTAGCAGCGAGAGAAGCTGTTGTTCTGGTAATTAATACTATACTTCAAACCCTAGCTACATATACTAATAATTTATTAATATATTATTATTGTGATTATTATTAAAATAAAAAATAATTGTAGTCAGGAGGACCATTTTGGGGAGTTGCACTAGGGAGGTTAGATGGAGTAACAGCAAAGGAGAAATCAGCAAATGAGCAGTTGCCTTCACCAGTTGAGCCTCTTCTTAATATTACTGCTAAATTTGTTGCAAAGGGTCTTGATGCTAAAGACATGGTTGTTTTATCAGGTATTTCATTACAGTACTTATATTGTATATATATTCTCCATTTATATACAAACCACCTTACTTATTCTACTTTAATAAAATAAAATAAAAAACAATTTAAAGGTGTATATTATTTAAAAAAAGAAAACTAATTTATATCATGTGTGGCCATATTTTACCATATTTTTTTACCACATACACTAAAATACTATGTTTAACTATATTTACCAACTATACTCTTGATGTGTAGATTAATTAGTATTTTTTTATGCAACTGTTAAATTATAATATAAATCATCTTAATAGATAAATGCATCATAAGTTGTGTGATTGATTCATACAAATAAATACTAAATCAATGATCAACTAAGAATGCATTTACATTTATTTATTCCTCATTACTTATTTTATTTTATTTTTTATTAATATTGGATGTAGGAGCTCACACAATTGGATTTGCTCAATGCTTCACATTCAAGAGTAGGCTCTTCAACTTCAAAGATTCCGGCAAGCCAGATCCTTCTATCAACTCCAAAGAATTCCTCTCCGGCCTTCGAAAATCTTGCCCGAATTCCGACAAATCCAACACTAGACTCGTCCCTCTCGACTCTCAAACCCTAACCAAATTCGACAACGTCTATTTCAAGAACATCGTCAACAACACCGGCCTTCTCGAATCCGATCAGGCACTCATCACGGACCCTAAAACTGCAGACATGGTCAACGCCTACAGCTCCGATCCTTTCCTCTTTGCTAAGGATTTCGCGGCCTCAATGGTGAAGCTCGGAAACATCGGTGTCCTAACATCACAACCTGGACAAGTGAGGAAGAAATGTGGCCTAGTTAACTAGTTCTTTTAATTAGAACGTGTGAAATATTGTTCTTGCATGGTTAATTATGTTCACGTAGATGCATGTGTGTGATGAAATCATCATTTTATGTTAGAAATAAATTAATTAAATGCTTTTCTTATTTTACCTTTCTTCTTTTAAACAGAGGATGAATAATGGTTATTCATTTCCTACGTCGCCTAAAGTCGGTATCATTTTTAATTATAAAAACTTCGTTATCAATTTGTACTTTCCTTGATCTTCTAAATTCCACGCCTCGATCTAATTTTACATTATTTGATCGATTGTGACCTCGAACTTGCTTTGCAACAAAAATCTGACACAGTACTCTTTAATAGTAGTATATATTTATTTATATGTATATATACTGAAAACAAAATTTCTAAACAATTTATATTCACAACCCTATATACAATGATCGATATGTTCTTTACAAATGGATATATTATGACCCTATATACAATGATCGATATGTTCTTTACAAATGGATATATTATGGATTTGATGGTTGTGTTCGTTTGCTTAAGTTAGGGAGAAAATTCAATTAATATCTTTTCCTCAATGTATCTTTAATTTGTTGAGTGTAATTGCTAATTACTTTTCTTTTCAAATTAATTGAATTTCGTCTCATTTCTTTTGAAAAGAAAAAGAAAAAAAAAAAAAAAAAACTCATCGTCAAGAATATTTTCGTGAAAAAGAAGACGTACGTAATGTTCCAACAATAAATAAATTAAATAATTAATTAACAATGACAACTAAATAATTATTAATTTGGTGTGTGGGTCTTATCAGTACATGCACAGATAGCACGCCGCTTAGATAAAATACAAATTTAGCCGTACTAATTATATATACTATTTTATTATCATTGCCAAACATATAGTACTACTATCATGTAGTAGTAATATACTGTATACAATCACCTGCAAGAATATTTTAGTGACTAAAAACGTTACAATTAAATTAGTGAAGGGATTAATTAATTCAAAAATTAGGTATTGAAAGATTTCATTTTGTACGTACGTTGACCACACCGGGAAAATAATCCACATACACTGTTTTATTATAAAAATATATAATTACTAGTAGTAAATTGGTAAGAGCAAAATTAAAGAATAAGTTTGGAAAGCACAAAAAATCAAAAGAAAAGCGACAAGCAGAAGAGGTTGGTAATGGAATGGTATGATTCATTTTCATTCCAAAGAAGAATCGCATAAATTAATTAGTTACAAGAAAAAAGCTGTTGAATTTTTTTTCTGGGGATATTAATTGATTTTGACTAAACCTTTGTACTATATCATCAAGATTTTCTGTCCTTCACTAATTATATTTCACCTTCTATTGTGCGAATCTATGTGTGTACAATATGTAGGCCCCTCAATAAATATTATTTGTTGTATATATGAGAAAATTAATATAATTAATGAAGAATGGATGATTAGTATTAGTCATGATCGCTTTCACCAAGACAATTAATATATTCCCTTTTCTAAACTCAGATTCTTCTGCCAAATTTTCTGACAAACTAATTTGTTTCTTCTCTTAGGTTTTCTTGGTCCTTGGATGGGAATTTGAGATATAGGTACATACTATCTCCATCTCACACTCATAATATCCCGTAAAAAAAACGATACTTCAAAATTATATTTTAAAACCCGTACTAGGTTTCGGTGAAAATGCGTGCGTGAAATGTCAATCAAATGAAAGTGGTCAAGTATAGTGGGATGGAGGTAGTATATACAAGGCTCAAGCTATATATTACTCCCTCAGTTCCATTAATATTGCTTCAGTTTTGGAGCAATATAAATGGAACGAGGGATTAATAATTGTCGATATTGGAATTTCTTAACGAATTAGTTTTTTCGGCATTTTTTCTGTGACCTACCTTTGCTCTCGATTGTGTCACAAATGTAAAAGCAGAGCAAATTCATATCATATTTATATTTTTAACCTCAAAATTTAGTCCATAAAGTCACGATGAGGGCAAATGTTAGGCCATAAGAAATAATTAACTTAAAAATTTATTGCCATGCATAGTTTCTTGTATAGACAGGAACACTATTACTATTCACTCTCAATTTAATTAACGTACAAGCTTTAAAGTTTTAAGATGCAAGTAAACCTTTCAAATTACAAACGAACTAATTTTTTTTTATCACGTTTTCTTTTTATTAAAGATAATAAATATGTTATTTATATTTTCATTAAACAAGAAAACTACTCCGTACTAGATAATCAAATGAAAGCCAAATGAAATGCTTCTGTATAAATCAAAATGAGTCGTGTTCTTTTTCTAAATTAAATATATGCTTTATTCTTCTTTTTTTTTGTGTGGACATAACATGTTATTTCTTTTTATGAATAAAAAACAAGCCATTTCTTAAAAAAATCAAAACTTGCATTGTAAAGTCTCCATAGAGATGACACTTTTTGACTTTACATTTTTCAATTTTCATATTGCAATTGGCTTTAAAGTAAAGATAAATTTTAAGGTATATAAAGAAAATGATAATCTTCTTTAAATGCCCACTTAATATAGTTTAACCATAATTAGCATATCAAGTGGAATCTGCATCTCATTGACATCTCCTCATTATGCAAAAATAATAATAATAATAATAATAAATAAAGAAATAAATAATGCAACAAATAAAAAAGAGAAAAAAAGAAGAAAAAAAAACACTCCCGTATAAGTAAATTGAGTGTTAATCAAGAATAATTGGTACAATTGATGCAATCACGTTGCAGTTGAATTTTAATAAATATAATAATACAAGATGATTAATGAATAGTACTTCTAAGTCGAAATACTTTGTTTAAATTACTCTTTAAGATTTTCATTTTGTTTCGTTAAGTCCTTTTAAGGTTTTACATGTAAACCTTTGAACTTTAAGTTATTGTTTTATGCCTAGTTTGTCTACTTTATTCTAAATAAGATAATTATTTCTATACTCAACAATAAATATTTAATGAAGTTTTTTTTTTTTTTTTGT
Organism: Mentha longifolia; assembly: GCA_001642375.2. Taxonomy (NCBI): domain Eukaryota; kingdom Viridiplantae; phylum Streptophyta; class Magnoliopsida; order Lamiales; family Lamiaceae; genus Mentha; species Mentha longifolia. The sequence goes on along the minus strand of CM038120.1, from coordinate 25,444,597 downwards.
AAGTCCCTTAAATTAAGTTAAAGTTTACGCAATTCATACGACAATAAAAGAAAAGGAAGGTTTTTTTTTAATTTTAAATTAAGATTAAAACACACTTTCGAGATCAAGAATTAGATTAAAAAAAATTATATCGATGTTTATAAATTCCAAAAAGAAAACACAAATACCTTAATCAATGAGTGAACGAAATAAAAACTTGGGAATAGAAGGGGAAAAATATGTATTTTTCCAAATTTTAGTCAAAAGTTGAAGCGAATCATATTGGGATATGATTGAGACGCAAGAACCAAAATATAAAAGCTTCCACTATTGAGGTATTAATTATAATAGTGAATTTCGCTTCAAATAATTAAATAAAATGTATAGTATATTCTATCTTTACTTTTTAAAAACAGAGCAGCAGTTAATATTACATATATGATTTTACCCACCAAAAAAAAAACTTTTTCCTTCAGCCGATCCATCAGCATCGCCTTTTCCACCGTTTGCATTTCATCAAAAAAGATGGAAATAATTGGCACACAAAATTGACTATTTTACTTTTTTTTAGTACTTCAAATATATATATAATAATAAATTAGTTTCTGAGTCCAGTAATTAAGTTGGTTTAGAAAAATATAAGTGAAAACCATAATTTAATCTTGATAGTTAGTTATGATATCTTTGGACTAATTATTATATGTAAATTTTATTTCTAAAAGATTATATATAAATTTAGAAATAACAGTTTTGAGTTTATATTTTTCACATTATATAAAATAGGGAAAAATGTTCAAATACACCCTTTAATGTTAGCTTATATTGATATAGAAATGCTCCCCTACCTACGGTGGGCACACTTAATGTGCCCACTGGTGATATGACAGTGCACGTTTGTAATTTTTCCTTTTAGGGTTTAGTTTTTTATGTTAGGGTTTAGTTTTTTTTATAGTTTACTTATTTTTGGTTGAATTTTTATTAATTTCCTTATATATTCTAATGCCACATCATCCGTGGGCACATTAAGCATGCTCATTTGTCCACGGTGGGTATTGGAGCATTACTCTATATTGATATTCATACTCTTTTCAACCATAATCAAATATTTTTTTTAGATATTTCATTATGTTGAAGATTGTGGACCTCATAGAAAAACAAAGTACAAGTAATTTTCAATACAATTCCACTTAAATAAAATTTTAAACAAGCTCCATGTGAAAATATCTAACAATATTTAAAATTATTGAAAATTACTTATAATTTTATTTAAATTAATGGAATATCTAAAAAAAATTGATTATGGTTGAGAAGGGCATGAATATCAATATTAGCTAACATTAAGAGTGTATTTGTACATTTATAAATATTAGAGATTTAATTGTTCTCGCGAACAAACATGAGGGACTTATTTAACCATTTTCCATATAAAATAGGAGTAATACTTCCCTCCATCTTATTATATTCGTCTCGATTTATTATGTTGTATCTCACATATATTTAATAAATTAGACTAATATGACGGGATGTATGAAGTAGCCCCGAATCCTAAAAACTAATTCGAAAAAAGGCTATTTAAGTGGTTGAAAATTTGCTAGGATCAAAGTTGTGTTATTTGCACAATGTCTTATCGAATAGGTAAATAAAATAGGTCTGATTTGTATCGTAGTGTATTTTATTATAATAGTACAATATATTTACCTTAAAATCATGGAAATGAGACATAATCATTGCAAGATTTACATTTTAATCAGATACCCCCAACGGCTATTAAAAAGGACAGCATGTGTCTTCTGCAACATATTTACTGTTGATTAGTAGAAAAAATTATTTCCAACATTAAAAAAGAGAGAAAAAAGAAAAGAAAAAGAATAGTGGAGATATAAACAACTATTGGATTTATACTAAATAATACGAAGGATAATGTAAGCACAATTATAATACGGAGTTCATCACAAATAAGATACAATTTCTTTTTTCTTGATAGTATTGTAATGTTTAAAATTTCATTCGACGTGTGGATTAAAATAAATATGTTAAATTAGTTAGTAGTAAAGTTATTGAAATAAATTAAAATGGTTTTTTTTTTTTTGGGGGGGGGGGGGGGGGTAAATAGAATGCAATTTAAGAATATTAGATTAAAATGATGTAAATAAATAATTTCTATTTTAAATAATAGTAGTAACATTAGTAATTACAGATTTACAAAGCGAAGACTAAAATTTACTTTAACTAACTCGACCGAGTCTCATTTTATAGTGTTGTAAAATCAACAAGAAAGCTCTCTACTTATTACTAATATACAACTAGTAAACCATAGAAACCTAAAACTCAAAATTTCAAACCTTAAACCTAAAAAATTTACTTGGTATAATTCTCATTTGAGAGACAAAGCACTATAATCGAATCTCGAAATTGTACTCCCTTCCTTCATGAAATATATTCTTCAATTTTAATAATATGAGTTTTAAACTTTGTGATAGATTGGAAAGTTAGTAAAGAAAAAGACTCGCAATGTAAATTATATTATATAAACGACAGAACCCCGACAAGTACTCCCCCCGTCTCATTTAAACAGACCTATTTCTTTTTGGCACGAGATTTTAGGAGAGTGTGTGTAAAGATAAAGTATAGTGTTTAATATTTTAATGTCAATTTCATTGTTTTGAAATTAAATCATCATAAATGCATCAAAATATATTGATGTCTGATCTTAAATGAAAGATCGTATCAAGACCTTTAATTTGATATAAAAATCATAAAAATCGGAGAACAAACGAGCAAGTTATGATAGTTTAAACTTTTAGAATTTAAATTATATTGGGATACGTGCTGAGAAGTGAGTGGATGATGGAGTGATTAATAGTGGGTAATTATTTCCCTATTAGAAAACTGGTCTATTCTAATGGGACGTCCCAAATAGGAAAACTGACATATTCTAATGGGACGGAGGGAGTACTAAAAAACGAAATATAAATTTATTTTAAACGTACCGAAACGAAATAAAATGAACATTCCGACTATACTTGATGAACAAATGGGCAATAAAATATTACAAAGGTTATTAAATAATGATAGATGAGAATATTCATATGACATTATCATGTTTGTCATTAAATATACACTATGAATAGGAGAACAAAAGCTAACAATGTTACGACAAACTTCCCCAAAAAGACCCAAAATTTTTTGGACAGAAATCAAAGTCCAAAAACAGCCTTCATTAAATCCCACACCCAAATTAAGAATTTAAAGTGGTCCCAATAAAACAATTTACTACATAAAAAGAAAATAATAATATTAATAATTAGGATGTAAACATAACATGAGACTGAAAGAGCATCAATTCGGCTTTGAGAGACCAGGCCCTCTGCTACTACCTGGCATCTCTATTCTCTAGTCCCTTTACTACTCACCTCTTTCTCTATATATATTTTCTTCAATTCAAAATATTTTTTTTTCATCTTTTAATTTTATTAGTATTCTTCCATTCTGCATTAAATGATATGTTTTCCTTTTTGGGATGTCTCACAAAAAATGATGTATTTCTAGAGTTGAATTAGTGCATGTTTGGTAATTAATCTAGTAAGGTCTATATTAATAGTATCAAGGTAAATAGTAGAGAATAAATCTATATAACTAATATATGTAAGTGTTTGGTAGCATTACTAAAATCTATGTACAATTATAGCAAGTGTTTGGTAGCATACATTAAGCTCTATACTAACTTGTATAATTCCTAAAATAACCTTGTACTTTTTTATTAAATTACAAATATATCTTTATTTTCTTTAATTATCGATTCCTTTATATTTTTTGGGGGCTAAAAGGGACAATATGATTTTACTATGCAAATCCATATTACTTAAAGGGGGGGGGGGGTAGGGAGAGTTAAATATGAGTGAGGAATAGTGTTTTAGTGGAGGACTTTGACTTAGCATAGGGCCTCATGTTTAACTAATATAGCCTACCAAACATTAATCAAAACCATACTATTATACAATAATAGGCTTTATATAGCCTATCAAACTTAGGCTGCGTTTGGTAATCATCTCAAGATGAAGAATGATGATTCATCTCAAGATGACTCATATGAATAGTGTCAAGATGAATCATTCATCTCACCATTTGGTAGCAAAAAATTCAGACCCGGATGATATCATATTGTGTTTGGTACAAATTGCAAAACTCTAGATTAAAATTTAAATTGACTATTTTACCCTTATTAAATACCCCTACCGATTTCACTTTTTATCGTTGAGATTAAATAGTACCCTTTATTATTTATTATTTATTACTCTGTATTATTATTATTATTATTATTATTATTATTATTATTATTATTATTATTATTATTATTATTATTATTATTATATTGTTGAGTTATTATTTTTATTATTCTTGTTATTATTATAATTATTACTATTATTGTTATTATTTATTATTATTATTATTATTATTATTATTATATTTATTATTATTATTATTATTATTATTCTTGTTATTATTATAATTATTACTATTATTATTATTAAATTATTATTATTATTATTTATTATTATTATTACTATTATTATAATTGTTACTATTACTATTATTATTATTATTATTATTTTATTAAATTATTAATATTTATTATTATTATTATTATTATTATTACTACTATTATTGATATTATTTATTTATTATTATGATTATTTTATTACATTAATATTATTATTTTATTACATTATTATTATTTATTATTATTACTATTATTATAATTATTACTATTACTATTACTATTATTATTATTATTTTATTACATTATTATTATTATTATTGATTTATTATTATTATTATTATTATTATTACTATTATTGTTTTTATTTATTTATTATTATTATTATTTTATTACATTATTATTATTGTTATTATTATTATTATTATTATTATTTGAAATCGTATAAATACATAAGGGTAAAATGGTAAGAGAGAGAAAGTATTGTGTTACTGTTTTAATGAGTTCACCTCATCCGACCAAAAACGTGAGATGACTAAACAAGGCGGAACAGTGAAATATCAACGGGCCTTGTATTCATCTCGGGCCCTCCAGTTTATTTTAGTTGGTTACCAAACAGTGAGATGAACCAAGATGATCTCTCTCATCTTGGTTCATCTTGGTTCATCTTCTTTACCAAACACACCCTTAGTGTATAATTAGGGCTGACTAATTGTGCCCTTATTACACCTCATGTGTTGAAAAAGTAAATAACACCTATGTGCTGAAAAGGTGCACATGGATATCTATAATTATAAAAATACTTAATACACTGATTTATATTTTCTAAATTCTCGTGCCGAAAAAAAGAAACGTATCATCTAGTACGGGACAAAATGAATATTATTTTTGTAACTACATAAATAAGTGTCCAAGACATATACTCACTATCCACTTTTCTTCTAGTTGCAAGAAGAAACACAAAGGGGGAGGAAAAAAAAACATTTTCCCTCCACTTTTCTTCTACCTGGTTTCAGACTTAGATTTATCAAGAATTTTTAATTTTCTTTATTAAAAGAAAAATTACAAAAAAGGGAGAATTTAAAAGTACCTGCAAACAACAAGAAGTACTACTACTCACTATCCCACTCTTTTTAACTTCCAATTTTATTTAACAGTCTCTCGTATCCAACATTCTTGAGAGAACTTAAGTTTATTTTCTCAATCTTTTACCAATCTTTATCTAATCCCAACAAAAAAAAAAATCTATCTTTGCCCTTTTCTTGAGCTCTTTTTTCAGTGAGGAATATCCTCGAGCACCTTATCTTCAAGAAAAAACGAAAAAACATGGCTACCTCCGCTCCGGTATTGGACCCATTACAGCCGCCGCCGATGGAGATGGCGCAGCAAGCCTACACCGCGCATTCGGGTCACGGCTCGGTGGGGCCCGTAATCGGAGTTCTCGCCGTCATAACAATTCTGGGCGCCATAGCCGTGATGATTGGGCGGCTTTGCTCGGGTCGGGGCATAAGGGGCCATGCCCAGTACGATTTCGAGAGATGGGTCGAGACCAAATGCGCTTCTTGCATCGACGGCCGGGTCGACCCGCCTCCGCCGCGGGTGGTGGTCGAGCACCGCGTCAGTACCGATGGCGCCCGGGCGCCGGCGCCGGCGGCGGAAGAGAGAGACGAGGAGGGCGATGGGAGCCATCGCCAGCATGAGTAGAGGCTCGAATCCGAAATTCTTGAAGTAAAATTTATTTTTTAGAGTTTTTTTTTTTTTTTTTTTTTTTTTTTCTATTGGGGAAAAGAAATTTTAAATTTTTTCATGGGTTTATATATTTATGATGCTTGTTTTTTTTCTTTTTTTTTTTGAAAGGATGCTTGTTTTTTTCATGATGCGACATTCTGTTATTTTGGAGGAATTAATTACTTGGTGTCATTAATTCAAAATTAGTGATCAAAATTCAGAAGCCTTAATTAAGTGTTACTTTTGAAATTTATCATATTCAAAATTTATCACGCGAAAAAAAAAAAAAAAAAAAATTGAAAGAAAAAAATATGAAAAAAAAAGTACACATTCCTCGAGAAAATATGGAACTGAGTCTTAGAAAATAAATGGGAAATTGTTGCAAAGATTTTACCAGTGTAGAGTAAATTTGCAAACTCCAATGTTAAGAAGAAAATAGTACAAAGGATCTCAGTCTTAGTCCTATCTAAGAATAACAAGTTTATTGAATATATATAAGTATAAAATAATAGAAACGTATCACTTTAAACGGGACGGACGGGACGGAGCGAATATTTGTACTGGAATTTAAAAGATTTATTAAAACTTTTTTGATAATAAGAAGTTGAAAGTGGGGATGATGGATGGCTAATGGCTTAATTGGCAAAGAATGAATTTTTTTCAAGCAATAATGCGGCTCCTTTCGGAAAGTGGGTGCCGCACTTTCATTTTCTTTCTTTTGTCCCACTTTTTTCCCACCCAAACAAAATTATTTCACAAGTTTAATGTCCAAATAAGGCGAAATTATATATGTAGGTGTATATTAGAATATTATTTTTGTTTATTCCCTTGAGAAAACAAAATATTTTGGCTATATTTATTGTTGGGGGAACAAAGCGTCATCATTTTAAAATCTGTTGTGTATAAGGTGGCGTGGCAATCATGTCACGTGAGAGGCACGAGTCATTGGCATAGAGATTCCTCTTACTGGTTTGACTTTGACCATGTGATTCTGCAGCTTTTGTCGAGGAATATGCAGCGACCGGCAGTGGCGACAGCCACCAACGGGAGTTCGCCGCCGTATTCAGCCGCGGCGCCGATCCCAACCTCCATTTCCTCCACCGCTTTCTGCTATCGGGCCTTACCACTACACCATTAACAAAGCGGCTCTTTTGTAGAATACCATCGCCAAGAGGAAAATTGAATCCTATTTATTAATTAAAATTTTTTTTGCACTCTCTTTGTTATATGATTATTTATCTGTAAATATTCAGATTTTGGTATGAGTTTTATTTTTAACACAATTTGAATTTTAGCATGATAATACATAAAATTTAGTATGAGTTGGATTTTTAACACAAATTTAAATTTTAGTCCGACAACCTACAAATTTAAGATTCAGTTTGATTTTTAACATGGATATGAAAATATGAAAAATCCTCAAAATCAATTTTTACACTAAAATTGTATATATGGTCAAATCATATGTGACCAATAAACTAGCATCTTTTTTTAATTTAAAAGACACATGAATACGACACGTTAGATAAAAATGTCACGTATAATAAAGTATTCACGTAAGTTTAGATTTTTACTAGAATTTATTGTTGTGTCAAAAATCAAACTGATAGGCTGAAATTTAAATTCGTGTTAAAAATCAAACTCATTCCAAGATTTGTGTATTGTCAAACTAAAATTTAAGTTCGTGATAAAAATCAAATTCATACCAAAGTTCATATAGTTACATGCAAATAACCCTATTTTATACTACTTCTTATGTCCACAATATATGCATAATTTTCTTTTTTCAGTCCGTCCATAATATTTGTGCACAACCTATTTTTGGACGTGGACCGCATCTTCATCATTTCTTTTATAACCCTAAAAATCAACTAAAATACACTTTAGGGGGTGTATTCAATTGGGATTTAGTTGGATTTTTTTGAACTTTAAAAAGTATGTGGATTTAAAAAATCCATAGATTTCATGCAGAGTTTGACTGATTTTTTTATGGATTTATATGGATTTTTTTTATGACTTGACAAGATTGTGTAATACATTTTTTTTTATTGATTTACATGGTATTTACATAGACTCTAGTGCTAGACTGTTGATGCAAGTGTATGAAACACATTCGTATATAAAATAAATTTATTCAAATTGCTTAGATAAAATACCAAAAATACATTAGTTCCAAAAAAAATTGTATATTATTATTCATCATTATTATTCTCATCTTCATTTCCATCACCGTTATATTTCAGCATCATGACGTCGAGGAGAGACCGAGCTTGAGAATTTGGGCATACTGTTGTTTTAGCTCCGCCATATATAATTGAACATAAAGGGAGGGGATCCTCTGTTGTGCTCATAAATAGTAGATATGGTGGGAATTGTTGTAGTAGATGGAGTGAAATGATTGAAGAACAAATGTTTAATTTTTTTTCTTCCGGGGGTTTAATTGTTTTGGTCTCATGAATTTTAAAAATCTCTTGTTTTGAGAAGAGATTTTGAAGAGTGAAATTTGTATATATTTTTGAAAGACAATCAATTAAAATCCATGGAGTATTAAAGTCCATAGATTGTTGAATACTTAAAGATTTTTTAAGACTTTTTAAAATCTATATTGAGTACCTCAGGATTTTTAATGACTTTTAAAAATTTATATTGAATATCTCAAGATTTTTAATGACTTTTAAAAATCCGAATTGAATACACCCAAATTTTGAAAATCCAAAAAAATCATACACAATCTAAAACCATTGAATCCACTTTACTATACACTAAAAAAAATAAAACTCTTATACCAACTTTAACTCTATCACAAATATTACTAAAACTCATGATTTCGTAACAAGATTCTTCTTTTCGTGCACTGCCGGGCAACCTGTTATTATTTCTTTAAATAGTAACCAACCTGTCCTACAAAAGTTTTAAAGGGCACTAAATCTTCCCCAACTATATTTCTGGACTAAATCGAAGTGCATATTCAAATTTTACATATTAAACTTCATTTGATTTTCTCTTCCAATACCAAGATATCAAAAGTGAATAAATTATCGTCAACATGTACATAATAATACTATCAGCAAAACAAAACAAGCATGGATGTGATGATCAAAGCATATAATCTGAAATTACAACAGGTAAAATTTTGGAGAAGAAACTACTATGAAACTCACAGTATGAATATATGAGACTGAGGGAATGGAATAGTGACGCTCACGAATTGTAATTATCCAGCCCTAGATCCCTTAAAGCATCCGTGGCTGCATCTTTGCAGCTCTTGTGGCTTTGCTTCGCCTTTCGGATTAGTTGCTCGATGCCATTAGCAAGTAGAAGTTTTCTGCACGTAACAAAGTGACTTAATGCGAAAATCTGAGAGAAGATATCTAGAATCGGTAATATCGGTGAAATCGAACAACTATTTACCTGTTTTCTGGATTTCTAACCACGAGATTTCTGATCATGAAACAAGAGCTCTTCTGCAGCTGATCTGAGAGAGGAAACCTCTTCATAGTTTGAATGGCGAGATCCCCAGCTCCAGATTCAATCGCACGAGCTGCATTCTCTGGGGACCGTAAACATAGAGTAGTTATAATTGCCATGATCTGTTCAAACAGGAAAGCAAATTCTAGAGTAAGCTTGGCAAATTTCTAAGTTATTAGTTAATCATGTTTAGCATCTAATAATATTGTGAATGTTGTTATAAATATGTTTTTATTAGATATTTCTTAGGTAAATTACCAGGTTTTGAGTTATTACTGGAAAACAACAATAATAATATTAATAACATAATAATTTTCTTTTACAGTATTCAAAAGGGTTTTAAGATATAGTACTATAAACTTATGGGGGTTTAAGGTTTTTTTATTTTCTTGGGAGCAAGCTCTATACTTACCTCTTGCAGCACCAAAGGATCATCAGAGAATTTTGCTGATAGATTCACAAGCTTATCCACGCCTCGCTTTTCAACAATAAGGTTCCTATTCACATCACTCCCTGCAACCTAATCAAACACACTACATTCTTCAAAGTTCCAGACAAGTGCACAGGTAAATATCCAGCATCCATCAAACTGAAGATTAAAGGAATGTAAACAACTAAGTCCATGAAGAAAGAACTTTAAGCAAAGAAAAGTGAGGAATAATCCTTGACATGGACAAAGACCATGGATAACAGAAATATGTTCTAGAATAACAGTGATACAAAGATGCCTAAAGCTACCAGTGAGAACAGCCAGTACATAGAAGGAAAGATTTGTAGCAGAATGTAATCATAGACTGATGCCTGATGTGCACTGATGCAAATGCAGATTGGCAATACAAGTACAAATATCGTCACATATCCGCATGTTTATACATAGTACCACAAGCATAACAATCCTCTTCACTATGCACGAATTACCTTGCATTTGTATCTTTGTTTAAAACTCTCCATTGATAATGTTAATAATTTTCTATTTAGGGTAATATAGCAGTTGTATCTAGGGCATGATGCCCGCCGAAAAACAGTATTTAATGCTGATGGCCTTCAATGATTTGTATAGAGTAAAACTATGTGCCGTCATGTACAGTGAAATTCAGTTTTAACCTTAGATAACAGAGAGCAGAGAGATCTTGCTGCATCACTGTTGCAACGTACACCACTATCATCAATGCACCTTAGGATCACATCTATGCCCCCAATATGAGAAATGGACCTGCAAATATCCTCCTGCAATGATAGACAACTAAAACTGAATAAGACAAATCTTAATATCCAATATAAGGTATCTTTCTTTGTGCTTCTTAAATTAATAAAACCCATATTATTGTAGAATCTGAGATTTACGTTATCTTTTAGTTGGGAGAGGGGCAGTCATGAAGGTTGAACCCTAAACCTCACCCTTCACACAAATGAGGCCCATAGCTAGAGCGCTCTTGAAGGCACTACATTTTTTTTCTCCTATTATATTGAGAATTTCCACAAAGAGTGTGATAATCTATCTAATGCATTCAGAGTTTATGTTCGTAGTACTAGTGCCTCAAAAACAAAGACAATTGAGCAGAAAAACTTTTCAGACCTTCTGACAATCAAACATAAGTTACATACCACATGATGCAGCTGTATCTTGTTTTGGTGATATGATAATAAAATAAACTAAAATTTTCACACACACTTACATTCACAGCCACAGCTTTCAGAGCTATGCTAGCTGATACTAGACAGGGGGAACTAAGTCCTTCTCGAAGTGAATCAACGAGAACTTCTGCAATTCCTGATTTTGCGAACTTTCGAGCATAACCAAAAACCTGAAATGAATATCAGAGTACCACGATTGTTAGAAAAATCATGACCATGGAATCAATGACTAGCTCCTGAAATTGTTGATTGCAAGTAAAATGGAAAAAATAAAAAGGTGCAGACAAAAGCATTGTCAATTTTTCAATCACCCTCTAGGGTCATCCATTATACTAGAAATTGAAAGAAATCATTACGCTTTTCTCGCTGGCAAGAAATTTCCACCAAGAGTTGACTTACTTGTGAGGCAAGAACGCGATTGTCATCAGCTGATAAGATGACACGTATAGTATCATATATGCTTGGAATGCTCCCTCCATTGTGTTCCTTTAGAGTCTGGAATATCAGTTCATCAATTTTCAAGTCCATGAACATCTCTTTAAGAACTTCATTTCCCGTTGCAGCTGCAGTGACAACTGAAAAGCAACTATCTAAGATCTTCACATCTTCTCTTTCATTGCTTAGGATATCTACAACAATCTTCGGGCCTCCATTCGCCCGAAATATTTCAGTAGTTTGAAGATCTGCACAAACACAACACAATTAAGATATTTCATGACCATAGAAGTAGGCCAATTTTTGTCAGTATTGTCCAAAACATAACATACTGCTGATATGGATCTGAATGTCAGCCTACAAAAAACCTCCTATTTACTCCAAAAAATGATGGATTAAGTCTATAAGGCAACAGAGATTTATCACATCACATGTATGAAACTCAACTTTTGAATCATATCCCATTGAAGTATAAACTAGCATAATGGAAAATGCAAAAACCATAGTGCAGCCAGAAGCTAGTTACGCTCAACTGATCATAACTATAACGTTCGAGTAGCTAACAGGTGTAAATCTATTACGTCCACTAGAGTTATGCTAACACAAAGTTGTTCTTGAGGAGCTCAGTCTAAGGAGTAATATTCAAACATATTGTCAATGTATATTTAAGTCCAAACTACCAACTATCTTGATGGAACGGGAGCAGATTATAGAGGTGAACATGGTCTATCAATAATGCTTTAGATCATGTGAATCTACAAGAAGATAACCTCATCGAATTCAATAAAACTAGAAAAATCTACCGAGACCTGGACATAGGTGCTTCTTTTCAGTAAATCTCAGTTTATTGAAATGAAACACAGAGTCACCGAAGTCTGTACCGTGAATAACTGAAGCCAAGGCACTCAATCCCGAAGCCAAACCCCAGCGATGCTCGTCGCGGAGCTTTGCACAAGCAGCGATAACCAACTCCACGGCTCCATTTTTGGACGCAACGGCCGCGTTTCCAGATTCTTTATCTCCGCACAGAACCTTCAATTCATCCAATAATGCTACAATATCCGGCAATGGCTTATCCTCTCTCAATTTCCCCAAACACTCAATCACCGGATTGCTTTCCCCCGGAACGGAGGTCACAATACCTAGAGAAAATTGCAACCAAAAATGGAAGAAAAAAAAAAGTTAGAAATGCAGTCCTGCAGTTTGGGAAGAATCTGAGTGTGGCGGAGTTACAAACCGGAGAGATCGACGCCTTGAAGAGTGAGTGTCTGGATAGCATCGTTGAGAGCTTCAGTAGGATCCATGTCGAGGTCGTCTATGTTTTCCTGCACCATTTCGTCGAAGGCTTGCTGAGATATTTTACGCGCCGCCGCCTTCGCCGGTGCCATCTTGTGCCGCCGATCGGAGAGCTGAGAGAGAGATCTACCGGGGATGTTTCGTGATTTGGAAATTTGAAAATATTAGCGGGCTGGGTATTTGTGAGAGATTATTTGAGCAGGGTTTGGGCTATGGTTTTGGTTTGCGCCAAAAAAAAATCCCAGCAGCCCATAAATTCGGGATAGTGGTAAATTGGTAATTTCATGATTTTTTTTTTTCTCTTTTTTAAAAAATAATTATACCGTAACTAGAATGAGATGTTGAATTTTCTCCGGCGATTTACAGAGTGAAATTGTGATGAGCGTCTACGGCGGCGATAGCTGGGGGCGGGAGGCGCAACACCGGAAGCGAAGAGTCGACGACTTGATGATCGAAAACATAGATTCATCTGTGTACAAGAAGCTCTCCAACGGCAAGTTTGCCTGTCTCGTTTGCCCTAGCAATCCCGTTCCCGACTCCCCCATTATGCTCTCAGTAAGAACACTCTCAACCCTAAACAAGCTGTTGAATCTATTCGACGCAACGTTTTCGCGAATTTGTTTTCGCATTTATAGTATCGTTAGCACTGTATGATTTGGGCGCAGACGCATGTGAGCGGCTCCCGCCATCAATCCGCGGAGGCGAAGCGAAAAAGCAGAGAATTGGCTACTCGAGAAGAAATTAAGAAACGATTAGCGCTGTCGGATTGTGTTAGAGCTAAAGCTCCTGCAAATTCTGCAACGAATGAGTTGAGATCGACTAGCAAACCCTTGATTGAGCAAGCACGAAAGGCTGTGTTGGAAGTGATATCTGGCGAAGTTAGTCGGCCGGTGGTGAAACCCTCAGTCCCTAATTTGCGGATGCTACGTGTTGGAGATGACGGCGGCAGTTCTGATCTCATCGGAGTTGTTAGAGAGGTGCCGCCGTTGGATTATCGACTGCGCCGAGAGAGGGAACTCAAGTTCACAGCTGCTGGCTGGAGGCGCGATGGCCATGGAAGATGGTTCAAGGATGAAAATGTGAGTTCTTTCATTTTGCCTGGGTTTGAGTTTTTGCTTTATTTTGGTACACTCTTTGGATTTACATAGCTTTCAATATGAGATTCATGGAGAGAGATGTTCGTTGTAGACTGTTTGAGGTATCGTTGTTTGTGCAGGTCGAATTCGATTCTGATGAAGAAGATCCCAACATTGTCTTGAAAGAGACCAATTCTTAGATGATTGAGCTATGTTTCATATGGCATGTATTCTTGCTGCTCACAAAGAGTCCACTGAACTTGTAAGTTACTCTTATAATGGAATTATTTATGATTTTTTACGCAAGGACTCGCGCCCAAAGTCTCTGCATTTGATTTGTTATGATTTATGAATTATGGACTAGTTTTGATAGTTTAAAATGATCTATGTTGTGCGAGTACGATGATAGTATTCCTCACTTTCTTGGTTAAATTTGGCCGAATTAGTTGTTCAATCTTATGAAACCATGTTGCTCTCTTCTCTAAAGAGACATGCAACGATCCAATAAAAATCCATCTTGGACAAGAAAAAGTGAGCTTAAATGAGTTATGATCTTCTATTGCACTTCGGAATTGGCAATTTTTCATCTATATGGTTTAGAATAGGACCATCATGGCTTTTCTTGTTTTGCTGTTGTCAAGAATTTCAACGTTATTCAATGACTTGGCGTTGCTCGTGAGAATACATATGGCCATACGTAGAAATTGTGTATGTTGTATTTGGGTAGATCTTCTGATTTGTTTGTTTCCACTCTGACCTTCGGCTTCATGAACAACTGAGGCTTCTTATCTGTCGAGAATGTATTCTAAGTACGGAAAAAGTTGTAAATTTTAGCCTGTGAACCTCCTACAATGTCTTTGCTACCTTCTATCATGAAGGATTGAACTTTGTGTTTGTTGTGTAGGTGCTTTCCATCACACTTGTCCATCAAAGAATCGTGAGGTCAGTACAGTGGCTTGTGCATCTGTAGTTTACACTACTGTTGTGATTAGAAATGCGTGTTAAAGTAGAATTCGGAGAGTGGGATTAGGAGTGGATTAGTCTGATTGCGATGGTGATGGCGATTGGTGGTTGCCTTCTTCGATTAGTGGAGGGCAAGTAAAGAAGTTTCGTTTCGTTTCGTTGCAATTAGTCTGCTTGCTCTTGTGAAATGGTGGCTCAGAGGTCAAGCTCAAAGTGATGGGAGGTATTTGTTCATTTGCTTATATACTTTTCAAAAATGGGAGGCCACCACCTACGATGGGATTGTAACATGTAGTCAATTGTTACGTTGCTTTCAAAATTTCTTTTCCTTTTGCTTGGATTCTGACTGAAAGAATTTATCTTGCGACAGTGAAGATTATAAGGTAGTTTGAAATTAACTGTAGACAAACTTTACAGCTCAAATTCTTTTTGTCTTGAATTATTTATTGCTCTTTTGTTTCTTTGTTTGTTCACGTGTTTTACTTTATTAATTAGGAGTACTTATTGTATATTAGAACAATATATGGTGGAGATTTGTAATTTCCACCAGGCAATTGGATAAAAAATTTTGATTCAAAAGAAAAAAAGAAAAAATTATATTGAGAAAAAGAGGCTATTTTTAGTTTGTTTTATTTTATTGTGCACTCGATATTATTCAATACTATAATTTATATACATAGTATATATTATTGATAACGACGAAATGCAGCTCAATTTGCTAGACATTTTTTCTTTAGTTTATAGGTCGAGATTCGGGTTAATACAGTAAACAGTATGCCAACTGCCAACATATATAAACAGGAAAAAAAAAGAAGAAGAAATAATTTGAAAAATAAAAAGAAACAAAAATATAGACTCCGACTAGGGCTGTCAAACGGGAATCTGGTATTTCGGGATTCCCGGTACCAGACCGGAATCGGATCGGAACCGGTACTGGATAACCCGGTTCTGGTCCGGTAACCGGTTCCAGCCTCAAGCAAAATTCCGGTACCCGGGTAACTGGTACCGAACCGAGTACCGGTTAATATTTAATTTTATATATATTTTTATAAATAAATTATATATTAGATCAATATTAACAATTGCTAGAAATTTAAGATACCCTAAATCCTTAATTATATATTATTATTTTTATAAATAAATTATATATTATTATTTTTTTATGTATAATCATTGTTTAATTTGTTTTAGACTTTAAAAAAATGGGAAAAAAAAACATTTTGATTTTTTAAAAAAAATCCGGTACCTTAACTGGTAATCCGGTATAACCGGTACCGAACCGGTACCGGAACCGGTTCCTAAAAAATGTGTATAACCGATACCGGATACCCGGATTAACCGGAACCGGACCGATAGTCAGCCCTAACTCCCACAATGTTGGAGTAGTGGAGTATTAGGGATGACGAGTGGCCATTATCGACTATCATTCGTCCATCTAGAGGTGGCCAAATGCGGGTTCGGGTACAGAACTGTACCCGTACCCGGCGGGTACGATTCCAGCAAATTGGACACATACCCTACCCGCGGTATAGGAGAGTACGAGTACGATAGGTGCGGGTACGGGTACGAGTACAACCCGTCGGTTCCAGCGGGTTTCATAATTATTATTTTTAATGTTAAAAATTTATTTTAAATTCGATTAGTTGCACCTCGAATTATTTGCTAAAGAAAAATATTATTTTGTTGTAAAGATTCCAACAACTTAAATATAAACTAAACCTCTAAATACTAAATCAGATCAAGTTATCTAAAACTTTAATCTTCAAGGGTCGATCACCGTTAAAACATATTTGGTGAAAATTTAATGGAAAAAACACTAAAGTAGGAAAAATAGTGTATGTATAATTAAAACTAAGAAATAAAAAATATGTTTTAGATGAAATATATATCAAAATTGCGGGTCAGTGGGTCGGCGGGTCGTGGAACCGGTGGGTTACGGTTCCAACTTTCAGTACCCGTACCCGAACCGCCGCCTTCGGCGGATACAGTTCCAAACCCGAACCGATGAGTACGGGTACGAGTACAAACCCTTCGATACGTGTACGGGTTGGCGGGTACGATTATTTTGACCACCTCTAGTCCCATCTTAATTTCAGTGTCCTATATCATAAATTTAATTATTTTTTAATATGTAACTACATAATTTTTTATTTTTTTTAAATAGGGTTAACCAAGTAAAAATTAGAGTATATTATTTTTTTAAATTCATTTTTTTAATTATAAATGTTAACTGTGATTCATTATAATATAATAAGTTCTATTTTTATGATAATTACAATAGTGAAATAAGTTTTTTTTTTTTTTTTTTTTTTTGTGTGTGTGTGATTAAGATTGAGACTGAGACATAAGTGGAGCCAAGTAGAGCCAAGGGTTAGCTTAAGCTCACCCATGACATTTTTTTTTGTCTTGTTTATCATAAAATTATTTAATCATCGTCATTTGGTATGAATTTTAGTATAAAATCTCACAACACAAAATCAAATTGTAAGAAAAATATCTTTCAAAATATCGAACTCGAAATTTAAAGAAGTTCAACCCATGCCATCAATTTTTTCTAGCTCTGCTACTAGACATAGAGGACCAAAAAAAAAAAAGATAGTTGTCCATGGAAAAACCATGTTGAACCCCGTTTTCTTCGTCCTAATTTCGGTATCCAAAACCTTAATTCTACTAATAGTTTATATTATTGTACTTTTTATAAATTAAAAAATAGTAGTATTATAATACTCCGTATAACATATATCATAATATACATTTATAAATAAAAATTAAACTTTTAATAAATATATATTTTAGTTTGGATTTGTCAACCTTGATAATTATAAACCATAATTAAATTAATAAACCCTTAAAATAATTTCAGTGCCCTATATCATAAATTTAATTACTTTTTAATGCCGTATGTAACTACAGAATTTTTTATATTTTTAAAATAGGGTTGACCAATTAAAAATTAGAGTATATTATTTTTTAAAATTCATTTTTTTTATTATAAATGTTAATTGTGATTCATCATAGTAGTAACATAATAAGTTTTATTTTTATGATAAATATAATTACAATAGTGAAATAATTTTTTATTTTATTTTATTTTTGTGTGTGTGTGTGTGTGATTAAGATTGAGATTGAGACAGAAGCAGAGTCAAGTAGAGCCAAGGGTTAGCTTAAGCCTACCCATGAGGCCATGACCCATGACAATTTTTTTCCTCTTTTTTTCATAAAATTATTTAATTAGAAAATCTCACGCCACAAAATCAAATTGTAAAAAAAATATCTTTCAGGATATCGAACTCGAATTTAAATAATTACAACTCATGCGAACAATTTTTCCTAGCTCTGCCACTGGACATAGAGGACCCCCAAAAAAAAAAAAGGACAGGTGTCCCTAGAGTGGAAAAACCATGTTGAACCTCGTTTTCTTCAGACGAAATCTTTTGTCATAGGTATCGAAAACCTTAATTTATAATAGTTTTATATTACTTTTTTTTATAAAATATGGAGTAAAGAATAGTAGTACTATAACATAACAAATCATAATAGACATTTATAAATAAAAGTTAAATTTTTAATAATCTCATATTTTAGTTTGGATTTATCAACCTTAATATAATTAATAAAACTAAAATTAAATCTTAAAAAATAATTATAAACCATAATTAAATTAATGAACTCTTAAAAATAATTACTAAATCAAACTAAATCATTGTTAAAGAAAAATGCATGAAGCAAATAGAAATTAAGATTTGCTATATTGGGATACCAAAATTGGTAATCTCATTCGTATTTACTTGTATAATTCAATTTAATTAGATACGGTATGAAATTCCTTACTATAATTGGCTTGGAGCAAATGGAAGAAACGGTCGTCAGGAACGTTAATCCATGCTTCCACGCCGCCGTCTCCACACGGCGTGTCCATCAGCACCACCAGATTCATGTACGGCATTCCCGTCGTGCATATCCTCACCGGCTTCCCCCACCCGAAATCCACCTCGTACACCGGCGCCCTCAGCCAGCTCGAAAATATACAGTTCTCCGATTGAAACAATTCATTTACCGACCGATTAATTTTGTCGTCGCTGTCGAAGTAGCCGCCATCGACTCCCCGTATCGCCGCCCTCAATTTGGACACGAGCAGATCGGAATCGGAATCGTCTTCGTCCGACGTGGCGACCGCGGTTGCGAAGGTGAAGCAGTTCCCGAAGGTGTGAGGTGGCAGCGGTGGGACCGCACGCGTCCTGACCCCAACCATGTGCGAGGCCGGAAACGACGACGTTTCTCTTGTCGCTTTATACGCCGCGACGTAGCTCCGCCACAGGAAAGCCGAGACGGCTTCCACTCTGCTCGGATCCTTCTTCTTCTCCGATGAACCTTTCTTCTTAAGCTTCTCCACTTTCTCCCGATCGAAAACTAATCTCTTCGTCATGAATTTCTCTCTCGTCACTCCCAGGCACAATCCGAAGGACGATTGAGATCCAGATCCAGATCTGGGGGGGAAATGGCGCGAGAGATCGAAGGAAGGGCGGAAGCTTCCAGAAACTTCCTCCCCGCGGCAAGCGGCGGCCCAGGCGTTCATGAACGCCACGAGCGACAAGAGGTCGCCGATTCTGTGCGAGAAGCAGACGCCGACGGCGACTCCTCCGCAGTCGAAGAAACTCGCTCTCACCGAGAGCTGAACGGCGTCGTCCGCGTACGAGGAATCCCTTTCGGGGAGCAATTGCTTGATATCCTCCTCAATTTTAGGGTTTTGTAGAAATCGAGAGAGGGGCGCGTGAACTCGCGCCTCCAGAAATTCCACGCCTCCGTCGTTGCAATCGACGAAGGAATTCCGTTTGATTTCTCCGGCGAGAGGATAGAAGACGGTTAAGACCTCCGACAAAGACTGCTTCAGACGTCGGGAGATTTCTTCGTAGTGTTGATTGGTTTTGTAGAAGAAAACGAGGGGAATGTAAACTGGAGGAGCGATTTGGTCGAGGAGCGAAAGTTTGTGGATTTTGGAAGAAGATGGAGTTGGAGAAGATGGTTTTATAGTGTGAGTAGCCATTGTTACAGCATTTGCAGCCATTTTTTTTTTTTTTTGGTGTGTGTTTCTATTTCTATTTCTGTTTGGCGATGCTTTTCTCTTATCTGATTTTTGCTTTCCTTTTTTATAGTAGTTAGTTTGCATGCAAAACGTTCTTACGTTTGTTAGGTACGTAAAAACGTTTTTCTTATGAAAAGAAATGAAATAATGTCTTAAGAAAATTTGATTGTGTGTACGTGTTGTTTGGGGACGAAATGAAAACATGCATGTTGGACCACTGCACCTCACTCAGGATAGAAAACAACAATTTTTGTAATCTTAATTCTTAAGAATCCAACGATTTAAACAGAAAATATCTCGTGTTGCGCCTCTCCTCTCTCAAGGCTAGCTCGTACTCAAGGATACGATCGAACTTTAGATTCGCGGGTCGCCGGTTTTAACCGATTCCATCCGGTTCATTGCAAGTCAATTGCCAACCCAGAACACCCGGCCCGGACCAGCTTTGAAGATGCTTGTCAGTTAAATCGGTCTGACCGCCCAATCCGGTCTAGGTTTGAAAACGCTATGGTGATTGTGGATTAGGTGCCTTAAATTTGCGTTCAGAGTCATTCTCCATATAATAACTTGTTTTAATGAGGGTTGTTCTTGAAATTGAATTTGGTTCATATATAAATTAATTTTGGTATGAGAAATAGGAATAAATTTGAACTATTGATCTTAGTTAGATTTATAGTTGTCATTGATTTAAGCATGGTTACAAGGCACCATATACATGATTTGTTTAAGCATCAATTTGTACAGTCATAAGCACATTTATGTCATAAGCAAGCATAATTTTATGCATACTTAAGCATGATTTTGTATTAGCTTTAAGCATTATTCTTATTTTCTCACGTTAGTATTTATTTGCACACAAGCCCCTCCCCTTGAAATTAAACTACAAAAGATGTTAACATAATATGCTACTTTACTTTTTAAATTTTATTATAATTTTTTAAAAAAATATTTATACCAATTGTTTGGGATTAAATTTATGGGACAAAAGCAGTGACGGAGGGACAATGGGGCCAAAAGGTCATTGGGCCCGAGTAGAAATTTTGAAAAAAATAAATAAATAAATAAACAAAATTGAGGGTACATTGGTAATTTCATAATTTAGTTATAATTTTAGGAAAAAAATACCTTATATTTTTGCAGTTTAAGATCTCTCGTTCCTACCCTAACTAAAGATATAACAACTTGTATTATTACACCTATGCTTGTCGGGCCTCAAGTTTCATCAAAGGAAAAGAATATTGATGCTTATATAAAAAATCTTCCAAATAATCCCAGATTACGACCTCTACTAATCAGGTGTTTGGCTAAACTTATTTGAAATGCTTATAAGCACTAACAACTTATAAGCTTTTTGAAGAGCTTATAAAATGTAAAAATAAATTGGGGTGAGTGAGCTTATTTTTAAGGAGCTTGTAAGTTCTTATAGCTTTATTATTTTATTTTTTTTTAGCTTATAAGTTTAGCCGAACACCCTCTAAGTTATCTATTAAACTAATGATATTATATTACATCGATTCCAGAAAATTAATAGAAGAGAAATGTTATTGTTAGCATGTTTAACTTCTATATTTTCGAATGATCAGATAAATAGTTTTATTTTTTTTTGTTTTAACTTTTAAATTTTCTTGTGAACTTTTGAACTTGCAATTATTTTGGACCCCTATAAGAAATGTCAGCCTCCATGCTTACATCATGGATGGAAGGAATACAAGTCAACATATTTATTATGTGTGGAGGAAAGTATATATACATCGGCGTCGTATTTTAAATAATTATGTGAAGAAAATGTATATGGAAGCAACAAATGATGTGGGGACAATGGATGAGAATTGAAGTAAAGCCGTTGAAATTTGCAACTATATTTGCGGTGCTATTTGAATCAACAACTATATTTTAATTGAGACGTTTTTTTTGGTATTTAATATTATAAAGTAATATTATAGAGCATCGAAGAAGAACATAAGAAGAAGAAAGGGAAAAGAAGAAGAAGATGATGGCACACAGAATAGGGTTTTTCATTAATCACGATATTTGCGTAAGTTACAAATGGGATACACACTATATATATATACAAGAGATAAAAACCCTAACTTAAGTAATGTCCTACATATAAATAAATTATTTACAACACTCCCCCTTGGACATTACAACGTGATGGTCATGCCTCATTAAAAACCTCTCCGCAAAAACCCTATGGAAAAAATTCGGTAGAGGAAAAGAGTACATAACATACACTTTATTCATGTGTTGCATTAGTTGCCTCATTAAAAATCTTGACTAAGAAAACCCATTGGGAAAAAACTTAGTAAGGGAAAAAGAGTACAACTATTTCGGCCTTCGGGGCCTAATCTTCAGGATTATATATTTTGGTCTTCAGGACCTAATCTTAAAAATAATTTAAATATGTCGCTCCCCTCAAAACAACAATCTTTTAATACAATTCATTCCAATACTCATGCATATATTTCTCATACATGGACGTGGGAGGTTTAGTGAATAAATTAATCTGCAAGATTATCACTAGATTTACAATAGTTCTTCTAGAACTCATATGTGCAACACAAGATAATCTTTACATATCCTCACATAGGATATTCGGGGTTTTGTGAATCTACCAGTCCGAAATTAAATATTTTGGGGATCAAAATAAGTAACAAGCATCCGAATAATCCACCAATGTCAATCTCAATATCAATTTCATTATAATTCATAAAATTGACCAAGCTCTAGTCAATTTTGAAGATAACAAACATCTTCAACACCATTCAAAATATCTCCTTCAGGGAGAATCTCAAAATTTTAGACCAAGGTTTCTTATACCTTGAAGATAACAAAGAATATGATTACCATCATATAAGTATATCTCCTTCTAGGAGATTTTTTTTTATCTCGCTAGTAATTTAAAATCAATGGTATCAGGCCTGATACCTTAGTATTGGTACTCAATATATTGAACTTCTGGTTCATAATTTCTTTGTTATCTTATACACTTCAAGTGATGATATGAGATACTAAATGGATGCGATTTATTGAATAACATTTTGATATTCACACCAAGCAGATCAACTGGCGCAATACTCCTTCAGGGAGATACTCGGACTGTTATAATCTCCTTCAAAGAGATACTCGGACTGCAGGCCGAGATAATACTTACTTGATTTATTCAAGTCTTTCATACTAAATATTAAAACTCCGTCATTAAGCATGAGTTAACTTTCTCAAATTATTTGTGTATACCATCTATTTATATAACATCAATATAATCATAAATATAAAAACATTCAAACACATATTGATATACACGCATGAGCATATATTATTATGCATATTATCTTACTCCAGGAGGATAAACTTTCAATTTCCTTCATATAAGAAATTTCAAGTCCAACAGACATGGACATATATAGATATCAGTGCCCAAATGACTTATATGAGATTGTTATGATCAATCATATGATATCTATATTTACCAGTTACTGCCAAATATAATAAGTAACGGAACATAATGCATAACAGGAGAATCAAATTCATTTGAGGGTCTCTCTGCTAAAAACCCTCGAGCTACTCGCTTTAATTTTCAACCATCTCATTAAACTTGATTCTCTTTATAAACATTCATTTGTGTCCTGCTGGGACAACATTTTTTGAACAATAAATTTAAGAGGAATAATAGACTTTTTGTCTATTTAGCAAGTTAAGCTCAATATCAACCTCTTTCATTTTCACCAAGTGCTTCTGGCACAATAATATCATATTTCTTCTTGAATCTAGATCACCATATCAAACTTATACCGGTAATGGTTGAGATAAAGATTGTTGACAATTATAACATTTCTATATGTTTCTCCTAAATTGTCTTCATGACAATATATCAAAATTAACCAGATTTATCCATCATTTCCCACTAATATGTTTAATCTGGTCGTTCCGTAATCCCAGTGTAATGATTATTTAGTGCACTTATAAATATATACTGGGATTCTCGTCTGCAGGACGATCCTCTTCAAGAGTATGGAGTGATATCATTTTCGATTCTCGTCTGCAAGACGATCCTCTTCAGGAGGTTGAATAAAGTAAAAACATTTGACGATTGATTTTACTACCGCGAATTTTATCTTTAGCACCAAAATAGTTTCTACGCTTCAGGCGTTGAGAGCATCAATCAATTTATTTAGTTCATGAAGAACTTGATTAATTCAGTATGGTGCGTATACAATATATATATGAAATCACTCCATTGGCAGTCAATAAGTAATTGAACTTCCAATTCATTTTGTGTAGTGCGTGAATTAATATTTAATCCAATAAGAATTTTGCGGTATTCTTTCATTCATATCTCCCCCTAATGCCGTTAAATGATTTGGTTGGTTTATAAGAATAACGTATCAATGAATAAAATGATCCCCAATAATTGGCTCTATCAAATATTTATATCTTGACAGAGGGTACACAAATTTTCTTAGAGCCATATAGGTACGTTTTGGTGGTGATAAACATAATTAGTAGATGGGGAAATGATGTTTATAATCATGCACTAATTATAAGGGGAATGACCTAAACACTCATGCCTTAATAATTTTTAAAGAATAATATGGGTATTTCAAATTTATCGCAACATAATTTTTGGTTATTTTCTTTTCCCAACAGAGGAAGACAATCAATTTTGAATCGAATAAGCTCTTCTAGAGTTGACAATAAGGATATTGTCAGTTGAATTATGAAAAATCTCCCCCTCTCTTTAGCGAGAGTTAAGACTTAAATTCTATATAATATTCTCCAAAATTTTATTTTGATGCTCTAATTATCAAGTTTGCTTCAGGCAAACAAATAGATACAATTCACAATTTTCGTAGTCATGGGCTAAGAGAATAATTATATTCATGATCTCGATTAGCTTACACTTGTTTCACCACATTAGGATCAACAAAAATTTTCTTAAATCTCCCCCGAGCGCTTCTATAAGTAGAAGCTAGCATGTGCTTCAGGTATCATTTGATAATTACGAATGACTTCTAATAGAAGTGAGAAATACTTAGGATTGATCCTTACATATAGTTTATTTTAGTCATGTACTACTTCTGGAGTACACAATCTGAAAATATGAGCTCAAATAATTATACTTAAGGGAGAACTATGAAAATTTTATTATGATCCTTCAGGGATTGCCATAAAGAAAAAACTATATATTTTCATGTATTATTGCTGGAATACAAAGAATTTTCTTATAATTTATTTTAATTATGTACTACTGTTGGAGTACATAAATAGAAGAAATAATTCAATCATATAGTATTTGGGAGAGAATTGTTATAAAATAATAGTATTTTTATAGAAGAAATATTAAAACTTTTGCCTTCAGAGCTACATTGTTGGGATAATCCATATTATGAGCTTCTTGTCTTTCTTTCATCTCCATATCGTAGTATATGATTCAAATATCATAACATTAAAACATTCTTAAATTGTGGACTGACTAATATGCAGTTACTGTCCACCAAGCCACATATTTATCATAATCAAGGTATATTGTAATACAAGGCACAAATATGTGAAGTGTCTCAATTAACCAAACACTCATATGGTATAAAAACATCAACCTATTATAGTGTGCCCAATAGCAAAAATAGATTCCATGTCAATACACATGGAAAGCATTTGCAATCAATAACACCAAGCATGAACATAGACTCTGTGTAGATACTATTTAAAAAGGCATCATGAAAACAAAGCTACTTGTACTCGTATAATCAATTTGGATATCGAATCATTCACGTAATAAATTCACGTAATTATCAGATTTTGTACCCTATATTATACATGGTGGTTCTGCAAATTATAAAACAATCATGACATGATAATCTAACAAATTTGCAACTTCAACATGTGATTAATTAGCAGAGGCCTTAAACATTGAATACAACAATATGAAAGATAAAAAAAAATGACGAAGACATGACCAAAGCCTATTTAATTGTTCATCACCATATATCGTACCCCCAAGATAAACATTAAAATTGAAGAAACTCCCAATTAAAAGATCGAGTGAAAAAACCGTCGATCTTATGAATTTTACAATGTATCAAATACCTATGATTCAGTCATGATGTTAGTAATGTTACCTTGCAGGAAAGATACGATTCTTTCCTAGGGCATACCTCCATAGTTTACTCAATCCGTATACGCTTCAAGATCCGATCTGCTCAATTGGTTAGAGACTCGTGCTGATAACGTGTTGTAAAGTAATATTGTAGAGCATCAAAGAACACAAGAAGAAGAAAGGGAAAAGAAGAAGAAGACGGTGGCACACAGAATAGGGCTTTTTCATTAATTTCGATATTGCATAAGTTACAAATGAGATACACACTAGATATATATACAAGAGATAAAAACCCTAACTTAAGTAATGTCCACATATAAATAAATTATTTACAACATTTAAGATATTTTTCAATTCTTTTTATTGGTAATACATTGTGATTTAGCAGTTACTTAATTAATGTTGTATATAATTGTAAAAGATTAAAAGTTGTATTTTTCAATTCTTTTTATTGGTAATACATTGTGATTTAGCAGTTACTTAATTAATGTTGTATATAATTGTAAAAGATTAAAAGTTGTTGCGATTGCAGTATCTCATTATTTGTAGCATGATTTTTTTTAATAATATTTTTATATAATTTAAATTTAGCAAGCTCAACATAAGAAAGTTTTTTTTAATTATTTCAAACTTGAATAATTTGTATCAAAATTTAATTAATAAAATAATAAGAGCTTTGGGTGTGATATAATACTTGTATGCATTAGTTATTTGGATTCGGATCCTCTATTGCCAAATGGTGAGACATCCTTTATTACATTGTTAGATTATTGTCACGTGTCCACAATATTTTCAAAACCAGCAATAATTAAAATTTTCCATAATGAAAAATGAGTAGTTTTGAAAATATTTTAAACACATGACAATCATTTAACGGTGCAATAGAGAATGTCACGCCGTTAGACAATAGAGGATCTGAATCCTAGTTATTTACTACCTCCATCCACTCATAGTACCCCGTGAAAAAATGAATACGTCAAAATTATATTTTAAAACTCGTACTAGGTTTCGGTGGAAAAGCGTGCCGAACAATCAAAAAGCAAAGAGGACTAATGTAATGGGATGGAGGTAGTATGTATGAAAAGACATTGCAAGAAAAATACTATTATTCTGTACATTTAATTCGAGTATTTCTACTATTATTTGGGAAACACGTATATTTATTACTTGAGAATTTATAACAATATGACGCTAGGTGCATAAGCATGTGCAAAATTATAATAATGTATTTGTGGAGGAATAAAATAATAATATCTCCGAACAACATATAGAAAGCATATATGCATGCCCCATCTTATAATTAGATATTAATTAATGTATAATAAATAATATACATCAATACCATTTTATATACTCTTCCACAAATTAAAAATAATAATTTAGTAATAAATAACTCTCATACGCTCAATATGCAATCACCATAATTCCAACAATACAAAAAGCTCATTCGCGAGAAACCCGGCGCAGGTCTCCACCGCCGCCGCGATTCTCGAAGCGGCGCCGCCATGGGAATCTCCAACTCGAAGCCACTCACCAAGCCTAACCCCTACGCCGTAAGAGAAGCGCCGGAGCATCCAGAGCCGCTGCAGAGCAAGACGGCGGCGGAGACGCCGCGGAGGAGGCCGAATCCTCCGCCGCCGGCGAAGCACGTGAAGTCGGTGCTGTTGAGGAGGCACGCTCCGGTGAAGCCTAGTGCGCCGGCGATACCGGAAGTGGAGGAGGCAGCGGCGGTTGGTTTGGATAAGAGCTTTGGGCTATCGAAGAAGTTTCCGAGCAGGTTCGAAGTCGGAGAAGAGATCGGACGAGGGCATTTTGGGTATTCCTGCTCCGCCATTGGAAAGAAAGGTGACCTTAAAGGCCAAAAAGTCGCCGTCAAGATCATTCCCAAATCCAAGGTTAGTAAATTTTTTTATGCATGTTAATGTTATCACACAAGAGAGGGAGAGAGAGATTATAAGTTTCTTCATGATTATATTTCATATTATTGAATACCAGAAATTTCCAAAACATAATAGAATGTTCATATCAAGATTACGTTTCATTAAAAAGAAAGAAAATTCAAATTTTTTTTTTGAAGGGGATTCTTGTTTGTTATAATTTGCTATAGTTGTGGGGGGTCCGGGCAATTCTGCAACAATACTTATCACTTGTATTTATTAAAGCGCTATTTTTAATAATTAATGCAGTATTAATAATTAGGTGATGAATAGTCATAGTCTCGTTGCATTTCATTTTCAGTTTGAAACGTGTGGTATTCCTATACTATCACTTCACAAGAATTTTAGTATAGAATGTGACTAAGAGACTAGGACATCACATAGGTAAATGCTGGATTGATTGTTAAATAAATAAATAAATTCACATATAGTCTATATAGATTTAATTATTTTCTATTTTGAGCTAGTTACACAGATTGAGTTTCTTGAGGATTCTTAGGCTTAATTAGTTGATTATTACCCAGATTTAAGATGAATCTTGTAGTACAAATTAGAGTAGTCAATTTTTTTCCTTTCTTTAAGCAAACTTTCATGTGCCCAGTGTTCTTTTTTTCTTTTGTTTTCTACCAACTTCTGTCTGCTATAGCTTAAACTTTTCCTTGTCTTTGATACTCAAATCTCACATGGTTTTGGTGGAGCAGATAACAACAGCTGTTGCTGTCGAAGACGTAAGACGAGAGGTTAAAATATTGCGCGCCTTGACAGGACACCCGAATCTGGTACGATTTCACGATGCATTCGAGGATGCTGATAATGTCTACATAGTCATGGAGTAAGCATTCAAGATCTGCAAAGTGTATAATGATTTGATCAAGAATAACTTCAAAGTTTGATCTGATGATAATTTTCTGATCTATATAAAATTTGTAAAAACCTAACCAACCAAACCCTTTGGAAGTTTAAGTAAATCCCTATTTCCTTTTCCCAGGTTGTGCGAAGGGGGCGAGCTTCTTGATAGAATACTTAAAAGGTGCTATTCGAATTTCATTCGAGTTTAACTCCGCCATCTTTCGTCTCTTCGATTCTTAAACGTTGATGTTGTTTGTAGAGGCGGGAAATTCCAGGAAGATTGTGCAAAGACGATCATCGTGCAGATTCTGAACGTTGTAGCGTTTTGCCACCTCCAAGGAGTCGCCCATTGCGATGTTAAACCGGAGGTATCGGCCTCACTCTACATCGATAGAATGTTTTAGCATCGGATCGTTCTTCCATTCTTGTTTGTGCAGAATTTCCTGTTTGCCTCCAAAGATGAAGAAGATTCTCAACTAAAAGCTATTGATTTTGGGTTATCAGAAATCATCAGACCAGGCAAGTTCTCCCTTCCTCAAAACTTCAAAAATTGCCACCCTATTGTACGAAAATCTCAATAAGAATCCAACCGTGGCCGATTTACAGTTTTTCTTTCTCTCTTTTCTTTCTCTATTATTTCTACAGATCAAAAGCTGAATGAGATCGTTGGGAGTGCGTACTACGTAGCACCCGAAGTTCTACGCAGATCATACGGCACAGAGGCTGATGTTTGGAGCGTAGGCGTTATAGCATATATACTACTATGTGGCAGTCGCCCGTTCTGGGCTCGTACTGAGTCTGGAATTTTCCGGGCAGTGCTTAAAGCTACTCCACATTTCGATGACGATCCTTGGCCTACATTATCTTCGGATACGAAGGATTTTGTAAGGTGCCTATTATGTAAAGATCCGAACCGAAGAATAACAGCTGCTCAAGCTTTATGTGAGCAGTCACTCTCTCTAATTTCACATCCTGCAACTTCAGTTTACTTATCTCAGACGAATAATGCCTTCGTTTAAAGGTCATCCATGGATCCGGGATCACGAGAAAGTACAAGTGCAGCTCGATATTCATGTGTTCAGACCCATGAAAGCGTATATGCGCTCGTCCCCTTTGCGTAGGGCCGCTTTGAGGGTGTGTATATTTTACTTACCACTCTTGGATTTTGAACTCTGATTCTAACTAGTAATGACACTTCGTTAATTCTTACAGGCATTGTCCAAAATGTTGACGGTAGACGAATTCTTTTACCTCGACAAACAATTTGCGCTTCTGTGTCCAGATGCAAGAGGAGGCATAACTTTAGACACCATAAAAATGGTTAGCCTTTCACATCATTAGGCAGTCGTCTTTGCGTTTACTGTCCGTAACAAAGTCTTTTCGGTTTCTTTTGCAGGCGTTGATGAGGAACGCCACGGAGGTGATGAAGGAGTCTCGTATTCTTGATTACCTCGAGCCGGTAATAATAACACAATCTTGCTTTTCTAAATATGTTGTATGGTTCTTGAAGTGTTCATTGAATTGCAGCTAAATGCGCTCGGATATAGAAAGATGTACTGTGAAGAATTCTATGCAGCAGCATTGAGTGTTCATCAGCTGGAGATAGTTGATGGCTGGGAAGAACGAAGCCGATCTGCATATGAGATATTCGAAAAAGATGGAAACAGGGCTATACTCATTCAAGAACTAGCATCAGTAAGTTAAGCATGGTATATGTTTACAAGAACCCATATTTTCTTACGTAGTTTTCACTGTAACCAAAATGTGATTACCAGGAACTCGAGCTTAGTAGTTCGGTGCCAATCCATGCAGTTTTGCAAGAGTATATAAGACACAGTGATGGGAAGCTTACCTTGCCAGGTTTCCTTCGACTTTTGCATAGGCAACGCCCATCCTCTGCAAAGACACCGTAAGAGGTAGAAGGATGTTTTATATGAAAATAACAGTAAAAGATGGAACAGAACATAGCACCACAGTTCCTGATTCTGTTCGAGGCCTTTGTTTACTGATATGATATCATTAATCAATTATCAGTACTGTTACTGAATTCTTGGCGAAAAAGCAGATGCACATGTCTGGATGAAAAAGGAACGGGAGCTGGAAATTACACCAAAACTGTACAGAAGCAGTCTTCTGGATGGAGCTGGAGAAACCATGTTATGCTACTTTGAAATTCAGTCATTTTTGTTTCTTTACCACACAAATGTATGGTATATGTATTATGAATTCTAAAGCAAATAACTTGCACTGCAAATATACCATTTGGTTATATTCTTGAAATGCACAGTATATTCTAACTTCCAAGTTTCGTTTCAAGTAAAGAACGAGAAAAACAATAGCGAGCGAAGACGATTAGCTGCATCTAAACATTACAAGTAAGCATAACCAATGAATCACAAGTCATTTTTGCAGCTGTTATTATGTAGCCAACTCATTGAAATTTTCGACACTGTTACAACTAACTAAGGATATGAATATTCAGAACTAACCACATTAGTTAACTGAGAAGCTCAAAATCAAGCACACAGCTGAAAAGGCTACTCAACCAACTGCAAATTCGCACATATCCTCAAATTAAGCCAATGCTATACAGAGCATGGATTATCAAAAGCCAAAAAAAGAAGCAATTCATTCTGCACCAAGCACAGTATAAGCAACAACTTACAAGACCTTCCCTAATCCATAACTTGCAGTCAAAGTTTGGGAGTAAAATCAGGCTAATTTGACTTATGAACTACTAGTATAGAATAACACTACCAACAAAACAGTAAAAAGACACAATAACATGCTAAATTGTGTTAGTAATACAGTGCATAGCTAATCTTACAATCAGGTAAAGGCTTCATCTTGAAGAAAGTCGCTGATATAGATCTTCGGCCAAAACCTGCCTCAAATTCTCCCCATAGTAGTAGCAAGATTTTTCATTTTCCAGCACCCTCGGTGGCTGCCCAATCTCCTCCGGCTCCTTCCATAGCTCTGGTTCCGGCTCCCTCGCGATTTGACACAGATTATGCAGTACACAACAAGCAACGATTGTTTGAGGAGCATGATTCAATCCGACATTCAAATCCTGCATAATCTTCCACCTCCCCTTTAGCAATCCAATCGCCTCCTCCACGGCCTTCCTCCCTTTCATCAAGGCCTCATCGAATGCATTCTGGGCTGGGCTACCAGCTCTGTTATAACTAAATGGCGTGAGGAGAAAGGATAGCAATGGAAAACTCCAATCTCCTACTATATACGGCCTCACAGGCTGCCCTCTCACGCTGACTGCTTTATCCCAAACAATGTCGCTTGAAATCAGCTTATTATACAACAAACTATCCCTAAAATGATCGGCGTCGTCGTACCCTCCGGGAGCTTTGACGCAGACATCCCAAAATATCTTCTTGTGATCGGCCACAACCTGTAGTAGAACCGATGGAAATCCGTACTTGGAATAGTACATGGAGCCGTTGATCACATCGGGGCTCAGTTTGTGAAGCTTGACAGGCGTCGTATCAATGGCGCCGCAGACATTTGGCAACGGCGTCAGTTCCTGAAACCCCTGCGTCGTCTCTACCAGGCGGCGGCGCGCCACCGGGATTTTGATGAATTCAGGGTAGAGCTTGGTGGCGAGGAGGCGGGTGACCATGTTCGTGATCTTGGAAATTAGGTAGGGCTCGAGGGCGTACCGGGAAGCTAGGGTTTTGAGGCTGAGGCCGTGGGCGAGGCGGGAGAGAACCATGGCGACGGCGTAGTCGGAGGGGAGGGAGAGCTGAGATTGGGTTATGTAGGGTTTAAGCTTCTCGACGACGGTGGTGAAGACGGGGTAGGATAAGCCGTAGAGGGATCGCCACTGGGCGTCGCGGAGGGGGGCCTCCATGGCCCAGATGCGCTCGGTGGAGAGGGCTCGGAAGGCGGCGACGGAGAATTCGGAGGGGGGTTTGGCGGCGGCGGAGGAAGAGGGGGAGGCGGAGGAGGTCTTGGCCTTCTTCTTGGACGGGGGGTGGGAGGCGAGGTAGGAGAGGACGGAGGCGAGCGTGAAGAAGAGGAGCGGCGCGGCGGAGGTGGAGGTGGCGTCGGCGGCGGAGGATGAGAGGGCGGTGGAGGAGAGGAGTGGGGAGGTGGTGGGGTCCAGGTAATTGTGGAGATGGAGGAGGTTCGACAGCATTAGGAGGAAGGATTGATCCATGATCGGAGAAACCCTAGAGAGAGAAAGAGTTCTGGCTGGAATTTGGGGGCCGCGGTAGGAAATAGGAGGAGGCGGCGAACGGCAGTACGACGCCGTAATAAGTGCAAAGCGGCTTGTGAGTGCGAGAGGCAAGTCTTTTGTCATCGGCGCCACGTCATTTGGTATAATTAAGCGGTAAAGATACGAATTTGCCATTTAAGAAAAATAGATAATATAAAAATTAGCAATTTCTCACATAATGGACAAAAATACTTTTACTAATTATTAGTATTATTATTTTTAATTGAACAAATCAAAATTTTGGAAGATTTCAAAAGGACAAAAACTTGTGTCAGCCGGAGGCACTTAGCGGCCGGGCCCAAAGTGCCAATTTTTATACGGAAAAGTGTCAATCTATATGAATAAAAGTGTCAATCTTTAACATAATTATTTTACGAATAAAATGACAATTTTTAAAAGTGTCAATCTTTATACAGAAAAATGTCAATCTATATGAACACTCCCTCTGTCCCCCTTCAATTGTCCAGTTTGACTTATTGACTTTTTGGCACGCATTTCCACCGAGCCGGGAAACGAGTTATAAAATATAATTTTGAAGTATTGTTTCTTTTACGGGATACTATGACACTCATAGTATCCCGTAAAAGAAACAATACTTCAAAATTATATTTTATAACTCGTTTCCCGGCTCGGTGGAAATGCGTGTCAAAAAGTCAATAAGTCAAATTGGACAATTGAAGGGGGACGGAAGCGTCATTGTTTTAGCCCGGCCGCACAGTGCCTCCGGCTGACACAAAGTGTGTCCCTTTCAAAAACACTCGCATGTGTATGGTTAAATATACGCCTTTTTATAGATTTTGGAGTATAAAAATTTTATATGTACGTGTAGATATATAACTGTAGCGCCCAAATATTTTAGCTACATTTTTCCTATTTATTTATTCATTTTATTTTATTTTATTTTTTTATTTATTTACGTGTGATTAGATTGCTAAGATCCGTAAATCGCGCCTCTAGAAAAGAATAATTTATGCATGCATGATCACATATTTCATATTAAGCATATTTACAATTATTTACTAAGCATAACTATCTTAATTTTCTAGCTCCTAAGTATTATTTAGCCCAATATTTTCCCAATAAAAATCAGCCCAAGAAGTTATCTTTTTCATTTTTTTTTCCTCCTTCCTCTCATACAATGTGACGGCTGAATTCAAATTTACTAGATTGTTCTACCCTAATTTGTTTTCTATACATAACTAATGACATTTTGGAATGAAAATCCCTTGATTTTAGAACTTGTCTAACTTAGACCCCAAATCAACTATAAATAGAGCTCCTCTCTTCCCTCATTCTTCACACCATAGAGCAAAGATTTTTTCAGCAGTCGTGAGGTAATCCACCAAATTCCTAGTACGAAAGTTAAATCAGAAAGGAGGGAGTTCGAAGGTCGGCGTCGGCTCCGGAAACTCTCTGGCAGCAATGGCGTTCTCCGATATTCATCGCTCCTATGTTCCTTCTCTGACTTAACCAATCGTCTACAATAGCTTCTACTCTTCTTCAGCCGTTTCTTTTTTTTTTTTTCTTTTTTTTTTCTTTTTGCTTTCTCGGTTGTTTCTCTGAATCTTGTATCTATAGTCGAAGGTGGAGAGGTAGTCAACTAATGGTTATCCTTTCCACCGATTAAGCCGTCAATTTTCTTTTCGCTTATAGTGCTACCGACAATTTCATTCTCAAAAGGCTTTTTCAATTATTTTTCTAAGTTCTGTGTGTATGTATTTATATATATATATACGTAATGCATGCTACAACGTTTCTTCTTTCAAGTCATCATTTCTTAAGATTTATAGGTTAGATCCTTGGAGTAGTAATTATCTTGCATGTCAAATCATCTTTTATTAGATATATATGCATAATATGCATAGATACATATACGTATGTTAATTGGATAGGTTAGCTTTGTACTCATTATCTGCATCACTCTATTATATAAGTATGATCTCATATAATTATAAATATACATATATATATATATATATGTATACGTAAAGCTTCCCACATAATGTTATATCTTTAAATTCATTATTTTATTGTTATATATATAATTACGTATAAATGTTTATATGAAATATCATGCATTTTATGAAGTAGATGATAAGAATTAAATTACTTGTACACCGTGTAATTTCTTTATTCTCTACATTTAAGTAATGAAGATTATATTTTCTTTAGGCGAGGCGCGTAGGACTTAACGATTTAATTGCAGATTCAAGGAGTCGAGTCAAGTTAAGAAAAGTTAAGGTGGGGGAAAAAGTTGCATTTTCGTGTTTATCCTTATTATACGTTTTGCTCAATTGATATGTGTGATATGCAGCTTTAGCTTACGAGCTAATGAGAATAAAGAAGTTTCGTCTTCGGACGTAAAATAAAGGAAGTGTCGTCTTCGGACGTAAAATAAAGGAAGTTTCGTCTTCGGACGTAAAATAAAGAAAGTTTCGTCTTCGGACGTAAAATAATGGAAGTTCGTCTATGGACGTAAAAATGAGAATAAGAAGAAGAACATGTTTACATATATTCTTTTGTAGTAATTCTTATAATATGGATAAATGCAACCCACTGAGTTTATAGTACTCACCCCAAACTATTTATCTTTCAGGAGCAGACTCGGGCGATGAGCGGCGTGGTGAATGATGGTGGAGTCGGAATAAATTATTAATAAGCTAGATTAATTCTTGAATAATGT
Organism: Mentha longifolia; assembly: GCA_001642375.2. Classification (NCBI taxonomy): domain Eukaryota; kingdom Viridiplantae; phylum Streptophyta; class Magnoliopsida; order Lamiales; family Lamiaceae; genus Mentha; species Mentha longifolia. The sequence goes on along the minus strand of CM038120.1, from coordinate 25,408,639 downwards.
TATTTTTTCGTAGTCAAGACTTCCGCTTTGCTAGTTCTATTATTTTTATTGGGTTTTCCAAGACTTATGTTAGTTTTTAGTAATTAATAAATGGAGTTTTCTTATTAACAAACCAATTTATTTATTTATGAAAATTGGGGCGTTACAGAGTGGTATCAGAGCAGGTCTACTATCCTGTAGACTTGCAAAATTTTAATAAGTTAAGACCATCATCACCACCGCTACATCGTGCCGAAAGAGGTAAAAGAGTCGTAAGTTTTATCAAGTGATCTTTATTTAAGTATTTACTTTTAAGTCCTCGAAATTTACTTCATAATTTTCTTGTAGATGGTTAGGCTGTTAAGAACTTCAAGGGTTAATACGGCGGGAATCTGTTGGAATAAGTTTCTAGCTTATCGTTGGAGCGATGACATAGGAGTGGAAGAAAATTTATGGAACTTACATCACTTGTGGGATGAATTTACTGATCAAGGGGAAGAAGCTAGAGATTTAGAAGCTATAAATCGAGTCATCGAAATCATAGATCATCGGCTAAAAACTTACGCCTTAGATGCTTTTGAAGAATGTTTTAACTACCTGAAAGATGTGGTGAAAAGGATCACTTTTGAGCGCTTCATGAATATTCTGATCACACAACTTAAAATCTCCATATATGGGAATAAAGCTATGAAGGAGAGTCAAGGGTCCAATGATACCCCTAGGGCAAGTGGTCAGCCGAGAGACGAGGAATCTAGCACCTAAATTTTAGAATGTTAAGAAGTTATCTTTCCAGTTTTGAAATTGTTGGATCTTTGTTTCCGAAATAATAATAATATTTTATTTTTTTTGATATTTATCACTCTTTTTTTTTTTGACCATTAGGACATGGATAGACCTATTATGATGAGAACCGGAGGAAGTGTCCCAATTGGACAATTAGCAAGTCGCACCCCGACCCGTGAGGTTAAGCTATATGATAAGTTTAAAAATCTTAAGTGGGACTATGCAATTGGCGTCGAAATGCAACTTTTGTCATTTCAAAATCTATGGAAAAAGTTGGAAGCTGCAGGCTGTGCACCTGACCCGATATACTTTGCACAACGGGTCAGTGATGTGGCGCCAGAGTGGATTACATATATGGCAGATAAATTGATTGAGGCCATGGTAGAGAATGTTCCAGGAATATATGAGATAACTGAAACAATTGATGTCGATGCATTTTTCTTTTACCTTATAGATGAGTGGAAAGGATACGTGTACGGATGGAATGCGGGAGCTCATGCCCCCAATAAAAGAAGGAAGAGAGCTAGTAGTGTTTAGACACTTTAGTTGATAGAGTTTTATTATTATTGCTACTTATTTTAGATTTTCATGAGAACTAATAAAGTTTTAGTCTTTCATATTTACGATATAAATATTTCTTACATTGGAGACAATCTTGTGTTAGCAGAATGACTAGGTCAACGAGAAACAGGCAACCACGACAAGAACAACCAGAAGATAGCGAAGGGACACAATCTATGACAAATGGAGAAAACCATGGTGATAACACTCACGAAGTTCTTACAAATCTTACAAACATCTTTGCGCAAGCTCTTAGGGGAGCAATTCCCCAACAGGCAAACGACCATCAAGGGACGGGTGGAAATGGAGTGTTGACCCAATTCCGAAGCATGGCGCCCCCAACCCTAAAGGGAAATGAAGGACCGCTTGGGACAGAAGAGTGGATTCGCCAGCTAGAACGCATTTTCAACTATATGCGCTGTACAGATGACTTGAAGGTTACTTGCGCCGTCTTCCAGCTTACAGAGGATGCAGGTCATTGGTGGGAGTCTGAGACTTCTGCCCTCACTGAAGAACAACTTAGAGCCATCACCTGGCGAGTATTCAAGGAAAAGGTGATGGGACGGTATTTCCCTAAGGCTTTCCGCAAGCAGAAGGAAACAGAGTTGATGAATTTGGAGCAAGGGACAATGTCACTCTTGGAGTATGAGCGAAAGTTCACTCAACTTGCTCGCTATGCTCCACACCTAGTTGATACTGACGAGAAGAAAGCATGGAGATTTGAAAGCGGGTTACGCCCTGAGATCGGAGGGCACTTGGCAGCCCTGAACCTCACATCATACTCTGATATTCTGCAACGGGCTCAAGCAGTGGCCGCACGCCTGAAACTAGAAGATCCAACAGCTAAACCCCCAAGCTCGGGCGAGAAGAGACGTTGGGATAATCAAGACAAAGGAAGGAACTTCCAGCAAGAGAAGAAGTCCAGACCGAATGAGGGGAATAGTCAAGGGTTGCCACCAAACAAGCCTCTTTGCCGGCAATGTCAGCGTTATCATTTTGGGAAATGCAGAGTTGGAGAGAATGTGTGTTTCAAATGCTTCCAAGGAGGGCACATGGCCTCAAATTGCCCAAATGGACGGTTCACAAACCCTAGCAGCAACAACAATGCCGGGCGGAACCAGAATGCTGGTGGGAGAAATCAAAACAATGCTGGCCAAAGAGGGAATGCACGTGTCTACGCCATGAACCAGGAGGAATCAAATGAAGATGGACAGACCATGACAGGTACTTTACTAGTACTAAACAAATCTGCTTTGGTACTCTTTGATTCTGGTGCTTCACATTCATTTATTGCCAAGAGATTTTATGAAACTGTTGCTGAAAAATGTATTGAGGAGACTTGTTTCCTAAGGGTATCGATTCCATCGGGAAAAACAATAGAGATAGATCGCCTAGTTAAAGGAGTACAATTAACTTTTGGAAAGGAGACTCTTGAAGCTGAACTTTTCATATTAGAGATGAAGGAGTTCGATGTGATTCTTGGCATGGATTGGATGAGCCGAAATCATGCGGTAATCAAGTGTCGGGAGCGCGAAGTGGTATTTCAACTTCCCGAAAAGAACAATTTACATTTCATGGAAGCAGGATAAAGAGAGCGCCTAACCTCATATCCGCCATGAAAGCAGTCAAGATGTTGAGAAAAGAGGATAATATGGCATTTTTGGTAAATGTGGAGGGCACCACGGCTGTTGAGGTAAAGATGGAGGACATTCCTATAGTGAGAGAGTATCCAGATGTTTTTCCGGAGGACATATCCGGGATCCCACCAGTTAGGCAAGTGGAGTTCACAATTGATTTGGTACCAGGAGCAGCACCGATATCCAAGGCACCTTACCGGATGTCACCATTGGAACTAGAAGAGCTGAAGATGCAAATCCAAGAATTACTTGATAAAGGATTTATCCGGCCGAGTGTATCACCTTGGGGAGCACCAGTCTTGTTCGTGAAGAAGAAGGACGGGTCAATGAGAATGTGCATCGACTATCGTGAACTTAACAAGCTTACCATCAAGAACAAGTACCCGTTACCGAGGATCGAAGACCTATTCGATCAACTGAGAGGTGCAGGAGTTTTCTCGAAGATTGATTTGAGATCGGGATATCACCAATTGAAGATCAAGGAGTCTGATATCTCAAAGACAGCATTTCGGACGAGGTACGGACACTACGAGTTCACAGTAATGCCGTTCGGATTATCAAACGCACCAGCGGTTTTTATGGACTTGATGAACCGGGTTTTCCACCAGTACCTGGACAAGTTCGTCATAGTTTTCATTGATGACATTCTGGTATATTCGAGGGATCGAACTCAGCATGCAGAGGATTTGAGAGTGGTGCTAGAGACACTCCAAAAGGAAAGGTTATATGCCAAATTTCAAAAGTGCGAATTTTGGCTTGATCGAGTGGTATTTCTTGGACATGTGGTGTCGGCACAAGGAATAGAGGTCGACCCGTCAAAAGTGGAGGCTGTCAGCAGTTGGAGTCAACTTAAGAATGCAAGTGATGTCCGAAGCTTTTTAGGTCTGGCGGGTTATTACAGGCGTTTCATCGAGGGTTTCTCAAAGATAGCTGGCCCAATGACAAAATTAACAAGGAAGGGAGTTTCATTCAAATGGGACGAGAAGTGTGAGGAGAGCTTCCAAGAGTTGAAGAAGAGATTAACAACAGCACCCGTGCTAACAATTCCCGAAGGATCAGAGGGGTTCGTGATCTATTGTGATGCCTCCAAACAAGGACTTGGTTGTGTTTTGATGCAGCATGGCAAAGTGGTTGCCTATGCATCGAGGCAACTAAGAATTCATGAGCAAAATTATCCTACTCATGATTTGGAGCTGGCCGCAGTGGTTCACGCATTGAAGATTTGGCGTCATTTTCTCTATGGAGGAAAATGTGAGATATATTCAGACCACAAGAGCTTGAAGTATCTTTTCACGCAAAAGGAGTTGAACATGAGGCAGAGGAGATGGCTCGAGCTGGTGAAAGATTATGACTGTACAATCCATTATCATCCTGGCAAAGCAAACGTGGTGGCGGATGCGCTAAGCAGAAAAGGGAGCCTAACATCTATTCACACTGCAGAGTTGATTCGAGAGTTATCCAACTTGAGAATCGAGGAAGTTCCTAGCACAGAAAGCACTACATCAATGATGGCGGCTCTGACCATTCAACCAACACTACGTGATCAAATCAAGGAAGCACAAGAGGGTGATAAGTTCTTGCAAAAATTAAAGAAGCGGGTTCTGGACGGCAACATCAAGGGATTTCTTTTGGCAACCGATGGAGCACTAACCTATGAAGGGAGAATCTGTGTACCTAAGGATGCCGAAGTAAGAAGACAAATTTTGGAGGAAGCACACGCCACACCCTACTCCATTCACCCGGGAGGAACGAAGATGTATCAGGATTTGAAGAAGCATTTTTGGTGGAGGAACATGAAGAGATCGATTGGAGACTATGTTGGGAAGTGCATGACGTGTCAACTAGTCAAGGCCGAACATCAACGACCAAGTGGTTTACTCGAACCACTTGAGATTCCAGAGTGGAAATGGGAGAAGATAACAATGGATTTCGTGGTAGGATTACCAAAAACTGTGAAGGGAAACCATGCGATTTGGGTTATCGTGGACAGACTCACCAAATGTGCTCATTTCCTACCTGTGAAGATGACATATAGTATGGAGAAGCTAGCAGAGATTTATGTGGAGGAGATCGTGCGACTGCACGGTATTCCAGGCAGCATCGTGTCGGATCGTGATACCAGGTTCACCTCGAAGTTTTGGAAAAGTCTACAAGAGGCTATGGGGACGAAGCTGAACTTCAGCACGGCATACCACCCACAATCGGATGGACAATCGGAGAGAACAATTCAGACGCTCGAAGATATGTTGAGAGCATGTGTTCTTGATTTTGGTGAAAATTGGGAGAGGCAATTACCGTTAGTGGAGTTTGCCTACAATAACAGCTATCATGCTTCGATAGGTATGGCCCCGTACGAAGCTTTATATGGAAGGAAGTGCAGATCACCGGTGTGTTGGAACGAAGTTGGCGAAAAGAGGGTTTTAGGACCAGAGATCGTGGAGAAGACCGTTGCAGTGATCAACAAAATACGTGATCACATCAGGGTTGCTCAAGATAGGCAGAAGTCCTACGCAGACTCCAAGAGACGAGATTTTCACTTTGAAGTGGGCAACAAGGTATTTTTGAAGTTATCTCCGATGAAGGGGATATTTCGAATTGGCAAGGGGAGCAAATTGAGACCTCGTTATATTGGGCCATTTGAGATACTTGAGCGAGTAGGAGGATTGGCTTATCGACTAGCCTTGCCACCAAATTTGACCTCGATTCATAATGTGTTCCATGTTTCTTCTCTACGGAGGTACATCCATGATCCAACGAACATCGTGAACCATGTCGAGTTAGAGCTGGATAAAGACTTAACTTATGAGGAGTACCCGACTTCAATTGTGGATAGGAAAGTTCACGTGCTAAGAAATAAGGAGGTTGCCTTAGTCAAAGTCCAATGGAGTAGGCACGATAAGAGCGAGGCCACGTGGGAAAAGGAAGACGACATTAGGGCTAGATACCCTCATCTTCTAGACTCAAGTAAGTAATTTCGAGGACGAAATTTTTTAAAGAAGGGGAGGATGTAGCGCCCAAATATTTTAGCTACATTTTTCCTATTTATTTATTCATTTTATTTTATTTTATTTTTTTATTTATTTACGTGTGATTAGATTGCTAAGATCCGTAAATCGCGCCTCTAGAAAAGAATAATTTATGCATGCATGATCACATATTTCATATTAAGCATATTTACAATTATTTACTAAGCATAACTATCTTAATTTTCTAGCTCCTAAGTATTATTTAGCCCAATATTTTCCCAATAAAAATCAGCCCAAGAAGTTATCTTTTTCATTTTTTTTTCCTCCTTCCTCTCATACAATGTGACGGCTGAATTCAAATTTACTAGATTGTTCTACCCTAATTTGTTTTCTATACATAACTAATGACATTTTGGAATGAAAATCCCTTGATTTTAGAACTTGTCTAACTTAGACCCCAAATCAACTATAAATAGAGCTCCTCTCTTCCCTCATTCTTCACACCATAGAGCAAAGATTTTTTCAGCAGTCGTGAGGTAATCCACCAAATTCCTAGTACGAAAGTTAAATCAGAAAGGAGGGAGTTCGAAGGTCGGCGTCGGCTCCGGAAACTCTCTGGCAGCAATGGCGTTCTCCGATATTCATCGCTCCTATGTTCCTTCTCTGACTTAACCAATCGTCTACAATAGCTTCTACTCTTCTTCAGCCGTTTCTTTTTTTTTCTTTTTTTTTTCTTTTTGCTTTCTCGGTTGTTTCTCTGAATCTTGTATCTATAGTCGAAGGTGGAGAGGTAGTCAACTAATGGTTATCCTTTCCACCGATTAAGCCGTCAATTTTCTTTTCGCTTATAGTGCTACCGACAATTTCATTCTCAAAAGGCTTTTTCAATTATTTTTCTAAGTTCTGTGTGTATGTATTTATATATATATATACGTAATGCATGCTACAACGTTTCTTCTTTCAAGTCATCATTTCTTAAGATTTATAGGTTAGATCCTTGGAGTAGTAATTATCTTGCATGTCAAATCATCTTTTATTAGATATATATGCATAATATGCATAGATACATATACGTATGTTAATTGGATAGGTTAGCTTTGTACTCATTATCTGCATCACTCTATTATATAAGTATGATCTCATATAATTATAAATATACATATATATATATATATATGTATACGTAAAGCTTCCCACATAATGTTATATCTTTAAATTCATTATTTCATTGTTATATATATAATTACGTATAAATGTTTATATGAAATATCATGCATTTTATGAAGTAGATGATAAGAATTAAATTACTTGTACACCGTGTAATTTCTTTATTCTCTACATTTAAGTAATGAAGATTATATTTTCTTTAGGCGAGGCGCGTAGGACTTAACGATTTAATTGCAGATTCAAGGAGTCGAGTCAAGTTAAGAAAAGTTAAGGTGGGGGAAAAAGTTGCATTTTCGTGTTTATCCTTATTATACGTTTTGCTCAATTGATATGTGTGATATGCAGCTTTAGCTTACGAGCTAATGAGAATAAAGAAGTTTCGTCTTCGGACGTAAAATAAAGGAAGTGTCGTCTTCGGACGTAAAATAAAGGAAGTTTCGTCTTCGGACGTAAAATAAAGAAAGTTTCGTCTTCGGACGTAAAATAATGGAAGTTCGTCTACGGACGTAAAAATGAGAATAAGAAGAAGAACATGTTTACATATATTCTTTTGTAGTAATTCTTATAATATGGATAAATGCAACCCACTGAGTTTATAGTACTCACCCCAAAACTATTTATCTTTTCAGGAGCAGACTCGGGCGATGAGCGGCGTGGTGAATGATGGTGGAGTCGGAATAAATTATTAATAAGCTAGATTAATTCTTGAATAATGTTATTTTTCGTAGTCAAGACTTCCGCTTTGCTAGTTCTATTATTTTTATTGGGTTTTCCAAGACTTATGTTAGTTTTTAGTAATTAATAAATGGAGTTTTCTTATTAACAAACCAATTTATTTATTTATGAAAATTGGGGCGTTACAATAACTCATTTTTATAGATTTATAGCTCATTTTATGTAAATTTGTATGGATATATTTTATAATCATTTAACTTTGTAGGATTTCTAACAATATTGATTGAATCACTCAAATATACTATCAATTATTGCATTAATTGTGTATGTATGAAAATGAAAAATGATAAAGAGAAAAGTAACTTGAGATACCCTCAAAGAAAACAACATACATATTTAGTTCCAATCTAAGAGGTTGGAATTTTGAATCTCTCCGAATATGTGTGCATGTGAGTGTGTTATCTTTATCTAATTAAAAAATGAATAAATATTATTATTATTATTAACCGGTAAGTTCTGTTAAAAGAACTCATATTATGAACTCATACTATGATAAACCAGTAAGTACAGTAAAACATCTATAAATTAATACTCTATAAATTAATAACATCTCTAAAATAATAAAATCTTTCGGTCCCGACTTGGGCCTTTGTAAAAAATCATCAAATTCGATAAGATAATAAGATAATAATTTTTTTTAAAAATCCCTTTATAAATATTAAATCCCATTAAATCTCTAAATTAATAATTCATAAATATCACAATTATAAATATTATAGTAATTTGCTAAAATATGAATATGTTGTTACTTGATTTTTCTTAAACTTTAAATCTAATAACTCACTCTTGTAAATCTTTTTGAGTGTATGTGAGATGGTCTCTCTTATACTCATATAATCTTTTACGTATTTGATCATTCATGGATGATTTTGCGATGTCTTTTTGATGAGAAGATATGATTGAGTGTTATAAATTATTTTATTTTTATATTGAGATTTATATAGTACTACCTCCATCCCACCTAATTGTCCCATTTTATTTTTAACTTTTTTCGGCACGTGTTTCCACCGAAACCTAGTACGGGTTTTAAAGTATTTTTTCTTTTACGGGATAGTACGGGTTTTAAAATATAATTTTGAAGTATTTTTTATTTTACGGGATAGTAGGTTTCGGTGGAAACGCGTGCCGAAAAAAGTCAAAAAATGAAATGGGACAATCAGGTGAGATGGAGATAGTATATGTTTCATTCATCATGCATGAATATATTTAATTGACTATAATAGTTATCTAAGTGCAACAAATTAATGTAAACATGTATATTTAAGTAATTCAAATGAATTGATACATGAATATAATACTCCGTAGTTAATTGTATACAATGAATTGATATTATACATGAATATATAGTTACAAATAATTGGTTGATGCATGAATATAATCAATGAAACATATATGAATTCATTTATTTTCAATACATAGGTACTAAATTTGCTGAATTTAAAAAGTTTCTTTTTTAGTTAATAAAATATTAATTTATCGATATATTAATATCTCTCTAAATTAATAAAATTTAATAGTCCCAAGGTTATTAATTTATAGAGGTTTTACTATATTTGCAAGGTATTACGAGTAAACATATCATCTATACAATATATAAGAATTCAATATATAGTGGGAATTACATTGGTTGTAAAAAAGAATAAAAAAATAATAATCACAGCCTAAGAGCATTCGCAGAGGGAGGGCTCGCGCCCTCCCGCCCGCCGCCACCTCACCTTCCGCGCCCGGGCGCCGGCGATGGAGCCCTTTGAGGGCGCAGCTCCACGGGCGTAAACACGCCCGTTTCGCCGCCTGCCGCGCCCGCCACGTGGCGTCTCCTGGTTGGTCAATGGTTTGACCGTTGACTGCCGAATTTAATTTAATTTTTTTTTTAATTTTTCCTATAAATACCACACCACATTTATAATGTCCCGTACTTTCCTAACTCTATTAGAGACTCATTACGAGCTAAAAAGGAAATTATTACCCTTAGTAAACAAGTTCCCATTTATATATATATATATATATATATATATTTCGAGGAATGAAGTTTTCGATGGAAATCAAGTAGCAACTCGATTTCTAGTCACTCTTAGTTAAGTAACAATTAATCGATTAAATATTCGATTGGATTATTATACGATTAAGTATGTTAAATTTCGATTATTTTCCTAGCTAAGAAATAACTCGATTGCTTAATTAATTATCATAAGTATAATAATTAACATATAGTAAATAATGAGCCCAATAGCAATTGATTGTGGGCCGAAGCCCATACACAAGAGATTAAGTAGTTTCATTTCAAATATTGGGCCAAGCCCAATGAACATTCAAGAATGGCACTATGGCCGATCTTCATCTAAGTCCAGCTATGAATAAGTAGAATACACTCTGTATACAACTCTATTACATCAAATGAAGTATACAAGTTAATAAAGCAATATACGGCCACCCTAGCTAGAAAAAGGGGATAAGCAGACCAAATCCCTTGCCACCTTATCAGCTTCAAATCAATCCTTTCCATTCCCCTACCCCAGCCTGCAGAAAGTCTAAAGCCGCTAAATCTGCAAAAAGGAAGAAAATACAATCAGCTAAAAGATTTAGAAGAGATCTTTGTCCAATGTATAAAACACACTCCTAACAAAACAAGTCCGGATACAAGGGAGCTGCAAATATGTATATATATAAATCCTCTTACAAGCAGCTATTCTCTTCACTCTACACCCCACCATTTTCACACTTAAAACACTTAGAAAGCTGGAGCAGTAAAGAAAAAAGGAGGAAGAAAGGAGAGGCTGAAGCAGCCAGAAAAGAGAGAAGAAGCTGCGACTGTAGAGAAGAAGGAAAAGCCGGAGCAGAGCTCCAGCCATTTTCCCCAGCCACAGCCCCAAACCCTTTCCTTCATCAAGGTAAACACCAACTCAAGTAATGTATGAACTTTCTCCTAAAGATTAAGCTAAGCACGCTCACTTCTTTAAGCTTCAGCACCTAAAACACATAGTGCGAGCATGCTAACATTCCACTCGAACCTCAGCAACTAAGATTTAAGGGGCAAACAAACATGCTATCTAGTATTGAAGTAGAAATAGAACTATATATTCGTAGCCTTTAACAAAAAGTATCAGTAGTTCCTAAATCTCAGTTTTGAACAGTCTAAGAACAAATCATGCTTGCTACTCTTCATCGAACCGTTGTGACATGATGAGATTAATAACACACCACAGCTCCTACAAACTTAACTGAGAGCACGATTCAGCAAGCTCTAACCGAAATCTAAACTAAAGCTATATAGTAACTAAACAGAGAAGCAGGAAACTCAATTCTTAAAGCCTTGAACCAGATAAACCCCAAGTTAAAGATTCATTAAGAGAGGGAAACGAAAACGATTAAGAAGCAGGAACGAGGGGACTCGAACCTTGTCGAGGTCGAAGCCTCGATGGCAAGAAACTGAAGCCGCTGAGAGCTTCAGCAGCTATCGAAGGACGGCGACCGAGGCCAATCGGAGAAGCCGCAGTGGCACGTTCGTCGCCCGAACCGATCAGCACCTGCGTGTAAAAAAAAAATAATATAGAAAGCAAGAATCAGTAAACGCTCATTAATAAAGCTATTAATCAAGCAAAACAAAAATAGCAAGAAGAACGAAAGAAAGAGGTTAAGGGACGAATGTCCCCTAATCTTGCGATTAGGGATTTCAATTTCCGAGCACAAGAGAGGCTCGCCGGCCGCAGGAGTTGCACCGCAGCGACGGCGCCATCTCAACCGCGCCGGAGGAAACCCCAAATGAGAAACGGCGCCGGAAGATCGACGCAAGGGAAGCTTCCCCCAATTTACCGATTAGGGTTTACCAATTTGGGGGCAGCGCTTAATCGAGAGACGAGTTAGAGAGTGGGAGAAGGAGCAGCCGACGACGACGCCCATGAGCGGTGGCGCCGGTCGGGTTAATGACGGCTGAAGAAGGACAGCGAGGTGAGAGAGAGAGAGAGAGCAGTCGCCGGACGAACACACCGACGGCGCCGGAAGGGTAGCAGCCCTGCTGAAATTTCGATTGGGGCTTTTGTCCCCAATTCGATTTAGGAGATCGATTGTAGAGAGAGAAGAAGAAACGAACAACGACGGCTGCCATAGGCGGTGGCGCCGCGTCGAAGTTCTTGCCGGAGAGAATGGCCGAAGATGGCAAGGATGATGATGAATCGCGAGAGTGAATCGCAGGAGGAGAGCCCGACTGAAATCGGAAGAAATGGAGAAGAAGAAGGAAATTGGGGTTTTTTTTTCCAGCGGGTCGGATTTCCGGGTCGGGCGTTCGGGCCGGGTTGGACATCAGGTGGGCCAGGGCTAAGGGGAGAGCTGGGCCTGGGCTGAGTAAATTCATGGGCCGGATTAATTACTTCTTTTGGGTTTTTAATTAGTTCAGTTAATAAATTTATAAACCCAATCTTAATTTAATTATGTGGTTCAAGTTACCACTAATTAAATTATACCACACCCGATATTAATAATTCACGAGAGAATTATTTTACGAGCTTAAAGGTATTAACTTATAGAAATAAGTTATTAACCAAGAAATAAGTTATTAACCAAAAAAAATATAAGTTTATTAACTAAGATTAGTTAATAATCAAGATTTAATTGATTAAACTAATCAATTATATAATTAGAATTAATTATTGGGAATTATCTCAATTAATTTTAAATTCTAAGTAAATAAATCAATTAATTGATTTATTAAGAAACAACCGAATAAGCTATTCGTATAATTCGATTAATAAATCGAGCCTAGATAACAGTGACGGTGTCACTTAAAATTTGAATAATCTACGAGAAGCTATAGAGCTAGGATTATTCAATAAGTTTTATCGTTCGAGTTAAGAATCTTACGATATACTTTCTTCAAGGTCAAGCGGAGAAGGATCAATCACCGAGGCGAAGCTAGATTTTAATAGCATTAAGCAAGTAAAATAGGTGGGCTTTCTTTTAAAATAAAGCGTGTTTTATTAGTTGATATAACTCTTTTAAAGTATTGTCATGTCATAAAATGTTTTGTTTTTGTATGATGCATATCTGCTATTGGCTATGCAATGTTATTTAATCGAATTTGGGTCTTTGTATGGCCAGCTGCTATACTTGGATTAGTGTACACAATGGTCGAATCGTCTAGTGTGATGATCGATCAGGTGACGAGTGAGGTGGCCACCTCCTCGAGCACCACAGGTCGGATATGGTGGGTTACTAAAGAAATTGGACTGCAGAGTCACTTTTGAGAATTAAGAGATTTTAGTCAACATAGACTTTTAAGAAAAACCCTATGTTTCACTCAGTATGTGGATGACAATAAAATCAATTTTGGGCAAAGTGTTCACCGAGTACAATTTGTACTTAGCCCTGTACATTGTTTTTAATGTGCAGGTTGAGCAGGTTGAAGCGGAGTGACCGGCGGAGCTTTTGTCAACTTAGTGAAGATTTAGTTGTTGATAACTATTGGTAATACATGTCTTCACACATGTATTTATAATCATACTTCCGTTGCGTACACTTTGATGTTCTTAAAGTCCCTTTCGATTTAGATATATTCTGAGTCAGAATCATGACAAACATTGTCCTACTTTATCAGTTATAAGTATCAGATTATCTAGAAATGAGATTGCCCTGAGAATCGATTTAAGAAATGTTCTTCATTTACCCATTATTTCATATTCATATTTTATAGTTGTGAATTTATCAAGCTTAGCTATTTATTTAGCAAAGTGCGGTCGTGACAACATTTCTCATTTTTTCACACCATTTTCTTCATCAAACTCTCTCAATTCTCTCTATTTTCTTCAAATCCAACTTCTATATTTTCTTCAATTTTTTCAAATGGCCGATCCCAACGACCTCTATTCTTGGTTTGGAAACGACTACAACGATCCAAACCAAAATAACCTAAATTATCCAAATAATCCAAATTATCCAAATTTCCCAATTTATCCTAATTACCCAAATTATCCAAATTTCCCAAATTATCCAAATGCAACCTCTTCAAGCCCTCCACTTTACACTCCAACACCTCTCATCCACACTTTAACACCTACCCGCCCCCAAGGTTTTCTTCCTTACGCCTCGAGGTCGAACTTGATAAATTTCTCAAACCGAGGCGGCTTTCAAGCGGCGTCATCACCGAGGCCGTTGTTTTCCTCGCCGACGGGCCCTTCAAGATCGAGGCATTCGCCTATAAGTCGCATGTCTTCATTCGACGAAGATGACGATGACTCACTTCCGGCCGTGAGTTTGGCCGACGAGTCCGATCCACCGTGCGACGAGGTCGAGGTCGAGGAGGTGCCTCCGCCGGTTCAACCACCTCAAGGACGCCGAGCACGAGGCGGAGGAAGAGCTCGAGGTGGAGGACGAGCTCGAGGCGGAGGAAGAGCTCGAGGCGCAATACCGATCGAGGTTCATGAGGAGCTCGGCGATTGGGACCAAGAAGCCGACGGGGCCGCCCCATATTCCGAGGAAGAGACCCTCTGCCTTGCTCGTGTTTGGGTAGATATATCCCACCATCCAATCTCGAGCAACAAGCAAAACGAGGGAGCTTTGTGGATTCGTATCGCAAACACCTACAACCGACTTCGCCCAAGTCGTACTTATACTCGCAACTCGGAGAAATTGTGCCATCATTGGAAACGCGCAATGAAAGACATGAAGTTGTTTAGCGCGCACTACCATTCATGCTCGATGAACTTGGGGAGCGGGAGAGGCGCGGAGGATGTCGTAACTGACGCATACCGCCAATTTCAAGGGTCGACTGGAAAGCCGTTCAAATACTTCAAGGCTTGGGACGAGGTCAAAGAAACTCCAAAATTCTTAACGGCCACCGGCTCCCTCGACTCTGTGAAACGATGCAAAAATAGCATCGATGGCTCATACTCCACTGAGAGTAGTAGGGAGTCTACTCCTTTGATGGAGATAGGGGGTTCGACAAGGATGAGTTGATACCGACCCCGGCCTGAGGGTTCCAAAGCGGCAAAGGCAAATGCAAGAAGGAAGTCGAGAATGTCCGAGGACGACGAGGCGGGCTCGGCGAGTGCGAAGGACAAGGCGGCAGAGGCTCTCCAAAATATATCACAACAACTTGAGTTTGGGACCATGTACGAGGTCTACATGAAAGTTACCTCCCAAATATCTCCGAGGACGAAGAAAAAGCACGAGAAAATGCTTGATTTCATTTGCAATAAGCTTGGCCTCCCCAAGCCGGACGACGATTAGATTTGTTTTCACCATGTATTATTTTTTCTTTGTTTCAATTGTATTTTAATTTTTCAAATGTGCAATACAATCGAATTTTATCAAATAATTCCTATTTCTACAATTTGTGATTAATTAAAAATTTAAAAATTTAATATTTATATAATTAAATAATAAATAATAATAAATAAAGAGCCTCGAGGCTCCGTGCAGCATTTGGAGCCCTCCAAGTTGATTAAAATACTAATAAATATAATACTATTTTATTGGGAGCCCTGCATTTTGGAGGGCTCCCATGTGAATGCTCTAAGAGGCTATATAAGTGCAAACAACAAACGGAAAGTGCCAATCGAATCATTTATTACAACAACGAATGATTAAGTTTAAATTTAAATAAGCATTATATTAATGTGCATAACTTGTCAAAGTCTTCCTGAGAAAGTTGGCACAAAAATTAAATTAACTAGTAATACACTCATGCGACGCACGGGGTAAAATGAGTTGAATTTTTGTAATTTAATATGTATGGTTTTGTTTTCATTATTTGAGTGTACGAAAATTAAATATTTTTGAAGTAATTAAAAAAAAAAAAAGAGATCAAATTAAATATTTCTGCACCTCCAATTGAATCTTGCTTATAGTTAGATCGGAAAGCTTTTTATTTGGAACTTATAAACTCTTGGATCTCTCAAAATTGGAAGTCGTATCGATGAATTATGGTATTCAGTTTACTGTATGACATGCCATTTTTTTTTAAAACTATAGGACCGTCATAAACCCATTTAATTTTATTATTTGGTTTCAAATTCTCATTTTCTCATGTACATTTTCAAGTATACAAAGAGCTTAAAAGTTCAAAAGGTACGCCGGAAGAAATTGGATGACCATGGTAGGACATGGAATTGGCCAACATAGGTGAGGCAACCACAGGCCCGATCACCACCGACAACCACTACTGCCTCTGCTTATTTCCAAAATTTCTCTATTTTTAATTTTATGTCCATGCATGTTTCACTTATTGTTTTATGACTTTTTCATTTTTTTGCTTGGTAAACGGTGGCAAAATTATGAGCTTCTTCATTTTAATTTTTATCCTAATTTTGAAAATGATCACGGATCTATAGTCAGTCATTTCTATGAAATGAACTTTTTTTTTTCTTCCGTTATATATTATGTTTGCCGGCTCGAAGTCGTCAAAAATCATCACTACCACCGCGATCAGTGCCACCTATCCCTCACCGGCTCCGCTTCACAGGCTGCCATATGCTTCCACTCACTTTAGAAATTTTATTTGAGGCCTAGTGTTCTACCTTTAAATTGAACAAATTTTCTCATTACATTCATTTTTCATGATGCCTGAATGTATTCCAACTTAAATTTGCATGAAAGCTGAGGTGTCTGAATATTACAATAACATTCATACAATGTCAGTATATTATATAGCATGTGCTAAAATACCGTGTTAATCAAAGTTGTAATTTTCTTCGGTTTTAAGAAATTATGTCCAAATACCATTACAAAAATAAAATCAATTGTCTTGCATTTGCATGCATGTCTAATCTCTCAATATGGCACCTGTAAAAAAAAATATTTCAGATAATTTTTCCTTGTGCGTTGACTCCATGAAAAGATCCAAAATTTTATAAAAGACGTCATATAGTTATTAGGATTGATTGTCTTTGATATATGAAAATCGATAAATTATTGATATTACATAGTTTTGTTATATTACGCACACGTTTATTTGATGCATGTTCGAATATCGAATGGGTTTAACCAAATAATTATTTTAATAAATTATTTATATACAAAAAAGTGTTGGATTTTTAGTTTAGATTTATCTACCTTTTAATTTTAGTAAATATTAAATTGTAACATTCAACTGCTAAGTGATTGACTATTGATATGAATAAGTTATTGCATTTGGCGCAATTTTTTTAATATACAATTATGACATACCATTTATATATATTATTGTTAGAAGTGAAGAAAATGAATAATAGAAATTGCTAAAAAAAAAGATATCCATAGCTGTTATAATTATATAAATTATTTTGATTTTTTGAATTTCAAGAAACAACAAAAAAAGTATGTTTAATTAATATTTAGACTAAGAAAGTATTTAGTTAATTTTGTACTTCCCATAGAAATTTACAATTTATGTCCACCAATGCCTTATCCAATTGTATTTATATTCCCCTTATATATACTCCGTATTGAACAGTATAAATAAGATAAAATTTAATTAGTAGAAAATTATCTTTAATTTGAGTGATAATATTATTATCATATATATATATATATTATGAATAAGGCATAATTATAGGAAAATTAATAGTTAAAGTAAATTATATATATCTTACTTTGTTGGTGATCCATGATTATTACACTAAAAAATTTATTGTTGAAATTACATAGCGAAGCCATTGTTGCGGTCAACCTTACTTTCCAACTATCTATTGAAATTTGTGAGAGTTTTTTCATGCTCATGCATTTTTCATGTTCCATTGTGAAGTTACAAAATTATCGAAAAACATATGAAGTTCGTAATGTCCAAAACATAAATTTATAGGTAAATTACAATATAAATTTTGAAAGATAATATAAAATTAATGTGATTCATTTTGTAACGTTCCTCTTAATTGACTGAATTAATTCTGAATAAATAGTTATTAAAGTAATTGCTAAATTAATGCCGAAAATATAAGTAAAGAGCATGATTAGGGCACAAATTTATATCTAATTTGCTAAATATTTGCACTTGCAGTTTTATGTTGTCCTTATCCTTATTTATATTAAAAAGAAAAATTTCTAATTTATTAATTAATAGTGTATAACCCAAGTATAATATTTATATAAAAAAGAAAGAGTGAAAAAAAAATAATGTATAGTCTAAATCAAAATAAATAATACGAAGTATAAAAAACATGCCTATAAAACTACGAGTATATAAGTGTGTATAAAATTATATGTACACTACTGCTATATATTGTTTATCATATTTTTATTGACACATAAATGTATATAATCTGACGTAATTAATAAACTAAAAGATTATATAGATTAATATTATATATTATTTACAGTACTACCTCTATCCCATATAGTTAGTCCACATATCCCGTAAAAAAAAAAAACTTCAAAATTATGTTTTAAAACCCGTACTAGGTTTCGGTGGAAACGCGTGCCGGAAAAGTCAATAAAGCAAAGTAGACTAACTATATGGGATGGAGGTAGTAATTGACATACATATATATAAATGCATAAATTTAATAAAATGAACTTTCTATATGTAAGCTTCTCTAGTAATTAATGTTAGCAATTAATGAACTGACTAACCATAAATTGATTTCTGTAACTACTATTAATTAGTATATAGATTAGTAACAATATTAGAATAATTAAATTGTATCAACATGAAATTTTATATAGCTGCAAATTGTATTATAAGAAGAAAAAGATGCTCGATCAACATTGAGGACCTCATCTATATATATATTAAAGTAGAATCACATGCTATGCAATTTCCCGCTCAAAACATTGCATTTTCCCGCCTATAATAATGCATGTGCCATGCAACATAAATACATTGCTTTGAACGAGACGTGTGACTCTTCATTTTCTCCAAACAAACATTAAGTTGTATTAAAGGTGTATATATAATTATTTTTTCTTTTCAATTAATGCAGCTATGAAGCCCACCAACTTTTTTTTACAAATATCCGTGGCACAATATTTGCTTTAGAGTTTTGGATGCTAATCAAAATGAGTTTCGTAAGGCAATTGATATTGATATCGTGGCACAAGCATGTGAGAATGTTAACTTGCGCCACCTTGCTATAAATCTGGGGTGGGTCCGTTTCCGATAGCGAGGGCGTGATGGAGATTCCAACTTCAGCATGCCAGCTTTTATGGAATCTGCAAACTCTAGTCATAAAACATAGGTCCGGGTTTTTGCCTTTAGTTGTGGCGCCTCTTGAAATTTGGAAGATGCGACAACTCAGGCACATCAAATACCAGAAGGTTTATCTTCCCGATCCTCGTCCTCCTCCTAACAGGCAATATTACATGGAAAACTTGCAGACACTTAAAACAGCAGTGAATTTGAGGCTAACTGAGAAGGTGTGTGAGATCATTCCAAACATCACGAAACTGCATTTATTCTACAAAGATGACATGCAAGGATATGATTATAGTTTCATCGAGTGTCTGCACAATCTTGATCGCTTCCATAAACTCGAATCACTGAACATGAATATCCAGGGTTGTAGACGGTCTAAGCTGCATTCGAAGCTCGCATTCCCTCCTTCGCTAAATAAGTTGTGCCTGACTTTTTGCGAGCTAACCTGGGAAGATCTGTCGGTGATCGGTTCGTTGCCTCAACTCCAAGTTCTCCGCCTAAACTACAAAGCTGTCACAGGGAAAGGTCCCTGGAGTCAAGATCTTAGAGATTAAAAACTGTAATCTCAATGGTTGGTATGCAGACAACTCCCATTTCCCGGTTCTAGAGAAGCTTGTTCTTTTGCAAGTGGATGGTTTGAAAGAAATCCCACTAGAAATCGGCGACATATCGACACTTGGACTCATTCGTGTGGACTGCTGTAGCATATCACCCGCAATTTCAGCAGTGAAAATTAAAAAAGAACAAGTGGAGAATCTAGGCAATGAGGCCCTTCAAATTGAAGTCAGAGTATATGGCATGGATCTGGAGAGTTTCAAGAAGACACTGGAAGCAGAGGAGCTCGAATTCGATTATTAAACCCAATAAATTCGGTTATGGGAAGCGGTACACGTAGGAGTGAAGAAGCAGCCGGAAATTTCTACGTTCACAGGCAAAAATGTTTTGCAGGGATGGGGAAGGACGAAGAATGAGAGAGACTGGAGAGGAGAGAACTACTTTCTGTTTTTTTTTTTTTTTTTTTTTTTAAATTTTAATCCCTACCCGGCTTTGCTTATCAAATTTAAGTGTGTAACAATGCATGAGCTATCATTTTTTTTTTTTTTATGGTATGTTGAACCTAAAAAAAACAATATGAATTGAGGTGTATCAATATTAATATCAAACTGAACAAGATCATAATTGAATGTATTGATAAAAACCAACTAAAATCTGAACAACCTAAAATAAGAGAAATAAGTGACGGAAAATTTTCTGATGGAGCAAAGAAAAAAGTGACGGAAAATTTAAGTAACATAATTGAAGGGAAAATTCCTATTGGGATGAGATCCTCTATCCCAATAGGTGTCCCAAAACCTAATTTCTACTAATTTTATATTGTTTTTTATAAAAATAAAATACTATAATTTAGTAAATCATTATACATATTTATAAGAAAAAAATCGAATTTTTTAAAATTATATACTTTATTTTTGAATTTATCAACTCTCAACTCTAATATACTAATAAAAGTGAAATTAAATATAAAAAATAATTATAAACTCTAATTGGGATGAGTGAACCCTTAAAAATAATCATAAAATTAAACAAAATTATTATAAAATAAATTTATTAAAAAAATGAATAAAATTAGTAGAATTTAAATTTTGGGAGTTTTGGGATATAGGATCCCAAGCCATTCCTATTAGCTGGCATCAAAAGGAAGGAAAACTAGATCTTGAATTGGCCCAAAAACTAAATCATCGTCAGTAAGGAGGCATGCAAAATCCACACCTACAAAATCAAGACTCTTTAGATTGTGTTTTTTTTGATAGAAAATTATCATGAGAAAATGAAAGAAAAAGATAATACTCACTCTTTAAATTTTTACTTATTTCTCATATTTTTCCACCTCCTTCTCTTTCTTCTCCTTCCTTTTCACTTCAATTGAAGGAAAATATTATCCCTACCAACATAGAATGAAAATATTTTCTTTCGGAGTGAAAAGAAAAGAGAAGAAAGAGTAGATTTTTATCATAGAGAAGGATGTGGGAAAATGTGGAATATAAGAAAAAATTTAAAAGATGAGTGCTATTTTTTCACTCATTTTTTCATTATAATTTTCAATCAAAGAGAACGCAACCTTAAAATAATAAAAAAAAACCTTTCAAATATGATAGAATTAATTCTCTACCCAAAATTCAAAAATTGAAATAAAAGAAAAGGCAAACGTGGTGGAATCTGACATAAAATAGAATAATATGGTGGATTTATTTAATACTTCGTACTCCCTCCGTCCCCCATATATATTGGTTATTATCTGTTTAGGACGTCCCCGATATAAATGTGTCTACTTTAAATAGAAAGAACTTTCACTTTATTATTACTTTTCCCACTTTCTAACTATTTTTTCTCACTTTCTTTCTACTTTATCTTACTTTTCTCACTTTACACCATTGTTTTTTAAACTGCGTGTCTCTTCTCTCCCACATATATATGGGGGATGGAAGTAGTAATAAAAGTCGCACATAATTCAGTTTAGTATAAACCGTCTAAATATGGCAGCTTTAATCGACCAAAACTTGTCGCTAATTATGATTGTTGGTAAAACTTAACTTAAAGGGTTAATTTATTGCTATTCATAATAAATAAAATTTCGACCAAAATTCAAAGTGACGTGGGCCACATTCACCTCCAACATAAAATGACAGAAAGTCCAATTTTAAATTACGAAACGGCGTCGTAGTGCAAAAGGGGGAAAATTAGGGAAGAACGTGAACTATAATTCCGTTAGGGTTCTTATTTGAGCTCGTTCGAAAACTTCTACTGCTTCTTCGGGAACTGGGTTAATTTTTTTTAAATTCTTTTTTTCGGCTGAAAAAGAAAAAAAAATTCAAAAATCGAAAATAACTATTGTAAAGCTAACGGTTCAAAAAAAAATTCATAAACGAAAAAATATTTAAAATTTTAATTTCTTAAATTAAATTCTATAAATAAATAAAAATCTAAATGAAAATCGAAATTAAAAAAAGTAAACATTAAAATTCAATTTTTGAAATAAAAAAATATTTAAAAAAAATCGGATAGAACCCAACCACTGAGACTCGTTTTGGGAGTGAGCTCTCTCTGCCGGAAAAGTGGGAGAGTGCCCACTTTTTGGGCTCTCTACGGGCAGTACTACTTTAATATATTTTGAATTTTTATAGTAAAAGAAATAAAAATTAAAAATAAAATATTATATAAAAATAAAATCTGCATTGCAAGCCTACAATATACTCATAGCTTTTATGATGTTAATGTTTGCAGAAAGTCATCCTTAATGAATGGGTGAGTATATGTTATCTAAGGGTATATTTTCGACATGCAAATGATGCAATATGAGAATGGAAGATACTGTATTACGTTTCTAAATTTGTAAAGATTACTTATATGTGCAACAACACACACACAATACTCGCTAGTTATAGTAAATAAGTGAACTTGAGAAAAAATAGTGGGAAATAAAAAATCCATCAAGTTATTGTTATCGATTACCTAAAGTTTAAATATGCATTAATACTCATGTGCACAGCCTGGATACCTTGTATCTCATGTGCACAATTATACATCGAGCATATCATGAATCATCCCCGCTTTTCAAATTGTTTCGATAACGAACAGATCCAGTCCATTCTGCAGAAGGCCGGTTTTTTGCTCGATTTCATGGAAGGCTATAAACATGGAGGATTGGTCACCGAAGAAGCATACGACGTTCTGGAGAGACGGATCACATCTGCAGCTCATGCGGCTGAAGATGTGATTGAATCCCACGGTCGTCGACCAAATTGTTGCTGTGCTGAAGAAAGCACAGATTTGATAAAAGTGGCCGAGCAAAGCAACAAGAATTTTTTCACGTGGGGAAATATGGCGAAATAAAAGGTGGGCGTCGCCAGCACAATCTTGAATCACTCAACATGACGATCGTGACTAGTAGATGGCCACCCTTGAAGCTCGCATTCCCCCTATCGCTAAACAAGTTGCGCTTGAGTGGTTGCCAGCTTGCTGGGAAGATCTGTCGATGATTGGTTCGTTGCCTCAACTCCTAGTTCTCCGCCTAAACACCCAGGCTGTCACGGTGGGAAGTGACTGGAGTCCTATTCTTCGCCTCAAGTTCTTAGAGATTGAATATTATACACTTTATCGCTGGTATTCAGACAACTCCCATTTCCCGGTTCTGGAGAATCTTGTTCTTCGTCGACTACAGTATTTGGAAGAAATCCACTGGAATCGGCGAAATACCAACACTTGGATACATTCGTGTGGAACGCTGCAGCGAATCAGCCGCAATTCAGCAGTGAAAATTAAGAAAGATCAAATTGAAGTCGGAGTACGTAGCTTTAAACTTGAGAGTTCAAGAACAGGCTGGAAGCAGAGGATCTCGCACTCGATCTTTTAAACTCTATATAGTGTAGGAGTGAAGATATTTCTATGAATTCACAGGCAAAAATGTTTCGAAGAGAGACGAAGACATGGAGAGAGAAAACTTGGTGGGGCCTACGTTAGAGATGTGAAAAGGTCAAATATATGAAACGAAACGTCTATTGAGAATTTGGTATGGCCTAAAACTTTTTCCTATCCATATCTACATTTGTTTTTTTTGCTTATCAAATTTAACTTAGTGTAAGTGTGTAACTACAGGCTCCATGAGCTATCATGTTTTATTAATTTTACCAGCAAGGATGACATGCATTACATTTCTATACTCTTGTTAACATGATTATTTCATTACAAACAGTTATATATTTGAAGATATTTTCTCTAAATTCTTTGGATTTATTAATTTTTAAGAAATACTATTTGATAGTATGAGTAGAAAAAAGAGATTAAACCAAACTTTTTATATCCCTTTTTTTTATAGGGGTTTATATCCTATTTTGAGATCAAATTAATTTGATCATCAATGTACTAATTTTCCATTACTATAACAAAAAGTCGGAGGTTCATACTCTAATTTGGCAGCACCGCATTGAATACAATCATCAATTTTTTTTTCTCTTTCAATTCATGGTATGTTGAACCTAAAAGAAACAATATGAGTTTAGGTGTATTAATACTAATATATGTGTAATTGTGTGCATAACACGATAAGAAAATTATTTATCATTCAAATCGTGTTAATTAATAGTTGAACTTCTTTCCCTTAATTCGGAATATTTTCCTTTCATATGTAGAAGTCTTCTTTATCTATATACATATGTTGTTATTATATAACAAAATATATATATACAAATAAGTTTACATAGAAACGCTCCAATGTCCATTGTGGGCACATTAATGTGCTCACCGGTGATGTGCCAATGCCACGTCAGCAATCTTTCACATTAGGATTTAGTTTTTTTAGGCAGAGTTTAGTTTTTAATGGTAGAGTTTAATTAATTTTGGTATGTTTTTTATTAACTTCTTTATTTATACCAATGTCACGTCATCCGTGGACACATTAAGTGTGCCTACGGTGAGCATTAGAGCATTACTCTAAATTTACAATATTATTAATAGATAGTGACATAAACATGGGATATGATCCTCTATCTCCAATATGGTGTCCCAATATTTAATTTACACTATTTTTATATTATTTTTATAAAAATAAAAATACTATAATATAGTAAATCATAATAGACATTTATAAAAAAATCAAATTTTTTTGACATTATATACTTTAGTTTTGAATTTATCAACTTTAATATACTAATAAAAGTAAAATTAAATATTAAAAAATAATTATAAACCCTAATAGGGATGAGTGAACCCTTGAAACAAAAGCCCTATTTTTTACTCCATTTAGTTTGTTTTGATTTTTTTATTATTTTTCTCTAACAAATTAGAGTAGGAGCATTTATTACTCAAATAGAAACAAATGCTCTAGTTTTTTACTCCATTTAGTTTGTTTTGATTTTTTTTATTATTTTTCTCTAACAAATTATAGTAGGAGCATTTATTGTTTCTTAGTATTGCAAATAGAATTTTTTTTACTCTACTAGCAGGGATTACGTGCTTTGCACGTATAACTTCTTAATAAGTGTCATGATCATATTTTACAATTGGTAATATATTTTTTTAAAAATTAACATTTACTATAATATTATTAATCATATATTAATATTAATAAAAATTAGCAAGTAAGTGTAAACTATTGTTAAAAGATCATACTCTAACCATATATTCTATCTTTAATATGGTTTTTTTTAAATTGCATGAATGTGAGAATCAACATCTATTATAATATACTTGTTCTAATTAATTGACTTTATACTAAGCAGAAAAGTATATTAGATATTTTTATTATAAGGTGGAGAGTTGCTCTTATGTGATATAACCTCAACTAATTTTTATGACAGTTTCAATTACTTTAATTATCATAGAGTCTCAAAAGTACAAATTAAGGCGGAGTAATGTATATTTTTAGAATTTACTTATCATTTCTCTTATGGAGTGTCTCCTATTACTTTTCGCTCTGATTGTAGCGATGACATTTGTCTCTTAAAATCACAAATAAATTTAAAGGGAGTACATTTGTATTTTATGTACACGATTCCTTCAAAACAAAAAAATAATAATAAACCTCATAATGAGACAGAATCATTTTTAATTTCTATATATAGAAAATGATATCATCTATTCGCATATCGCATAGTAATAATATAATAAAACTATACTTTTAGCTAACATATACATATTCATCCATCTAAGGAATACGAACATTGACAACATAAAAGATCGTTGTTCATGCTCATTGCATATTTCTTGTTATGAGTTTGTCATTTCATAATTTCATATACTTTATTATTTAAGATTTTGATCATAATATATAATTAAAGCTAAATAGAATGCAATATTACAATTATAAAAGAACATATTGCAATATTTCGAGGGGAAAATGTAGTTTGCACAACATATTATGTTTTTCCTTAAGTTTCTTAAGGAATATTGCATCAATTGTTTCATAATTTCTCAAAAACAAAATATTTATCATTATAAATAAGAACGTATAAATTATAAAGAATAGAAAAATGTGAATGATCAACTATAAAGAAACATATTTTTTAAAAAAAATCAACTAATTGAAATGAATGTTTTGGCATTGATCAACATATTTATTTGAATTAATGAATTAAAGGTATAGTATTACTATAATGATTTAATATTAATGATGTTTCATGAATAATCATGATATTTCTTGAGTAGATGAATGTTATGAGAGAGTTCATCGTACCGCTTGAGAGAGAATTTGTAATATACATAGATATAACAACTATACAAAAAGAAAAAGAAATATAAATAAATTCACATATTACCTTCAATTAATCAACTTCTGCCAAAACTCTCATCATATTAAGCCACATGCATATTCTTTGTATTATACTTTTGGGTTATTGGGAAACCAGATGTAAGATCCGTACATACTTATTGGAAGAAATATACCTTGGAAACGAATGGCTCTATAATAAAATAACAAAATAAACCAACATAAAAATAAATATAAAAATTATTTAATGTCATGATAGGTTCATATTATGATCAAGAGTTAAAATAGGACAATGTATGTGAACCATTATGAATATAAAAGATCATAAAATAGGAATATAAAATGTAAATTGCAAAACCTAATAGTTACGCACTTACGAGATTGAAGTGTTGATACATAATGTTGAAAGAGATTGATACATTTAAAATTGTGGTTTTAGTTGAAATTAAATTAAAAGCAATTAACCTTTTCTTTTTGTTGGCTGAAGACTCTATTGATGCATGTGTTCAAGAAGGCATGAAGCAAAAATAACTTTGTTACTGTATAGTTCAAAAACGTATTGAGCTAAATTAGAACTAACAATTTGAAACCACACAAATATAAATGATGCAAGAAATTATTCCGGAAGGTCTTTAAGAAAAATAATATGCGATATCAGATCTTAAAAAAAAGATGCAACTAATATTAAATATACAACCTTAACCATCCAACTTTTGAGCTTTCTAATGGTTTATTCACAATCAAATAATGTTATTTGATCACAATTAAAGATATAGCTTGTTAAAACTATTGCTTATCAATATTGTGAAACAACAACAAACTTAAAATTCCGCAAGTTCAAAAATTAATGCACAATCACGACGGACAATAATTCCAAAAAATAACAGGCATGATTCAACGGAACACAATACACGTAGAAAACTAAGAAAAGACAATGCACGGCCAATTTGATTGAAGCAAAAATAAAACTATAAACAGAACAAAAGCAAAAGCAAAAGCAAGAAAATTTATATATGATACTATTAATTTATCTCCAATTGATTCGGCTAATTGATTATGTTTAGTTTTTCTTATCTCAGAAGATGTTTTCCTCAATGAAAAATATAATGGTTTTTATATGTTTTAAACTCCGGATCGGAATGCCTATCTAGTATGATTATATAATTTAAGAATAATTATACTTTTATTAATATAAAATACTATATTACATTATTACCTTCAAATTAATTAGATAAATACGTGTATATATCTATTACAATAAAATAATGTTTGACTTTTTTTATAAAAACGTAATGTATAAGATTTTTTTTTCTTCTATAAATAATAATATGATATTACAATATTGACCTTAGAATAAATTAAATAACTGGGGCAAAATAGGTAAACCAAATTTTGTAAAACAAGACACTTTTATAATATGGTATAGATTTAGTTTGTTTTGATTTTTTATTATTATTATTTTTCTCTAACAAATTAAAGTAGGAGCTACACACGCCATCGACAAGTGTAACAAGTACGTAGTATAATTTTTCGCACCCCTAAATTCAAAATGCTAACTCCGCCACTGCTCTAACAGCTTATTCTCATAAATTACTAAACAAAATAGATTATTCCTTACAGGCTAAAATCGACTAATTGAAAACCGACTAAGGGGTCGTTTGGTTCAAGTTGGGAAACGGAAACGGAAACGGAATGGAATCAAATTAAGAGAGGAAAGGGTAACAATAAGCCTTACTTTTATTGAATGTTTGGTTCAACAATGGAAAGGAATCACTTGTAAAGGATTCCCTTTCTCCTTGTTTGGTATACTAATTTATTGATAAACAAGAAATCAAATTTTCTAGTGTAGTTATGTATGGACAAGAAATCAAATTATAACCAACTCCCTCACAGACATATTTTCATAAAAAAACTACAAAAATTATCATTATTCATATAAAATACGTATTTTTTTTCCTTCAAGATCATAGCCAATTGTTCCCACTGTAGAGCAAATTTATCAATGACATCAGTCTCCAAGGTAAGCATCACAACCCCAAAAATTTTTGCCAAACCAACAAGTCATCATCCAAATCCCACCTCATCAGACTTCCATTATCAGAACTGCTGCAACATACATACAGCCCCTCCACCTCCATGGCTATGGGTGTTTGATAACAATCAGAATTTGGAAAAGCACACATCAAGATTATCGGGCTTGAAAGAACCGACCTTGTTCATGTTCGGAAACAGCTTTGTAAGCAGTGTGGAGCAGATCTCGGAAATCGGGCTTCAATTTGAGGCTCTGATCAACCCAAAGCCCGTTGGCGGTGGACAGAGTCCGACCGGGCCGCCGTCGGCGAGCACCGCACTCACGGTCTGAGAGAAGAAGCGAGGGTTTGGGTTCAGTGAAGGCGACAGAAGGGACAGGCAACTGCGATTGGAGGAATTAGAGATCGGTGTTCAGCAAGGGCGTGTTGGTAGAGGAAATCGCGAGCGAGCGAGCGGGCGGAATGATTTCGTTTCCAGTCTTTTTTCGGCGGTAATGAATTGAGGGATTGGATTACCTTTGGGTAACGGTAATAGATTACTCATTCCATAAATCAAACATCAACTAATGGAAACGGTTAAATGATTCCGTTTCTTGGGCTGAAAAAATCCCAACCAAACTGCGCTAAAATCTGAACAACCTAAAATAGAGATAAGTGATGGAAAACTAAGTAACATAATTGAAGGGAAAATTCCTATTTGTTAGCATCATAAGGAAGGAAAAATAGATCTTGAATTGGCCCAAAAACTAAATCATCATCAATAAGGAGGCATGCAAATCCAGAACTACAAAATCAAGACTCATTAAAAGAATAAAAAAAACCGTCCAAATATGATTGAATTAATTCTCTACACAAAATTCAAAATTGAAATAAAAGAAAGGCAACGTGGAATCTGACATAAAATAGAATAATATGGTGGATTTATTTAATAATAAAAGTCGCACATAATTCAGTTAGTATAAACCATCTAAATATGGTAGCTTTAATCGACTAAAAATGGTTGCTAATCATGATTGTTGGTAAAACTTAATTAAAAGGTTAATTTGTTGCTAATTATAATAAATAAAAGTTTTGATACAAATACATAAACTTTTAATCGTACTGAAATTTTTCCAAATTCACTCGACTAAAATTGAAAGTGACGTGACATCTCATATTGCTAACGTAAATTTTTCAATTGTTGCGGGCCACCGCGACCTCCAAAATAAAATGACACAAAGTCCAATTTTTAAATTCCGAAACGGCGCCGTAGTGCAAAAGGGGGGAAAATAAGGGAAGAACGTGAACTATATTTCTGTTTTAGGGTTCTTATTTGAGCTCGTTCGAAAACTCTGCTTCTCCGGGAACTGAAGTAGATTAAGATCAAGCCATGACAGAGGTAAGAGCCTACTCTTGCGACGCATTCCGATTTTACCGTCGCTCGATTTTTCTTGTTTGAAGCTCCAATAGCGTGTTTGAAGAACAGAGATTACGTGGTTATGTATGAAATATTAATTTCGTCTGATAGGTTTAATCACAATCATCTTCATGGAAGAACACTAATCTAGGTCGTGTTTGACAAACTGGAATTTCTGCCAATTTTATACGGTTTGAAAGATTTTGAATTCAATTCGAGGGAGAAAAAGTTTTCTTTGGGTTTTTGAATCTTTTACACTAAGTTCTGGAAAATAGTGTAAATTTATAAAGCAGAGATCAGATTGAGTATTTTGAATGAGATGTCCCAGCTATGGATTTAGGAGCCAAAAAAAAATTGTTCCACCTTAAGTTGGTCAGATTTCTAGAATTTACGACTGATTGAAGGATTTAGTTGGTGTTTGATTGCTGCATTTACAAGTTTATTCTACAATCTTTCTTGATGCATCAAATCCTTTTCGTTCGATCATGTTTCTTTGGATCTTTATTTTACTTTTTATTTTTATTTTTTATATCAATATATTGTTAATGCTGTCTGAAAATCACTTTCATTTTTCCTATCTCAGTACTGGGTCAGCCAGGGTAACAAGTGGTGTGATACCTGTAAGATTTACATTTCCAACAATCCTGCCAGTATTAGAAATCATGAGCTTGGGCAACGGCATAAGGATAGTGTTGCCAAGAGGCTTAACACTATGCGGGAAGACAAGGCAAAAAAAGATAAGGAACTCAAGCAAGCAGCTAAAACCCTGGAACAGATAGAAGCTGTGAGTTATCATACCCTTTTTTTAATTTAAGTTTATCTCTATGTGGTCTGTTATTATCTATTCTAAAAAGGATCAATTTAATCTAGCAATGGTTAGGTTTACGTTTATTTGTAATGCTGATGATTTTATCTTGTCTGGGGACAATTTTCTATGTCAAGTAAAGTGAGGCTGTGAAGCATACTTGAAGTTTATGTTCATAGATTGGCTAATATGGTGAAGGCATGTTCCTATCACAAGTCATACATTTTTGTTCATAAATTTTTTAGTTTACTGGTATGGTATGAGTCGTATGACTACTTGATGCTTAGAGTCTACTTAGACATTACTCACTTTTTCCCCTTGTGCCTGATCTTCTTCTTTTTTCACGTTTTCACCAATAATCTATTTTTGCCTTTCATTCTAGTTGTGAAAACCATATCTTGTTTTGTTTTAGTATATTCTTCAAGTTAAACCCATATGAGATCGATGAGTTTAAACACAAATCCGTAGTATATAATTCTAGTGGATAAAATTGTCAATGCTGATGCCTAATTTGTTATACTTCCCATGAGTTATGTATCCACCAGTACGAGAATTCTATGCGTAGTGTTCCTCAGAATAATTGAATAAGTTTAATTGATATCTAGGTAATGCCTTTGAGAATCTCTTACAACTCTACATTACTGATATTCCCCCAGTATAAAACCCTCAAACTGCTACTATGTATACTTTGACTTATTTAGATTTTAGTGTTGTGTTTCTCTAGTTTCCTTATAATTTACTTTTGTGCAGAAAGCCAACCGCAGCTACCAGAAGGATTTGGCATCTTTTCAAGAGGCAAGAGAGTCTAATGCCCAGGCGCTAATTGAAGATAATGATCTAGGAACTGCCGATATGCCTGGAGGTGATATAAATTGGTTTTGTAATTTGTTGTTAGTTGAGCATATGATTTGAGTTTAAGCTTTAAAATTTATGATGGCCTCATGGTATCATGATGTCAAGTGACAGATAAAATAATGCTTTCGCCTTACCAAAACTTTTATTTTAAAGTTGTCAAATCATTTGAAAAACTTGCACTACTAGAGCTCCCTGTTAACCTGTCACATATCTTGATATTTGATTTAATTGAGTTCCTGGGATCAACCATATACACAATAATGGATTGTTTCTGTTATCTATCTGTTTTGTTACATATTGGCTACATTTTTCTTGACTGGACTTTTCAACGAATTCTGATTACTTTCCTCTCTTACTGGACAGAATGGGAGCATGACAGTTCATCAGGGTACTACTATAATCAAACAACTGGTTTTCACTACGATCCTAATTCTGGCTTCTACTATTCTGATTCTCTGGGTATGCACAAATTCATTACTTAAGTCTGCAATAATGATTTTTCTATGAAATACTTCGCTAATATTATGCTAATACAATAGGTAAATGGGTACCACAGGAAGAGGCTGTCGCAGCCTTTCGAGCTTCTTCAAAGTCTATCGGGAAGAGACCTAGTATGGGGAAGCCACCATCAGCATCACTGAATAAATCAAGTGCCGAAACCAATAGTGGACCTCCACCTGGACGTTTGGTTTCCACGCCACTGAACCCGATGAGATCTACGAAAGCTGCTAAATCCGCGGTAGCTGTTAAGAGAAAAAGGACGGACGAAAAGCCTAAAGCTGTGTCTAAAGAGGAATCAGCTGCACTTAAGGCTAGGGAAGCTGCTAGAAAGAGAGTGGAACAGAGAGAGAAACCATTGCTTGGTCTATACAGGCAATGATATTCGTCTTTGCTTCCAGAAATCCTTCCTCATTTGTTGCAAGAGGTGAATTTCTCAATCACACTTGATTATTCTATTAGATCATCTACATTTCTAATCAATGAGTGTTGTTTAAGAAAGATGTCGAGTATAATTCCTGATCGATTCTTCCTAAAGTAGTTCATCTTCTGATAATTCCAGCATGATATATGCAGGAGCTAAAGCTTAAAGTGGCAAAGTGGTCGGTGCAGTCAGATATGTCGGCATCTGCTATTTTCTGAACGCGGGAAAAGGTGAATACGGAAATATTTGTGCCCCGGCTTGTAATATGTCTTAACGGACCTGCGTTTCTGTTTGTAGGTCGAGAGACGATGAACCTTTGATTTATCTCCCAAAGATTATAGCTTTACATGGGTAATTCTTCAATTTTTCTGAATGTTTTAATGAAACAAAAACCTCTCCTTTTCTGCTTGCTTTTTTTTCATCTATTAAGTTCCTATAGTTCTTTAAAGTTCCCACAAAAACTCTCTCTCTCTCTCTCTCTCTCTAGAGGGACGCTGCATGTTAGGAAAAGGGCCAAAATAAATGAGGGGGTTGAATAATATATCGACAGGTTCCGTTGTTGTTTCGTTATCAAAAATTCAAGATAACGAGAGTTGAGTTGGGGTGGGGAAGAGAGAGTTCAAGGAAGTCGGCGGCGGTTCCCTGAGTGGATGACGGCGGCACGTGGTGGTGGACGACGTTGATTTTCTTTTCTTCCTTTTATTGTTCACACACTGCATTTACTTCTTCAGTCAATTTAGTCAACACTCTATTTAATAACTCTACTCTGCCACCCACATTTTCTCCATTTATTCTTCTTCTGTAGAATAATTCGGACCCCCCACGCCCTAAACTAATTTACTACTATTAGATAGGACAATTTTTCTAATTTTTTTCAGATTTATTTTGGAGTTTGCTCAATGATAGTACTCACTCCGTCCCGTTCGAGACGTTATAATTTTTGGATAGATAAGAAGTATAAAATAATATAGTGCAACGTCTTGAACGAGACAGAGGGAGTAGTATTTTTCTTGCTTAGGCTTTTGTTGATATTTTCGTTCATGGTTTTCTTTAATGCATACACTAGTCCACACTCCTCAAATGATTTTAACCCTGACTTATTATTGGTTGGAATTGAAACGTCTTGCCAACTAAGTAACGACTCGTCGTGCATGACTTTCTATCAAAAGGTTGGGTTTTTTTTTTTTTTTTTTTTTTGTGTGTGTGGAGGGAAACACTATCAATGGGTTTTTTATTGAGTGGTGTTTGACATTCTTTTTAGTGAAGATGAGAACCATGAATTTTAGGGTTATGATTGTTATTATATGATTGAATGTGTTAGTTATGTGATGATTATTGATTTTCTCCACTTCATTTTGCTCCCATGTTCCATAAGTTGCTGATGTAAGGATGATGTGTTTGGATATTTTGTTTGGTTAGTTTTATTTAATGTGCTTACCTGTTAAATTTTGACACTGAGTATTATATTGTCCTCAAATTTGTTATAGATGTAATTTTTCAATAGATGTTTATTTTATTTTTTTTGGTTTTCTCATTAAATGATTTTTGCAGGATGTAGCATATATATATACTCCGATCTTTTATGAGTGTCCTCTATCATCAAACTACACATACTAAGAATGTAAATTTACGTGTTTTTTTTTATCCTCATTTATTATTCTCTTTCTGAGCACCAACTTATATACATATAACATTAATTATAAGGGTAAAATAGGAAGAATTTAGCTTTTTTATTATCAAAATTCAAAATGAGTCACTTAAAAAAAACAAGAACAAAAACCAAATACTCCCTCTGTTTCGTCTGCGTATATACATTTTTATTCAAGATGAGTCTATTAAAATAATAATATGTGCATATTCAGAGAGAGTATAATATATGAAAAAATAAATAAATAAACACCAAAAGGTAGTATATATTAATGGGCGGGTCGGTAACTGTTGGTTTCATAGGGTGGTAATTATTTCACCAAACTTCATATAATTTAATGTCCTTAAACAACCCTATTGACCTCATGCTCTAGTTTGACATTTTCATTAGAGCTATATTTGGATAATAATTTATCTTTATTCTACATTATGTTTGTATTATTATGAACTCCAAATAACACCATTCTGTTGCATGTAATTATAGTTATAGTGACAAAAAACTTGGGAAATTCTTGTGTAGATGTAGGTGTAGTACAATCACTTCTCACATATAAATATTATATTAATATATTTTATATTTTTAAAATAATAGCATGTGAGGGGTGGGTGTAGTACACCTATACCCGTAAAAGAAAAATCCCAAAAACTTGTATTAGGCGGTCTTCAAAGTGATCTTCCTCACCCGAATCGCCCCTCCTCAGGATGGATTTTGTTTCAATTCCCGGTTCGAACAAGAGGAGTACGTCATGCTAATGTGCCTTGGATGATCTACATCTCAGGGTGTGCCGATGAACACATTGAACTATCCATGCAATCGAGAGTCTTCATAGCTTTTGAGCACAATGACGCAAGTATCAGAGTCACACTCTATCACTGGGCAAATAGCTCGTTGTGCAAGACGGGTCAAATAGAGCACGACGGAGGAAGTAGATATAAACATAGATGCTAAAGACTAGTTTCATGCCCACCTATAGTCCTTTAGTCGAGCCATGCAAATTTTATTCTTATTTATTTAAATTCTGTATAAAAGTATTCTCATAAATTCTAGAACTTAGTAATCAAATATTTTTAACTATATAGTAGATTTTATTTTTTTTTAATATTGAAAAACCATTATTTATTGGGACACACTTGGGTCAACCGGAGGCACCGTGCGACCTGCTAAAATATTGACACTTTTATTCGTGTAGATTAACAATTTTCTATATAAAGATTGACACTTTTAAAAATTGGCATTTTATTCGTAAAATAATTATGTTAAAAATTGATACTTTTATTCGTATAGATTAACACTTTTCTATAGATTGACATTTTGACTCGGCCACACTATGTGGCCGACCTCACCCAAGTTTTTATCTTATTTATTTAATTATATTGAACTGATTAAAAATATTTGAAGCCTTGATTTTCCTATTAAGCCACTCGAAACCATTCAACGCTCAGTCCGCAATCTGTTGCGCCATATTTCCTTTTTCTTTTTCTTTTTTTTCCTTTTCTAAGGGGCAACAGTTCCTTTTTTTATATCATTGACGAATATTATTCTTGCATTAATCACACTTGTAATTTCTATTGGAACTTAGAATTTTATCGTTTCAAATCAACGTAATGTAAAATCAAGACTCACTTGACAGTTCTAAATTTCTACCTCCGCCCTGCCGAATGCCTGATTTCTTCGGACGGGATTAAGGAGAAAGTGTTTAATTCGTAAATTGTGTTGTTTCAATCGAAATTATAAGTATTCAACAGTCTTAAATAATTTTTCAGCAAATTAAATTTTATCTTACTTTTAGGAAACAGTCATTCGGTGGGACGACCCAAAAGAAAACAAATCGACGGACGAGGGGTACTATCTTTACTCCCCTTTTGTTGTCATTGTTCCAGTGAAATTCAAAGGTCTTCAATTAAACTTTATAATTAAAAAAAGTAGCCTGTATAATAGGAATTATTATTTAAATATGGGCATTCACATAATTGAAAGATAAATCGGATTGTTTATGCTGTACAAGTGTAACGTATGGGGGAAGGGGGCTAGGATATATTATATTGGCTTGTTTGTGTTTTTAACATCTTACATTAAAATAATATAAAAAAATTACAAGAATATAACACGAGAGAAAAATATCCAATTTTAAAATGTATTTCATCTTCTACTCCTAATCAATATATATATATATATATATATAGAAGGGATCATGTAAAAATGAATCCCTCTGTGTTAACTTGAAATAAATCTGGAGTGTTTATTTCATTAAATCAATGGCCAAGATTAAAAGGATGGTTTAACTGTTATATTTTCATAAACTATGTTGGGATTTAATGTTAAGGGGGAACTTGAATCAAGTTAAATAAACAATTTGTTTTGATTCGATTCCAAAACCCTAAGTAGAATATTTCCCTTCCTATTTTTGATGAATATAGACAAGTTTTTATTAGCAAAGCTTACTTGTTAGGAAGTTTTATTTTAGTCTAGAAGCGTTGAGAATGGAGCAGTCAGAGCTCGCGAAGCGTCAGTAAGCGAAGCGGCTCCAGCATTGAAAGCGCCAGTAGTAAATACCAGACAAAGCGTCATGGGGACGCTTCAGATAAAGAAGCTCAGAGCGAGCTTCCGTGGAAGCAAAGCGCTCTCAAGTCAGCTCACCCAAAGCGTCTCTGATACGGAGCTGTACTCAAAGCGTCAATCAGTGCAAGTGTGACAAGTTTGACTCACAGAATCCAAGTTTGAAATTCAAACTTTCGGATGTCTGACACCTCACCGAATAAAGCTTACGTGTCGCCATACTATTGCACAACAGATACGGCTACAGTCTAAGAAGTCAAAGTTAGGTGAAGTTGTCATACCTCTAAGTGCGGTGACATCCCTTCCCGATCCTTGCAGGCTGACACGCCGAATTATCCGGCTTCTCGAGAGCTCGTGAAATCTCTGAGGATTCAAGTGCAAGTTTGTCACTAGCCTTGAATCACTTCCCCTTAGAAGTATAAAACAAAGAGTACCGAGTGAAGGTATTCATCCCGTCGAGGATAGAGTAGGACGTAGGAGATGTGCTCTGAACCACTATAAATTGTTTGTCTCATTACTTTAAGTTATTTATCGCCTTGATTATTTGCATACACACACACGCTTTAAATAACAAACTGGTTTTAATTATAAGAAAAACTCAAGTCTCACCACATTCCGCACAGTATCTCACACGAGCGAGAGGCTTTGAACGCTTCACTTAGCTTCAAAGCGTCTACTCGTCTAAAAGGCTGAAAATCGCAAGAGAAGTTAAACACTTCTCTACACACGTATTCACCCCCCCTCTACGTGTGTAAGCGTCTTTCGGGACCAACAAACTAATACGTAAAGGCTATTCTAGTAATTCACTAAATATATCATAACTACTTATATTACGTAAATCCCACATACTAAGCAATGGTTACATGGAGATTGATTTTTTCTACTTTCTTTTCCAAACAAGAAGAGAACGCTTATTAGCAGAAAAGAAAATTTGACTGCAGAAGCCTTCGGCGGTGAAGTATGAATATTCAAGGTGTGTACTAAAATCTTTTTCGTAATTATTATTGCATAATAATAATATTATCACGAAGATTTCAATATGAGTTTAATCATTATGTTGGTGCATATTAAAGTATATTTTATTGCTTATTAGAGCATCTTTTATTGCATATTTCTTAAGCATATTTTATTGCATATTATGCATTTCATAAATATTTTTATTGTAATTGTTTCTTAATAAATATTTTCATTGTAATTGTTTTTTTATTGCATACAATGCAGTGCGTAAATAGTTTAGTCCTTCAAAACAAACAAATATATTTATAGTTTTTTTTTCTTATGTTCATAAACAATTTAATTTATGTTAATATGGGTTTAGATGTTGCTTTAAAGCTACCAATCGATTGCATATTATCCCAAAACTTATTGCATATTTATCTAAAAAATTATTGCATGTTATCCCATGAATTATTGTATAAATTAATGTCAAAAATAGCTTCGGTTTTTTTGTTGTTTCTTATGTGATGATGCTATGTTTTTCTTTTTTCCTTTTGATTATACGATTTGGTTGTTGGAGAAAATTGAGAATATATGGAATTAAATTCTAATCCCTAATTAGACGCCTATTAATAGTAGGAACTGGAGATATTATAAAATATCATAATAAGCACGTACAGCAACTATTACGATTTTCTTTTTCTTTGTTTTTTTTTTGGGATTAGAGGATTCAAACCAACTATAATCTTAGATTAGCCTGGTAATCAAGTTGTTATCAACTAGCTGTCATGATTAAAAGAAAATCAATTAACCTTTTTTCCATTTGAGAAAAGAAAAGAAAAAAACAGAAAAATAAAAGCAAACACCTGTGATTAATGATTACACCCACCATTAGCCTAACGAAATTCATGCATCCTCCTCAACTACTGGGTGTGACAGAATATACTCTGAGTTAGGAAAAAGAAAAAAGAAAAAAAAAAAAAAAAGTGAAGTGAAGTGAGAAAAAAGGTAGCACAATTAAAGGGTTTCATTTGAATTCTTTTCCTTACATTATGAAACAAAATTCACCTTTTTGTCAAAAAGAAAATTAATTGTTCAAGGTTTGGTGGCACCACGTTTTTTTTTTTTTTTTTTTTTTTTTTTTTCAGAATAATTATTTGCCTAATCAAATATGACACCTCGGAATGATGTTTAATTTCTACATTTTGGTTCATTTAATGTAGTTTAAGAATAATCGGTAATTAATAAAAATAATTAAATAGTGATTTTAATATTCTAAGGGTTTCTGGTTTTCATTTCATTAAAAAAAAGATTGCCGACAAATAAATAATCATTTCGATCAATTTATTAAAATTCAACATCACTAATTATAAACTGTTCAATCATATTTTGATTTCAAAAGTGGTATTGAAATGATTTTTTTTTTAATCAATTACAACCATTGATAAATGAATAGCTATCCACTACAAAAACAATACATTATTATTATGGTTGTTGGCATACATATATTTGAACGAAAGAAAGAAAGAAAAAAAGACAAGAGCATAACATTCATAGTACATTATGATTGTATCATTTAACACATTATTTATGTGATCATCAATAAATACAAAATGAAACTATATTTGTTGAGGATAAAATAGATAGAAATTAAATTATTAAGGAGTTTACGAACACTTTGCTTGATATGGTGGATTTCATGCTCCATCTCCACTAGAATTCATTAACTATTCGTTCTTTAGTTTACATATATTCATATAAATAGTGGTCGTGTATATCCATAACTTAGATAACTATATGCACTAAAAAAAGAAATACTCCAAAAATTCACTTTAAAACTCAGCATCAAGAAATATTGAAATAAATGCAAATAGTATGAGCCACAATTTTTTGTGGATGGAAAGAATGTATAGTATTCGGAAAGATCCGCCTCCTCCAAGATAATACTGGTACATTTTAAAGCAATGTTTAATAGAAACCCGAATTTATTATTATTATTATTGGGCAACTCTTAAAATAACCACTTTGATATAACAAACCAAAATACTAGTCACTCATATAAAAAACATAAAAAACTAGCCACTCTTACCAAATACACGAATACATGATACGTGATTCATGTATTCGTGAAAATTAACCTTGAATACATAAATACATGAATACACGACTCATGTATTCGTAAAAATTAACCTTGAATACACGAATACATGACTATATATTCGTGAAAATTAACCTTGAATAAACGAATACACGAATAAACGAATACAAGACTCATGTATTCGTGAAAATTAACATTGAATACACGAGTACATGAATACACGACTCATGTATTCGTGAAAATTAACCTTGAATACATGAGTGACTAATATTTGTGTTTTTTATATGAGTGACTAGTATTTGTGGTTTTTATATGAGTGACTAGTATTTTAATTTACTATATTAAAGTGGCTACTTTTAGGGTTTAACTCTATTATTATTATTATTATTATTATTTGAAAGAAAATAAGAATAAATATAGGGGGAGGTGTCATAAATATGGAGATTTATGAGATGTGAGTCATATGACACGAAATCGTTGATTGTGGGGGCAGAAAAAAATTATCTTCCTACCTTAATCATTTCGACAGAATAGTCACCAAATATTTTAATGGTCATTTAGAATACTTTTTCCTGTTGATTATTCACTAAAGAAAAATAGCACAAAAGTGATGCCATGGACATACTATATCAAATTCGATTAATAATAATAATATTAATAATATACAACAGCTATATTAAATTCGAAAATATTGCTTGAAATGCTTAAATGCCTGACAATTAGTACTTGATTTTTCTAGAAGTACTTTCGAAAAAAATTAACTTCAAAGAATACACAATTAAAGGCATGAGTTATATATAATTGGATAGGATTATATTGTAGCCGTATCCTTGAGTATTAATGGACTATAACTTATGATTGTACAAAACGGAACTCCATTATATAATTAGAGTTGACACTAAAACAAAAATGAAATATATATTTTTTTAAACTAAAACAAATATTTTATTAATAAAAAAAAAAAAAAAAAACTGAGCGGTTCAAGATCTATATATTATTCTACCAACAAACTGGAATAAACAAACTTTTCACCACTAATCATGCATACATATAGTCCTCAAAGATGGCTTTCAATTTCAAAACTAAATAAACACATGTTACGTGCACAAATCCATTTCCTCCCTCATATAACAATATATATTTATATATATATAAAAAAGTATTATTCTACTTACACTAACCCCAGAAATTCCTAAACTACAACTTATCATGAACAAGTAAAAAATATAAAATATAAAAAAAAAAGTACTTTTTTTTTTGTAAAAAAAAAAAAAAAACATGAAAGGCGTGTAGAAGGATGAACAAAGGTCGATCAAAAATCAAAACGAGAAGAAGAAGAATCGAAGATCAGAATCTGTCCCTGGGCAATGATCCGGTGGAACCCACCACACCTTTAGGAATCTCAGGAGCCGTCGGATTGAATCCTAAGCACCCCAGCAATCCCTGTTTGTACGGCAGCGATGTTCTCCTCCTCATCTCCTCGGAGAAGGCTCTGTTCATCGTGTAATGCAGCTCGTGCGCCGAGATGGGCGGCCCAGATCTCCTCCTGCTCGAAACCGAACCGGCGCTGTCCGTCGATCTGAAGCTCGAGTTCTTTACGTCGTCGTTTCGATTCGTTTTCTTCAGCTGCGAGTATTTCT
Organism: Mentha longifolia; assembly: GCA_001642375.2. Lineage (NCBI taxonomy): Eukaryota > Viridiplantae > Streptophyta > Magnoliopsida > Lamiales > Lamiaceae > Mentha > Mentha longifolia. The sequence continues at coordinate 25,367,566 of CM038120.1, read as the reverse complement.
TCAGCTGCTGCTCCTTGTCTTTCGCCCGGCTCTCCGACGCGCTTCGGAAGAGCAAGAGGTCTTTGATTTTCCATTTTTTGTACCAGAACGAGGCAAACGACGACGTATTTGAGCTTGAGGTTTTCGTTTGGCCTTCTTCTTCGGGAATCACGTCGGAGTCGAAGAGGAGGTCGGAGACTCGGAAGGGGGAGAGCGACCGCGACGACCCCTTGTTTCTCTCTCTAGACGTTTGGGGGTTGGTAGTGTTTCTCTCTCTTCCTCTTCTGTCGGTGGTCACGTTTTGTTTGATTGTTTCTTCCATGGCGGCGGCGAAGGGGTCGGCGGAGGGTTTGGGGCGGTGGCGGGGGGAGAATGCGCGGGCGATTTTTTCCCGCGGGGATTTGGGCCGCGGAGGAGGGGAATCGGGGGCGGCGGAGTACTGGAAGCGCGGCGGGGGCTTGAGGGGCTTGATCTGGCCGGCGTGGAAGAGCTCGTCGGCGGGGAGGGAGTGGCGCTCGAGGTGGCCGGAGAAGTCGAAGGCGAAGTCGGCGTCGTCGAGGTCCTGGTCGGCGTCGCCGTAGGTGGAGGAGGCGGCGGTGCTGAGGTGGGACGGTGACTTGGGGGTGCCAGGCTTCTCCTCCCAGAGGAAGGGGACGGCGGAGGGGGTGGAGAGGTGGTGGTCGCCGCCGCGGTAGAAGGTGGAGATGCGGGTGGGGCTGGTTGGGGCGCTGTAGAAGAAGTTGGCGTTGGAGCGCTGGGGGCTGGAGGTGGCGCTGAGGTAAGGGGTGGTGGAGGCGCTGTCGAAGTTGAAGTCACGTGCGGCGGAGGGGGAGGGGATCATCACCTCCATTGTTGAGTTAGTGTGTGATGTGTGTGAAAATGGGGGTTTGAGTTCGTTATATAAATGTTAGGGGGGCGACGAAATGGGGAGGAAGGGGCCGAGGATTTTGGATTTGACCGCTAACAACAACTCTCTTTTTGCAATTCTAAACATACCATATTTTATTATTTATAATACTAGTAATAATATATTTTGGATAAAAAAAATATATATATATTTTTGCACATACTTATTCCTATTACAATTATATTTAAAAAATATTATTTGTGGATATTGTAAATATTAGGAAAATTATCCCAATATACACAAATTTTCGTCAAATTCTAGTTTCGCATACAATATTTAAAATTAATTATAAAAACATGACATTTCAATTGTTTCTTATTTGCTCACAAGGTTGATTTTTTTTTTTTTTTCAGGTTTCGTCACATTTCGTGCTCATATGGAAGTAAAAAGTTAGATCTGTTAGAAATCATGTCATTCATATGTGTGAGAAGATTCGAATCTCACTAATCGTTTGACAAATCTGATGAAATTAGAAAAAAATCGATTTCGAATAAAAAAAATTAGAAACAATCGAAATGTTATGTATAATAGGCAAATTTTAAAGCTCGCGCGTGTAAAATCAAAATTTGATAAAAGATTGTGTATAATGATGCAATTTTCCCTAAATAATATTGATGTAATGACGACAACAAGATTGCGATTTAATTTTGAAAATCGATGATCTCATCTCACCCTTATTTTTCACTCTCGAATACCATGAAATATGAAGAAACTTAAATTTTTGCCGTAAAAGGGAGCTCTATATCGCACGCATCATTTCTATTAATTTTTCAAATAGTTTACGATAAATTTGATTTGGACACTTCATTGTGAGAAGACTTACAGTAATTTAAAGAAAGAAATTGTAATTCTAAAAATGGATAAAACTTTTTGAGCAAAAATTGAATTTGAGTACAAGCAACAAATAAAGTTTTTTTAAAAGTTGACTTTGGAGCAGAATTTTGAACTAACTAACATCAAAATAGAGTCGAGCCAATTACAAAGTAAAAGAGATTAGTAAAAATTAAAAAAAAGAAATAAACGCGCAAGTGTCAAAGCAAAGGGTATATCGGTCTCTTAATCATGACAATGATTACACTTTAATGCTCTTAATTTTTTAATTTACCGTTAGTTTCGATCTCAACACCTGTTTTTTGCTGGTTTATGTATTATTTTTATTTTAAAAAACAGTGGACAAGTTGAGTGAAATCCTCTCTTGCTGTTTCACATTTATTACTGATCTTACCGTAATTTTAAAAATCCATGCATGTCAAAAATCATATTACATCCGTCCCATATATTTAGACCACTTTGTTTTATGCACGTATTTCTACCGAAACCTAATACGGGTTTTAAAATATAATTTTATAATATCGTTTTTTTTACGAGATACTATGACACTATGCAATATATGGGATGGAGGTAGTACTATTTTTTTTTATGAATTTTCACTATGCAAAATTTGATAAATTTTAAGTTTATTTCTATTGAACTGTTACTGAGTTCTTATTTACGTGTAATTGTGGGGAGAGGTAAAAAAATAAAAATAAAATCTAGAAAATCTGTCGCAGTTTAGAAGCTAATTAATGAAAATAAATGTAGTTTTCATTCTTTGTTTGTTCGAATTATAAATTCAACTTGACGGAAGTGGATAATAACATATTTAAATTAAATTGCCGTCAGATATATACAGCTGCAAGTGTGGCAGAATAATTAATAATTAATTAATAATTTAATATACTAAGTACTATAGAGATTTCGCACGCTGCAAGCGACCTCAAATGCGTGCCCAATGCCTTATTCTTTTATGAAAGAATAATGATTTATAAAATTATGCAGGATTAGTTTCAAATTAGTTGTTCCATTTTTTTTCCTTCACACAATTTATTTATTTAATTAATCAAGTCAGAGGTTTTCTAAATATCATAAGAATGGGATATTTACATTAAATATATTTGGATAAGTTCGATACATATAAAATACTACAAATTTATAAAAGTACTATATGAAGTCGACGTTGCTAATAGTGGCATACCAAATAACCATCACAAGTTTGACATTTAAGCATTGAGTTTATCAAAAATAGATGTTCTATCATAATAGGAAAATATCTAGATTTTTTATCATTTTATAATATACGATGCAGATTAATTGGTGCATTATAATAATATTGAGAATATATTATGATAAACGATGTATTATAATAGCACTAAAAATGCATTCTGGTGAATTATGCATTGTATTTATATATATATAATGCACGATTTTTTTTTTCTTTTTTTACTATAAAAATCTACTTTTTACATGATTCCATCGTCACCACATCCATTGTTTCATTGTCAATCTATATATGCTTATAAAATATTTAAAGCTATGATTAACTTCCATTTTTATTTACTTTTAGATATAGCCATTTTTCATTGCAACATCATGTTTTCACCTCCTTGGATTTACGATCATTTAAATTAGTATGAATTTTTTTTTTCCCAACTTCATGATTTTTTTTCGTAAATAGAATAAAAATTGAATTCCGTTTCTGCCAAACATTTTGATTACCCACTTGCTAACAGATTATTGACGGCCGGGCAATTTATTCAACAATTTTTAATTCGGCGGGAAAAAAATATTAATTTCTAATGGCGATTAATATATAATCAAAGTACGAAAAATCGTTGTTTCGAGAAATAGAATCTTTGTTGTAGCATAGAGATCTTAATATAAACATGCCAAACAAATTAAATTATAATATTTGGATAATTTTTGCGTCGCGCATATCTTACCACTTATTTATTTATTTATTATTTTGGACTTTCATTTCTCTCCTTTAAATAAGTTGTGAGCATTCGAAATAATTTTTTCTTTCGTAACTTACATATTGTTGATAATAAATAAATAAAAAATAGAAAATTACTTAACATTTTAATGCATATAAGTTATGAGGGTGCGTCCATCTCACGAATTCGGTGTGTCTAGGGTGTGTTTAGGATTACTTTTCTTTTATAATGTGTTATTTAATTTACGAAATTTAATTGAAGTTTTCATTTTAATTGAGATTTACATTGTAGTATTTAATTTATACATTCTATTTTTTATAAATAAATAATATATGTATATAATAATATATAAATATATAGACATATATATTCTTGACGAATCGTATCATAAATTCTTTAAAAACGCATATCAACGTATCCATATCGTATGCTCCCGCACCCATGCAATATAGGTAATAGATCACAGTTAGATTATACTCAAATCTTATAGAAATTGCTCATCTAAAATTCGAATATAATTTGATATAAACACTCACAACCATCATATTTTGAACTTAGGTTTTATTTCAATATATATTTATATCACGTACACATTTATAATACGTCGTAGACATGTAGTAGAAGAAGACCTTGAAAATAAAATAAAATAAATGAACCTTCCAGAAATAATATTTTTGGCATATGCTGCAACCAACGTCTCATCCACTGAATTTGACCTCAAATAGTTTGGAGCAACAAAAAGTCAATTTTATGCAATTTTAATACTCCTACTGTCTATTTTATTATAGGGGGCAATGCAATCTAACACTTAATAATCACATGTTGTAAAAACGTAGTAGTATAAATTAATAATTGAGGCTGGCTGTGTTTTCAAACGCCTCAAGGTACTGTAATTAAACCAAAACCTACGAACTAGTTAAGGTGTAAACTGATCCCCACGGATTAAATTAAATACACAATTATTAAATGACAAACTCATTTATGCATGCCGCAGCCAATGATATATCATAATTCAATGTTATTTTGTCTCTTCTCAAAATTTCTAATTTTGTGATGCGATTTTCTACCATGTTTTTAATATGAAAATAAAATATATAAACCGAAATATGCCTATTTTTTTCTGAGTTGAAAATATGCTGCATACTATATGAGGATATAAACAGATCTTCAAGAAAAAAGAAATAAAACCACTATAATGAATTAAACTATGAAGTATTATATTTTTCAATTCCTTTACTATGAAGTATGGTATTTTAAATTGATCACTGTAGTTTTAGTTATAGTAGTTTCAATTCCTTTTGTATTTCAATCAGAGCTTAAGCTATGATTTAGCTCCTACAATATTATGCAATTCATGAGGCCATAAGAATATAAGATTCATAATTTCCCAATAAATACAAAAACAAACATTACATATCTCAACCTTTCAAGCATTTATCTCTGGGTTGGAGGAAGCTTTCCCTCCAAGAAGGAGGAGAACAAAGTAAGAGCGCGCTCCGGTTGGTAGCTCGGGACGTAATGTCCAGCTCCTCGTACACTAACAAACGTTAAATCTCGGTACTCGACCACAAATCCTCCGACCTTAAAACCAGCATCACCACAACACAACAGGATTCAGATGTTATTTGAAAAGAAAGTGGTGTGATTAGGAGGAAAGGGGCTTCTTTAGTTCATACCTCGCCTCGTGTGTACCAAGGGCGCCACGGAGTCTTTATAGGCGCCCCGATTTTCGTGAGCGAGTACTTCGTGCTTGTAATAGGCACCACACTATCAGTATCTCCACTGCACACGATGTTCATCTCAGTTTAGTACAAACACTACTACTTACACTTAAGAGAAAAAAAAAAGAAAAGAATTATAGTTAAGTACCTATAGATCCAAACTCTAATGCCACTAGCCATCAACTCTTTGATGGTTGGTAAAACAGTTACTTTCACATCATGGGTATTGTAATCTAAAAGATTGCTGCATATATACAATCAAGAAAAACGAAAAACATCATCAAATCTGCAAAGGGTAGTCGAATGCAGGACAAAAGTTCGAATAAAATCACATTCTGTACCTGCAGGGTTCCCATGGTCCATGAACATTCCCAGAGACATTGGCATGAAGCGCCCTCTGCACGTCAGGTCTGTTCAAGTAAGCACGTATGTAACTTCGTGAGCACGGATCAAACAACGACACCTATGCACAAATCAAGAAATCAGAAAAATATAACTAAAAATAACAAGTACTAATTCGTAAACATATGATGAGAATCTATACGGAGGGCGAAGTGGAAGGAGGCGAGGTGCACAAGGGCGCGTAAATGTCATAAGGAAACAAGCCAGCTACGGCTTCATATGCCTCGTACTCATACTCTAGGCATTCTTTAGAAACCGAAGCCTCGTACGAAAAATTACACTTCTCCACAATCCCTTGATGGATTTCATCAGATATCAGAGCATGTGTCCAGTAATACTCATATGTTCCTCTCAACTGATCCTCACTATCAATTAATGCATTCCCAATCTGAAAAAACAATCACATTTTCCTAAGTTTCAATGTCTAAAACAGTAATAAAAACAAGAAAAAAAGGAAACTCTTAACTCACAGCTATTCCTTTCAAGTTGATGGAATTTTTAATGTTGATTTTATTTTTTTTAAGGATCAAAGAAGCTAACCGAGGCACATAATGGCCAGCATAACTCTCTCCAGTAATGAAGAAATCTCTACTTTTGTACTCTGGGAATCTTTCCAACCAGTTAACAAGAAAAGTATAGCTATCATCTGCTGTTCTTTCGTCTCCGGTCACATAATCCGATGACCTATTCGAATACGAAAACCCGACTCCAGCCGGAGATTCGAGGAATATCACATTTGCAACTGCACCACATTCCATCAACAATACAGTTCGACAAAAAATTTATAAATTAAAAAAAAAAACAAAAAAACACACACACACAGAAAAATAAAAAATGCATACTAAAATAGTAAAATTTGAAATTTCCCACCATTGTTCCAAGAATTCTTGTTGTGCCACAGAGTTTTCCCATCCGAGTTAACTCGGAATGGACCGAGTTCCTTCATTGCTCCTCCCCCAAAAGATGAACACCCAGGCCCTTCAATTCAAAAATTAAACTCCCTAAACATTTTTTCTACAAATTAAACTGTATGCGCAGTAGCATAAATCATTGAAAAATTATTATATTATATAAAATAATATAATACTAACCTCCGTTCAGCCATAGAACTAAGGGTTTGCTGGGAGAATTCTCCGATTCCGCGAAATAATAGAACAGTGCTCTACCTGCGGTGGGATCGACGGTGACGTGGCCAGAATACTGAGAGAAATTCACCGGCGGCTGACCTGGCAGAGTCAGAATCTTGTCTGCTTCCTTCATTCCCTTTTGGATTCCGACATAAACTGGTCGGGATTCATGAGTTCCGACGTTGTTCGATGCTGTTTCGGTGGTTTGAGCTCTGATGAGTTTGTTGAGAGGATCCCAGTGTCTCTCGCCATAACAATGTGCGGAAAATGATAGAAAAATAGTGCAAGAAAATAGCACAATGCATCCACATTTCATCTCGAGTTCTTGAATTTAGCTTCTGTGAACTGAAGATTGAACTGTATAATTATGATAACTATGGGTTTTTTTTTTCTTTTTTCTTTTTCTATGTGGGACCGGAATAATTGTTAATATTAGCCTCAAAAAGAGAAGAAGATAAAAGGAAATTGTTGAATGAAGTCAACTTTTTTTTTTTTCTTTCCTTTTCTTAATAATTTGAAGTAGCAAATAACTCAGAATCTATTACAATTTATAAAATATATAAAAGTAGAATTGTTGACAAAAATTACAAGAGTGACATTTTCCCTCCAAAAGTGACCACCAATTATCCAATAATTTTATGAAGATGATTTATTTCAAAGAGTTGTGAATTGTCCAATGAATTTGGTAATAAATAAATTTTAATTATAAATAGTGTTTCATTGTTTGTTAATATTCTATTTTTCATTAAATCATTCTATTAATTTCTTTATTTTGCTATATCCATATGTTATTTATTTATTTTTTTAATTCTATTTTTTAATTAATAATTTGTGAAAATTTTGTTGTGACAATAAAAAATTTGGATACATTGTCACAAATAAAACTAATTAGTACTTGAACTTTTGTGAAAAAATATTAAGTTAGATTTAAAGTTATTAATCGATAAATTTACTATGATCATGATTTATTGCTTAATTTTTTGATGTATTCGTTTTTTCAAAGAAATTTATCAAATTAATAATGCAAAATAGTAATTACTAATTATTTATATAACTATTATGAATTTAAATAAAATACCAAAAATATAATAATTCAAATATATTAATATCAATAGTAGTTTCATACTAGCATACGTTTATATTTCTATTGCATGAATATTTAAAATTATACTTACTCATATTCTCTTAAAATTATTTTAGGTTTTCAATATTATAAAAATTAAATTTTTATTGAAGATAACAATAATGTATTGTGTTGTGTTGTTCAATAATGATGTGAGAGAAAATATATAGTTTCAATTTTCTATTTATTTTATCACTATTTATAATTCATATCTCTCGTGCAGCGCACGGTGCAACACTAGTATCTTCTAAAGAGTGAATTGTTACAAAATATTACCAAAGTGCCATTTTCCCGCCTAAAAATTGATGGGTCCCACTTTCAGCAATTTATTGCAGTACGTGAGACAATGGACAAGCAGGTGAACTACTTTCAGTCATTAGACTCATTACTCGGTGGCTCTTCCTCCTCCAAATCTTGGAACCAAGCACAAATCTGTACTACTACTACACTCCATAAAGGTTTGATATCTTCTCCGAGAAGCTGAGGTATCTTCCGCCAAAACAAATGTCCAATATAGTACTTTTGATTTTCCAAAAAGGTTTGGTATCTTCTGCGAGAAGATGATGTATCAGACTCCATTATAAATTTATAATGCTCTCCGCTGCTCAACGACTAATATTTCCATAGATATAACGAGTTTGGGCGGATACTCCTTCCTAGACATCTTCTTCATCACAAGGTAATTGTTGTGGCTTCACCATCTATGATTTCTCAAAACTAATTGCTTTATAATTTCGAGCATGAAATCAACCCTCAAACTGTTTGATGAAAAGATTCTTTGAGCAACACATCTAAAAAGATGTTTTTTTTTTTTTTTCTTTTCTTCCAGTCGATAGACCACCTTTTCGTATGTGGACATGATTATTTATCTCTCTTCGATTTATGGATTTTTCTATATATATAGAGGCATATTTGTGGTGTAATAGTTGTAGAAGAAAGGGAGAGACTCGGAAAGGAAGACAAGGCATGAATATTTTGATGAAAAACTGTCTGCTATTCATTATTTATTTGAATCTAACTCTTCTCTCATTCTCTCTCTGTTGGGGCATTAATTATGGTGGAATTATGATTCGCAGTTTACTTGTTTAATTCCCTAATTAATTACCTAGCACTAAACGAAGGATTAGATTGATTAATATTGGAATTTAATATTTGCAGGAGGATATGACAAAAAAGATATGACTGCTTGAGTTTTGATTTAGAAGCATTGAAATGCTGGGGGAACTTCCACCACTACAAATTTTCTTGTGAGTGTCTAATTTAATTTTATTTTCTAATAAGTCGGTATATATAGTCTTTGCTTGCTATATGTAGTAAGTATATTTCACATAACTATGTCAGAATGGAACATATTAATTGAGTTACTATGAGAAAGAAGTAGAAGAAATGAATCACATGACATGGCAGTATCATTGAGAAGGTCAAAACCTATATTAATTAGGGTTATTAGCCGTAAAAACCATGAACTTTCACGGGATTCCGGTTTTTCCCATGAACTATAAATTGTCATTTTCGAAACTCTCAACTTTTAATTTGTTGCAATGTTCCCACGCCGTGTTTTTCCGGCTAATTTTGAACCTACGTGGCAGCCGGATTTTAATGGCGTGTATTTACTTATCTTACGTGGAGTGATTACGTGGTTAAAGCGGGCATACGACGTCGGTTTGAACAAAATGATGTAGTTTTGTTATTAGTCTTTGTATCGATTTGGGACACTTAAACCCTAATCTAATTGACGAAGAAGACCAGAGCTACATTCAATCAATATTTTGGCAGCGGAGTGAAGGAATCTCTCCTCGATAGTTTTTAATCGAACGGCTTGGCTTTGATTGTCGCGGCGTGGTGGTCCTGACGGATTGCTCGCGTAAGTGGTGGACCAGAGGTTGAAGACGCATATGTTGCTCGCGGAAATTGTTACAGCAACGTGTACCTCGCACAAACATCAATTCTCGAAAACAACTACAACCACATTGGGTAGAAAGAACATTACCTTCCTAATTGCACAGGTAAAGAAGCGCCTCCCCGGATTTTGCTCCGTATGATCAGTTAGGATGTGCGTCGGCAAGTCGTGATTGCAATTTGGAGCTGAAATCACTGCGGGATGGTAGGATAAGGAGGAAGAAGACCCAGAATCCGAGCTCCTCATCGCCAAAATCGCGATTCACTTGATTTTCAATATGGAAAACCTAATCTGATACCAACCCGAAATACGTTCCTCAATTGATGAAGAAACGACGTTGTTTTTTTAAGTTGTAAACGGCGCCATTTTGTTCGACTCCGATTTGTGCCACATGGGACACTCCGGCTGCCACGTAGGTTAAAAATTAGCCAGAAAAACACGACGTGGGAACATTGCAACAAATTAAAAGTTGAGAGTTTCGAAAATGACAGTTTATAGTTCATGGGAAAAACCGGAATCCCGTGAAAGTTCATGGTTTTTACGGCTAATAACCCTATTAATTACTCACTTTGAATAAATCGTAATTTTGTATACATCCAAACAAAATACTCTGAATTGAAGATACCAATCATATCAAGAATTTATAATTTTTTTTTTCAGGAAAAGTAGTGGATCCGGATTCTCTTGACTCGAGGTTCATCTATGTATATGAGTTTCACGGTAAAATCACACATATATTCACACGGTAAAATCTACATAAAATCACACATATATTCATTCTGTGTTGATTAGTGCATGGTTTTTGAGTCAAATCTTGCATATTCATCGATCTTTCGGAAGAAACTTTTGTTTTTATTCGTTGGTTCTCTTCTTCCTCATGAAGAACGAATACAACCTCTTCAATTATACCCAACTCATTAGATTTTTTAAAACTTGCGTATGTTGTAGATACCAGATTGGATCGAGTAACAATGCTGAGTGTTCCCTTATAGACTCAATTGAGATCATTAATATTTATGCTGGATTGGTCTTTGTAAGTTGCTGGTTCCGTGTCCCAGCAGTCGCTGGGGTCTCAGCAATTGCTGGGAATGCGATGGTGTGTGGACAGCAAGCTACGGCCAGCGATCGCGGGATCTCCAGCGATTGTTGGGGCCGTCAAGTTTTTCGGACAGAGAGCAACCTCCAGCGATCGCTGGAGGGTCAGCGATCGCGGCGTTCGAGTTGACTGTTTTTTGACGAGCTTTATAACCCTCCTACGGGTTATTAGAGCGGTAGGGTTTTGGAAGCACACTCTTGAGAGAAACACGAGCGTGGTGAGGGGCTAGGAAACAAGAGAGAATTGTGAGGGTGAGATTTGTACAAGGAAGAGGGATTTCTTCTCTTGGGTAAGAATCGGTGTACTCCAACTGAGACGAACTTGCGGATTGTGCAAGCCGTCGGTGTTCTCGTTTCTAGTGGATATCTCTCTCGTCGACCTCCGTGGATGTAGGCACATTGCCGAACCACGTAAATCTTGTGTTCGTTCTTTCTTGCTTGTTTTATTCGTATTTTGGCTATTACTTGCAAGTGGTGTGGTGAAACTTTGATTAAGTTTCGAGCCAAGCATATTTCTCTTTGGTGATTTTGTTTCCGCTGTGCGTTTGGGTGAATGATATTATTGTCAATTATCACAACAATTGGTATCTAGAGCCTTATTCATTTCCGGGTGGTGTAGCTTGGATTTGAGGTGTTTGGGCTTGGGGGTCTTGTGTAGTGCACACAAGGTGTTTGTGAAAATTCCTGAGAGAAATTTTGCTTGTGAAACAAGTGGGATATGGCTTCTACGAATAATACTGTGAAAGTGGGGAAGTATGAGCTAGTGAAGTTCGATGGGAAGAATGATTTTTCCTATTGGAGGATGCAAATGAAAAATTTGCTAATCTCGCAAAAGTTGCATAAGGCGTTGGAAGGTAAAAAGAAGAAGCCCGAGTCTATGTCGGATGAGGATTGGGAGGAGTTAGATCTTGAAGCACGAGCGGCTATCATTCTATGCCTTGAAAGGGATGTTGCTTTCTTGGTTGATGGTGAGGATACGGCAGCGGGTGTGTGGTTGAAGTTGGAGACGAACTTCATGACGAAGTCTCTAACTAACAGGATCTACATGAAGTCCAAATTGTATACTTGCAAGATGGAGGAGGGTACACAAATCCGAGAGCATATTAACAGATTTGATAGGTGCATATCAGATTTGAAAGACATAGATGTGAAGGTAGAAGATGAGGATCAAGCACTTCTACTGCTTCTTTCATTGCCAAAGTCTTATGAGAATCTTGTTCAAACTTTGATGCTTGTGGGAGACAATCTAACGATGGATGAGACTAGAACGTCACTACTAGCGGATGAGCTTCGGAAGATTGCAACTGGTGGTATGGCTAGTGGTAATAGTGAGCAAGCACAAGGATTGTTTACAAGAGGTAGAAACAATGAGCGAGGAAAAGGCAAGGGAGGAAAGTCTAGATCGAAATCTAGACCTCATGGAGAGAGACCGTGTTTCAAATGCGGTGAAGTTGGACATTTTAAAGCAAATTGTCCGAACAAGAAGAAACCTTGGAAGAAGAACCAAAATGAGAAGAACAACAATGAGAAGGTTCAAGGGAAGCAAGAAGCGGGATACGCTGCAGAGGAAGGGGACGGTAGTGATGATTGCTACTCTGTCACAGGTGGAGATGATATCTCTGGTAAGTGGATTCTTGACTCTGGTTGCTCTTACCATATGTGTCCAAATAGGAAGTGGTTTACTACCTATAGAAGCATTAATGGTGGAACCGTGTTTATGGGGAATAACCATTCTTGTAAGTCGGTGGGGCTGGGTTCTATAAGAGTAAGAATGCATGATGGAGTTATTCGAACTTTGACGGATGTTAGACATGTCCCTGAATTGCGTAAGAATCTCATCTCTATTGGTGCTCTTGACTCCGGTGGGTGTAAGATTATTACATGGAATGGAGTTATGAAAGTTGTTCGGGGTTCTTTAGTTGTGATGAAAGGTATTCGGGAAGAAAACCTCTATACTCTCTTGGGTACAACAGTGACAGGAAGTGCAGCAGTAGCAAGTGGCGGTGACCCATCTGAGCACACTCGATTATGGCATAGGCGGCTTGGGCATATGTCAGAGAAGGGTTTAGATCTGCTTGGGAAGGAAGGCTTGTTGAAGAACTTGAAGAAGCCTTGCATGGATTTTTGCGAGCATTGTGTGTATGGCAAAGCACACCGAGTTCAGTTCAAGGCTAGTACACACAGAAGCAGAGGTATTCTAGACTATGTGCACACAGATGTTTGGGGTCCGGCAACAGTCACTTCAAAGGGAGGCTCCAAGTACTTTGTCACATTTGTTGATGATTATTCAAGATATGCTTGGATTTATTTCTTGAAGCATAAGAATGAGGTATTTGATACGTTTAAGATGTGGAAAGCAATGGTTGAGAACAGGACGGGCAAGAGATTGAAGACAATACGATCTGATAACGGTACAGAGTATACAGATGGTGCCTTCAAAAGGTTCTGTGCTCAGGAGGGTATTGCTAGGCATTGGACGGTCAGGAAAACACCACAGCAGAATGGGGTCGCAGAGAGACTGAATCGCACATTGCGAGAGCGAGCAATGTGTATGCGATCATATGCTGGGATGGGCAAAGAATGGTGGGCAGAGTCGGTTGCTACAGCTTGCTACATTATCAACCGATCTCCACATTCAACTCTAGATGGAGACATACCGTACAGGTTATGGTCAGGGGAACATGCAGATTATGAAAGGCTCAGAATCTTTGGATGCACAACATACTATCACATCAACGAGGGAAAGCTTGATGCGAGGGCCAAGAAGGCAATATTCTTGGGGTATGCAGTTGGTGTAAAAGGCTATCGCCTTTGGTGTTTGGAAGATTCAAAGTTTATAATCAGCAGGGATGTTACTTTCGATGAAAGCTCCATGGTAGCTTCTCCACAAGCTACGGTGCCCACTGGTGATGGTAATGAGACTTCTAAGTCTCAGGTAATTGAGATAGAACCTAGAGATCAACCGGGTTCTAGTCGTGCTCAAGAGGAGAATCATGGAGACACTCCGGACGAGAGTGATGATGTGCTTGAGCAGGAGGCGGTTCAGCAGGAGAATGTACAGGTCTTACGACAGCAGCAGCTCGTGGATAGTTTGGCTTCCACTAGGCCAAAGCGAGCATACAAGCAGGTCCAAAAGTTTGGATCCGATGAGCCTCTGAGGCATTTTGGGCAAGTTAATTTGGTTGAATACGCACTCTTGGTGGAGGATGACGAGCCAGTCTCCTACAAAGAAGCTATTCAGGATTGCAATAGTGAGAGTTGGGTGACTGCGATGGAAGAAGAGATGGAATCTCTTCGGAAGAACCAAACATGGGAGGTTGTCCCGTTGCCCAAAGGAAAGAAGGCTATCGGTTGTAAGTGGGTGTACAAGAAGAAAGAAGATTCTTCCGAGAAAGATGGTATAAGGTACAAGGCGAGGCTAGTTGCTAAGGGCTATGCTCAAAGAGAGGGAGTGGACTACAATGAGATTTTCTCTCCTGTAGTGAAGCACACTTCCATTCGGGCGTTGTTGAGTATTGTTGCTCATGATGATCTTGAGCTGGAGCAACTCGACGTAAAGACAGCCTTCTTGCACGGAATCTTGGAGGATGAAATCTACATGCATCAACCTGAGGGCTACAAGGTTGAGGGTAAGGAAGGTCAGGTTTGTCGCTTGAAGAAATCTTTGTATGGATTGAAGCAATCTCCACGTGAGTGGAACAAGCGATTTAATTCCTTTATGTTGAAGCATGGTTTTACACGAAGTGAATATGATTGTTGTGTCTATATTCGGAAACTTCGTGGAGGTGGCTATATCTATCTATTGTTGTATGTGGATGACATACTTATTGCTTCGAAGAGCAAGGTGGAGATAGATATGTTGAAATCGGAACTTGGTAAAGAGTTCGAGATGAAGAATATGGGCGCTGCTAAGAAGATGCTGGGAATGGAGATTCGAAGAGAAAGGTCGAATCGTGCATTGTTCTTGAGTCAGAATGACTACATTGAACGGATTGTGAAGAGGTTCGGGATGCAAGATGCGAAGCCAGTGGCGACTCCATTGGCTCCACATCTTAGACTCTCTGGTAAACAGTCTCCTACTACAGCAGAAGAGAAAGCACGGATGCAGCATGTTCCTTATGCTAGTGCTGTTGGCAGTTTGATGTATGCAATGGTGTGTACACGTCCGGATATTTCACAAGCCGTAGGTGTGGTTAGCAGATTTATGGCAAATCCGGGAAGAGCACACTGGGATGCTGTGAAATGGGTTCTTCGGTATCTAAAGGGTACCTCTGACAGGGGTCTGTGTTTTGGTGGAGATACATGTCGGCTTAATGGTTTTGTTGACTCTGATTATGCAGGTGATCTAGATAGGTGCAGATCCACTACTGGGTACGTGTTCAGTTTGTATGGTGCTCCAGTGAGTTGGCGATCGATGTTACAGGCTACAGTGGCACTTTCGACTACCGAGGCGGAGTACATGGCTATGGCTGAAGGTGTGAAAGAGGCATTGTGGCTCTGGGGCCTTCTAGAGGATTTGGGGATTGAGCAGGATTGTGTGGACCTGTGGTGTGATAGCCAAAGTGCGATTCATTTGGCTAAGAATCAGGTTCATCATGCTCGTACCAAGCATATCAATGTCAGGTATCATTTTGTGCGAGATATCATAGAGGAAGGTGATATTTCTCTTTTGAAAGTGCACACAAATAAAAATCCAGCTGACATGTTGACCAAGGTGGTGACAGGGAGCAAGTTCCAACATTGCTTGGAATTGCTCAATATTGGCTCTTGTTGATTGCCCTTTTGGGCGGAGACGGGGTGAGGTGGAGACCTTCCCCGTTGGTATGAACTACATCAGCTTGATCCCGGTGTGGGTATGTAGGCAACCATGGTTGAATGGTGCAGCTGGTTGGGCATGTTACAGTTCGGTATTCGTCCAAAATTTGAGGTGTATCAAATGATGGATGAGGTGGAGAATTGTAAGTTGCTGGTTCCGTGTCCCAGCAGTCGCTGGGGTCTCAACAATTGCTGGGAATGCGATGGTGTGTGGACAGCAAGCTACGGCCAGCGATCGCTGGGGCCGTCAAGTTTTTCGGACAGAGAGCAACCTCCAGCGATCGCTGGAGGGTCAGCGATCACGGCGTTCGAGTTGACTGTTTTTTGACGAGCTTTATAACCCTCCTACGGGTTATTAGAGCGGTAGGGTTTTGGAAGCACACTCTTGAGAGAAACACGAGCGTGGTGAGGAGCTAGGAAACAAGAGAGAATTGTGAGGGTGAGATTTGTACAAGGAAGAGGGATTTCTTCTCTTGGGTAAGAATCGGTGTACTCCAACTGAGACGAACTTGCGGATTGTGCAAGCCGTCGGTGTTCTCATTTCTAGTGGATATCTCTCTCGTCGACCTCCGTGGATGTAGGCACATTGCCGAACCACGTAAATCTTGTGTTCGTTCTTTCTTGCTTGTTTTATTCGTATTTTGGCTATTACTTGCAAGTGGTGTGGTGAAACTTTGATTAAGTTTCGAGCCAAGCATATTTCTCTTTGGTGATTTTGTTTCCGCTGTGCGTTTGGGTGAATGATATTATTGTCAATTATCACAACAGTCTTCTATCCCTTAATAAAGTGTATCAGACTCTTATTTTGGCTTTTTGCCAGTTCAATTTTAACTATTGTTGTTAATAAATTCATTTGTTTTTCTGATGCTTTGTCATTTACTGTTCAATTGTGAATAAAGCAAAAGAAATTTGGAAGACATGAGAGCTCATACTACAAGAAATTTTTAATATTCAACTTATACAA
The DNA here is from genome assembly GCA_001642375.2 of Mentha longifolia. Classification (NCBI taxonomy): domain Eukaryota; kingdom Viridiplantae; phylum Streptophyta; class Magnoliopsida; order Lamiales; family Lamiaceae; genus Mentha; species Mentha longifolia. The sequence continues at coordinate 25,350,780 of CM038120.1, read as the reverse complement.
TACACACATAAGTGGTTTACATATTAACCAACTTATTTATGGTTTATATATATGGTAATGCGATGTTATTATGTTTTCATCATTTAAATAAATTTATACAACATTCTCAATAGACATGCATCTCGCACAATCATCCTGTGCATCGCACGGGTGCAACACTAGTTTTATAGAGTAATGCTATAATGCCCAGCGTAAACATATATTTAATGTGCCCACATATGACGTGATAATATTATAAATAAGGAAACTAATTTAAATATTATGTCCGTCCCATTTTACTAGTCATGTATATTATATTGGGATGTCCTATTTCAGTAGTCTTGTTTCTTAAAATTGAAAGAAATCAGATACTTCTAATCATCACATCATCCACTCACCTCTTAATACGTATCCGAATATAATTTAAATTGTGAAGTTTACATCATCATAACTTGCTCATTTGTTCTCCGATTTTTACGATTTTTATACCAAATTAAAGGTCTTGATACGATATTTTATTTAAGATCAGACATCAATATGTTTTTATACATCTATGATGCTCTGATTTTTAAAATAAAGCAATTTGTATTAAAATACTCCCTCCGTCCCACTTAAATAATCCATATTGCTTTTGGCACAGAGACCAATGCAAGTAGAGATAAGAAATTTTAAAATAGTATTAGTTGTGAGATAAAGTTTTTGCCATTTTTAGAAAGTGGACTATTATATGGGACAAACCAATAAGAAAAGATGGACTATTTAAGTGAGACGGAGGGAGTATTAAACATTACACTTTATTTTTAAATACACTCTCCTAAAATCTTGTGTCAAAAAGCAACAAGACTATTGAAGTGAGACGGAATGAGTATATAAATACTAAACCCTACCAAAAAAATTAAATTTTACATGACATTGTCACATCAGCGATGAATGGTTGGGGGAATGTTTATGTAATTTTATAATTATCTTCTTATAATTACCAGATTTATGGAGAATGATTAATGATAAATAAGTTAGATTATTTATGGAAACTAATTGACGGGGACCAGGGCACACAAAGTTATTGGATGCATGGCGATATCACTTTAATTTCCAAAACTTAAAGAACATCTGAACTATAAAAAAGAATATTCATATATAGGGCAACAATTGTGCAAGTAGTGTACATAAAAAAGTAAGTTAAACATAGAATTGATGAAAACAAAGAGAGAGGTTTAATTTAGCCATGTATCAAAAAATCAGAGCAATGCATTATACTCGATCCAGCAATATAATTAGCCATCATTTGGAGTTTGGCCATCATTGGGAGGAAGTTTCCCTTGAAGAAAGGAGGAGAAGAAGGCAAGCAAGTCCACGCTGAGGTTGGTAGCTGGGAACAAAATGGCCTGCTCCTCTCACTGTTACTAATGTTATGTTTTCATATTCCTCCACATACCCTCCCACCTATTTCAAATTCAACATATACACATTATTTCAATCAATGAGAGAGAGGACTCGAACACGATACTTTTGGTCTCAAACATTAACCCTTACAATTCGGTCAATATATGCACATGTAATTAATTATGTTACCTCGCCTTGGGTGTACCAAGGGTACCATAGAGTTTTGACAGCTGCTCCAATTTTGGCTAGTGAGTACCTCATCGCTGTAACTGGCACCACACTGTATGTATCTCCACTGCACATTCTCATTATTATTACTATTATTCACTAAATATAATTTCTATAATTATGTGACATCAATTAATATTTCAATTAATACTATTTATAAATTAATGTGGCGATGCCCTATGATCCTATCAATCCGTCTCGGCTCTCGGATCCATGCACCGAACTCCATGGTCAATGACTCAAATAAATCGGAGCGATCCGCTGCCTCCCTTTCTTCCTCAGCCCTTTCTTCCGCGACCGTTTCATCCTTGACCCTCTCTTCGTCTTCCTCGACCCTTTCTTCTTCCTAATGTAGTCCCTCCGAGCTCGGCTCTTCGATATTCACACTCGTAAAAACCCTAGAACCTTGTGTCGTAGGAGTGCTCCGGGCGATATTCTTATCTTTGTTGATGACGTAAATAGTTGCCTTTTTGTTCTGCTCAACAATCAATCTCAACAAATCAGTGTCGCTCCTTAAAACTACCTTAACCTTTCCATGATCGCTTGTATCCATCAAATAGTAGAGCATATATTCGGATTCTTCGCCTACTTGATCACGGATCTCTTGTATAGATTGCCACGTGTAATTTATGTCATGGCCAAATGTACTAGAACACCATCGCCCCCTACGTAAGAGGTTCTCTCCCAATGCTCACCGTGACGAATAAATAAGAAAACTAGAGACATCACTGCAAAAAATGAACAAAAAATGTCAACTCAGAAGCAAAAACACTAAAAATGTAAGAAATTTGTGCCTACACGGTTTAAATATAATCACACGGTTTAAACTAACAGTTACACGGTTTAAAATGAGATTAAACCGTGTGCATCGGTGTCAGAACTTACTTTACACGGTTTAAATGAAATATTAATTGTGTAAATTCTGTGAAACCGTGAAATAACACTAAAACCGTGGAAATTTATTTTTTACACGGCTCAAATTCATCATTACTAATATCTAACCGTGTAAACCTATTAATGCAAGTAATTATTTAATTATCGATAAATAGGTTTTCAAACAAGTAATCTAACTACTCTTTATATCAACAAAAATCAATAAAACATAATTTTGTAGAAAAAATATGGAAACCGTGTAAATATAATTGTAGCCATGCAAAAGTTGAATTTCGTTCAATTTTACACAATAATGATAACTAAATACGAAAAATTAAAATGTACCTTTAATATCAGCAAAATATCTTCGAAAATGCACCAAATTCGCAGCTAAAAAATCTAAAAAATGGAAGAGCGTCTAAGTTTTTCTCTCACTACGATTTTAATTTTGTTTTGTTTATGTGCATATTTTTGTTACTTTTCTTGTTGCTGTAGTATTCTTGTTCAATTTTCTGATATTTCAATTAATGCAATAACACATTTATCTGATTTAGTTGTTGTCAATAAATGATTTTTCGAATTTATTTTTTATTTTTTCTTTGAAATTGAATTATCGTCTTCAATTTTTTTTCATGTTAATTCACCCACAAAACTGTGTGAATTTTGGTTCTCACAGAGGAAAAATAGGGGGAGAGAGAGAAGTGATAAAGTTGGAGAGGTATAAAACTTATATAATTATTTGGTTTGAGTATTTTTAATGATTAAGACATTATTAAATGGCAAACTCATTTACGCCGCAGCCAGGGGCGGAGCCAGACTTCCGACCCAGGGGGTCACAGTGGCGGTGAAGACCGGCCAGTGGAGTAGCAGTGATAGGAGCGGAATGGCACGGTGACTGAACTGAGATGAAATTGGGAGGGTCGACTTAACTGGGTTCCAATTTATCATAATTTTATAGATACATAACAATATTTTAAAATAAATTTAAACATATGTAGATGTCGTTTTCAACGGAATCATAATAATGTTAAAATTACATCATGATGATATTATATAAGTCTAAAAAGGCATTCATGAAGGAGCTAAAAATTAATAAGTTTAAATTCTATTTTTTGTTAAAGTAAATAAAAGAATTCATGAAGAGGGGGAGATGAATAAATACAAGATGTTTAAGTTAAAAATTAAAATGATGTTTAAGTATAAGAGAAATAACTAGAAGGAGAAAATAAAAAAATAAATAAAAAATAATGGATAAAGAGAGATGAATGGTTACAACAAGGATAATTAAAAATGTGGAGTTCAAGGATCGAATCTGCATGTTTTGAGTGATAGACAGTGCTACAATCCACTCCACCAATCTTTACTTATTAAACATATCTACGTATGTAATATTATATATTTCTAAAATATTGTATAAGATTCTTATATAGCTAATTTTTGGGTAAACTGCAAGATACTACCCTATATTTTGGGAAACCTACACGAAATCCCCTTGTGTTTTCTAATTTGCATAAAACACCCACGTATTTTAAAAAACCATGCACGATTAACCCAAACCGTGAGCACCTATCGCCGTTTGCTCACTTTAGCATTATTTTGTTCGATTTTGTTCGATTGTTTTATATTCTAATATCTTAAAAATTAATATTGCAATCATTAAACTTCAAAAAATTTAAAAATCGACACTCGATTTGTCATATTATTTGTTTTTTAAAGTTTAATGGAAAAATTGCAAATTGAATGTCGATTTTTATAAATTTTGGAAGTTTAATTATTGAAATATTAATTTTTAAGGTATTAGAATATAAAACAATCGAAAAAATCGAACAAAATAATGCTAAAATGAGCAAACGGCGATAGGTGCTCACTGTTTGGGTTAATCATGCAAGATTTTTTAAAACACGTGGGTGTTTTATACAAATTAGAAAACAAAAGGGGATTTCGTATAGGTTTCCCAAAACACAGGGTAGTATCTTGCAGTTTACCCCTAATTTTTTCAGGAACCACAGCGGCTCCTCTGCACCCACTGCCACCACTGTGGCTCCGCCCCTAGCCGCAGCCAATGATACATCACAATTCATTTTCTTTTGTTTCTTCTCAAAATTTCTAATTTTGTGATACGATTTTCTACCATGTTTTTAATATGAAAAAAAAACCCCCCGAAATATGCCTATTTTTCTGTGAGTTGAAAATATGCTGCATACTATATGAGGATATATAATTACATCTTCAAGAAAAAGAAATAAAACCACTATAATGAATTAAACTATGAAGTATGATACTTCAATTCCTTTACTTGTATCAAAATCCCAATAAAATTGATCACTGTAGTTTTAGTAATAGTAATTTCAATTCCTTTTGTATTTCAATCAGAGCTTAAGCTATGATTTAGCTCCTATCTCTGGGTTGGAGGAAGCTTTCCCTCCAAGAAGGAGGAGAACAAGGTAAGAGCGCGCTCCGGTTGGTAGCTCGGGACGTAATGTCCGGCTCCTCGTACACTAACAAACGTTAAATTTCGATACTCGACCACGTATCCTCCGACCTTAAAACCAGCATCACCAGAACACAACAGGATCCAGATGTTATTTGAAAAGAAAGTAGTGTGATGAGGAGGAAATTAAGGGGCCTTTTAATTCAATACCTCGCCTCGTGTGTACCAAGGGCGCCACGGAGTCTCTATAGGCGCCCCGATTTTTGTGAGCGAGTACTTCGTGCTTGTAATAGGCACTGCACTATCAGTATCTCCACTGCACACGATGTTCATCTCAGCTTGTTTAGTACAAACTACAAAGACTACAACTTGAACTATATTTATTACTCTAACCATTCTTTAAGGAAAAAAGAAGCATTATACCTATAGATCCAAACTCTAATGCCACTAGCCATCAACTCTTTGATGGTTGGTAAAACGGATACTTTCACATCATGGGTATTATAATCTAAAAGATTGCTGCATATATACAATCAAGAAAAACGAAAACATCATCAAATCTGCAAAAAGGGCAGTCGATTGCAGGACAAAATTTCGAATAAATCACATTCTGTACCTGCAGCGGTCCCATGGTCCATGAACACTCCCAGAGATGTTGGCATGAAGCGCCCTCTGAACATCTGGTCTGTTCAAGTAAGCATGTATGTAACTACGCGAGCACGGATCAAACACCGACACCTATGCATGAATCAAGAAATCAGAAAAATATAACTAAAAATAACAAGTATGATATGATGAGAATATATACGGAGGGCGAAGCGGAAGGAGGCGAGGTGCACAAGGGCGCGTAAATGTCATAAGGAAACAAGCCAGCTACGGCTTCATATGCCTCGTACTCATACTCTAGGCATTCTTTAGAAACCGAAGCCTCGTACGAAAAATTACACTTCGTTACAATCCCTTGATGGATTTCATCAGATATCAGAGCATGTGTCCAGTAATACTCATATAATCCTCTCAACCGATCCTCACTATCAATATGTGCATTCCCAATCTGAAAAAACAATCACATTTTTTCTAAATTTGATGCCTAAAACAGTAATAAAAACAAGAAGAAAAAAAAAAAAAGGAAACTCTTAACTCACAGCTATCCCTTTCAGGTTGATGGCATTTTTAGAGTTAATTTTATTTTTTTTAAGGATCAAAGAAGCTAACTGAGGCACATAATGGCCAGCATAACTCTCTCCAGCAATGAAGAAATCTCTACTTTTGTACTCTGGGAATCTTTCCAACCAGTTAACAAGAAAAGTATAGCTATCATCTGCTGTTCTTTCGTCTCCGGTCACATAATCCGATGATCTATTCGAATACGAAAACCCAACTCCCGCCGGAGATTCAAGGAATATCACATTTGCCACTGCACCACATTCCATCAACAATACACTTCAAAGGAAAAAAAAAAAAAAAAAAAACAGAAAAAAAAAAATACATACTAAAATACAGTAAATTTTGAAATTTCCCACCATTGTTCCAAGAATTCTTGTTGTGCCACAGAGTTTTCCCATCCGAGTTGACTCGGAATGGACCGAGTTCCTTCATTGCTCCTCCCCCAAAAGATGAACACCCAGGCCCTTCAATTCAAAAATTAAACTCCCTAAACAGTTTTTCTACAAATTAAACTGTATGCAGTAACATACTTATTGAAAAAAAAAATCATAAATCATAAATTCTACTGCATACTAACCTCCATTGAGCCATAGAACTAAGGGTTTGGTGGGAGAATTCTCCGATTCCGCGAAATAATAGAATAGTGCTCTACCTGCGGTGGGGTCGACGGTGACGTGGCCAGAATACTGAGAGAAATTCACTGGCGGCTGACCTGGCAGAGTCAGAATCTTGTCTGCTTCCTTCAATCCCTTTTGGATTCCGACATAAACTGGTCGGGATTCGTGAGTTCCGACGTTGTTCGATGCTGTTTGAGTGGTTTGAGCTCTGATGAGTTTGTTGAGAGGATCCCAGTGTCTCTCGCCATAACAATGTGCGGAAAATGATAGTAAAATAGTACAAGAAAATAGCACGATGCATCCACATTTCATCTCGAGTTCTTGAATTTAGCTTCTGTGAACTGAAGATTAAATTGTATAATTATGATAACTATGGTTTTGCTTTTCTTTTCTTTTTTTCCTATGTGGGACCGGAATAAATGTTAATATTAGCCTCCAAAAGAGAAGAAGATAAAAAGAAATTGTCGAATGAAGTCAACTTTTTTTTTTTTTTCTTTCCTTTTGTTAATAATTTGAAGTTGCAAAATTTGGGTCAGCTCGGCTTCACGGTTACTTCAAAAAATTAACACTTTTATTCGTGTAGATTAACACTTTTTTGTATAAAGATTGTCACTTTTAAAAATTAACACTTTTATTCGTTAAATAATTAGGTTAAAGATTAACACTTTTATTCATATAAATTAGCACTTTTCTGCATTAAGATTGACACTTTGGCCGACCACACCGTGAGGCCGGCCTTACCCAAGTTTTTGCCTAATTTTATAAAGTAATGCTACAATATCCACCGTAAGCATACTTAATGTGCCCACGTATGACGTGATAATGTTATAAATAAAAAACTAATTTAAATATATAATTAAATATTAAACTCTACCAAAAAAACTAAATTCTACATGACATTGCTACATCAGCGATGAATGGATGGGGACGTTTCTATAATTTTATAATTATCTTCTTATAATTACCAAATTTATGGAGAATGATTAATGATAAATAAGTTAGATTATTTATGGAAACTAATTGACGGACCAGGCCACACAAAGTCATGGGATGCATGGCGATATCACTTTAATTTCCAAAACAAAAAGAAAATCTGGACTATAAAAAAAGAAAATTCATATATAGGGCAACACATGTGCAAGTAGTGTACATAAAAAAAAGTAAGTCAAACATAGAATTGATGAAAACAAAGAGAGAGGTTTAATTTAGCCATGTATCAAAAAACCAGTGCAATGCATTATACTCCAACAATATAATTAGCCATCATTTGGAGTTTGGCCATCGTTGGGAGGAAGTTTCCCTTGAAGAAAGGAGGAGAAGAAGGCAAGTCCTCGCTGAGGTTGGTAGCTGGGAACGAAATGGCCAGCTCCTCTCACCGTTACTAATGTTATGTTTTCATATTCCTCCACATAACCTCCCACCTATATATTTCAATATCAATATATACACATTATGTCAATCAATGAGAGAGAAATCTAGAGAGAGGACTCAAACTCGAGACTTTTGGTCTCAGACATTAATCCCTACCACTCGATTAATACATGCAGATGCACACGTAATTAAATTATGTTACCTCGCCTTGGGTGTACCAAGGGTACCACGGAGTTTTGACAGCTGCTCCAATTTTGGCTAATGAGTACCTCGTCGCTGTAACTGGCACCACACTGTCTGTATCTCCACTGCACATTCTCATTATTATTACTATTATTCACTAATTATTATTATTTCTTAATTATGTGACATTAATTAATATATCAATTAATATCATTTATGATTTACCTAAAGAGCCATACGCGAATCCCACTGCCCATCAACCCTTTAATGGTGGGTATCACCGTTGCCTTCATATCCTGCGGATTATAATTCACCACGTCGCTACACACAACCAATAATTAATACTTCTAATTAATTATATTAACCAACACTATTATTAATAATGAAAATTCACATCAAGTATTATTATAATTATAGAATTTGTATTATTAATTAATTAATAACGAAATTACCTGCAGGAGTTCCAGGGTCCAGGAATGTCAGTGGAATTTGCATGAAACGCCTTCTGCACTTCTGCTCTGTTTAAATAGGCATGCACGTAATCATCCGAGCATGGATCATAACCTGATATCTTTTTCTTTTTTTTTTTTAATCAATCAAAAATTATAAAAATAGGACTAAACTCGAAAAAAGTCATTTTAAAATCCATTATTATAAAGTTCCAAAACTAGCTAGAAAATCAACTGTGTCTAAAGATAATATTACATACATACCGAGAGATGATCTGCTTCGCATAAAGAGTCTTCCGAAGGCGATGAACACAGAGGAGCGTAGATGTCGTAAGCGAAGATGTCGCCTACGGCATCATCTGCCTTATTAGTATACTCTTTACATTTTTCAGTTGAATTTGATGAGAAATTACAGTTCTCCACAATTCTTTGATGGATTTCATCCGATATCAAGGCATGCGTCCAGTAATAATCGTACACTCCTCTCGAATTGTCCCCGCTGTCGATGTAGGCATTCCCTATCTGCAAGCAAGTACTCTCTCCGTTTTATTTATAATGTTCTAATTTTTTTATTTAAAAAAATAAATAAAAAAAGTTACTAGTTTTGGAAAGTGAAAGCAACAAACTCACAGCTATGCCTTTCAAGTTGATGAGAGTTTGGTTGGTGATTTTGTTGTTTTGAAGGATGAGTGTAGCAAGTTGAGGCACGTAATGGCCTGCATAACTCTCTCCGCTTATGTAAAAATCTCTGTTTTTGTACTCTGGAAACCTTTCCAACCAATTCACTAGAAAGGTGTAGGCGTCGGCTGCAGTTTGTTTGTCTCCTGTCACGTAGTTCGAGGATCTGTTCGAGTACGAGAACCCGACTCCAGCCGGAGATTCAAGGAAGATCACGTTCGCCACTGCATTCGTCGCAGATATGGAATAATATTTAATCAACCTTACTAACTAGATTTATGAAAAACGAAATGCTAATAGAGCGCAGGCTGAAACTCCCACGGTAGTCGCCAAAATCTCTAGATATTATAGTGTATGTTTTGTCCATATTTTATGTTTAAATTATGCCGATGAATTTTATGGGTCCGCCACTAAATGCTAAATATAGAAAAGTGAATCTTACCGTTGTTCCAAGCATTCTTATTGTGCCACACAGTTTTCCCATCTGAGTTGACTCGAAAGGGTCCGAGTTCAGTCATCGCTCCAGATCCCAACGACGAGCATCCGGGGCCTACAGTTCAAAAAATTGCCATATATATTTTTTTACCATCACGCCCCTGGCCCCGTGGGACAAGACATATATAGTTTGCCAGAAGCAAGATTCCGATGTCAAAATCTTGCTTCTGGCAAACTAGCAGGGGGACAGGGGTGTGAAAAAATGACAACATACTAACCTCCATTTAGCCAAAGTACCAAAGGCTTGTCCGAAGAGTGCTCCGCTTCGGCGAAGTAATAGAACAGTGCTCGACCGGCCGTAGGGTTGACAGTCACGTATCCCGAATATTGAGAAAAATTCACTTGCGGTTGCCCCGGCAAGCTCGAGATCTTATCGGCATCCTTTAGTCCATCTTGGATCCCGACATAAACGGGCGAGTAGTCTTCGGACGAGGACGCGTCGTCGTAAATGTGGTTTATCGACGCTTCTGCCCTTCCGGCCTTGAGGAATTCCTTGAGAGGATTAAGACGACGACGTCTTCCTACATGACCTTGAGCTGAAACTGTTACACATACTAAACAAAGAAGGAAGAAGATGCATGCACCCTTCATGTTAATTTCTATGTGTTTTCTACACGAATCCTCTTTCATTTATATAGTTTTTAAACTTTGGATTTTATGATAGGAATTGAAGAAAGAGAATAATATCGAGAGAATGTTGGTAATTGACTTTGTGATATACGGCTAAATATGTATAAAATTTACCATATTCGTGAGCACTTAATTATTTGTATAGGAAAAATCACTCCAAGACTAATTATTCAATAATCAATTATTAATGTAATTTGCTTCTATATCAAATATGAGAGCCAATCGTGGATTGTTTAATTGTTTTAGTCAGTTATAGTTAAAAAAATTAATTTCACATTTTCTCAAATTGATGTAAATTAATTAAACTTTAGTATCGTACTTGAGACAAGAGATGGTATATTTAGTTGGTATATTTTCCATTTGAAGAAGACAAGGTTGAGGATATAAGTGAAGATGGTGACTTGCTAAATATAACGCCAAATATATGCATAAAATGACGATCATGGCTTGTGATTACTAATTCTGTTATTTTAATTTCTATTTTTTTATTGATGAGTTACTTCTTAGTTGCTCGAGTAATGGTCGCATTTACATAACTTATTATGCATGAACAAATTCTCCCAACTTCCCTAAAAAAAAAAAAATCTCCCCTTATTATGCAGATTTCAATCAACTGGCTCATTAAGAGTGGGACGGAAGGAGTAATATTTTTCTCCGCAGAATTGTTTACTAACTTTAAATATATATAGTTCAAAATAAAATTGTGGTGGCACAAGTTTGTGCATGAACTGAGTAATAACTAAGACGTGCTTCATAGTAATGAACTTCATCACAAAACATTTGTTATTAGCTAAAAACGATCATCTTATTTCGATCATTCGTGTGTTTATGCCAAATCAGGCTGGGGGAGGAAGCTTTCCTTCCAAGAAGGACGAGAAGAGAGTGAGAGCTCTCTCGGGCTGATAGCTTGGGATGAAATGCCCGGCTCCTCTTATCGTCACGAATGTCAAGTTCCCGTATCCCTCCGCGTATCCTCCAACCTTTCAAACATACCAAAAAATGTTACTATTATTATAGTTTGGACAATATTTTAATTTTTGAAGTTTAATTACGTACCTCGCTTTGATAGTACCAAGGGTACCATGGAGTCTTAACAAGCGCTCCAAGTTTGGTTATGGAGTACCTAGTCGCTGTCACCGGCACTCTTCCATCTGTGTCCCCACTGAAAATTAAGGATTCTCATTGTGACTGGCACTCTTCCATCATCCCTCTCGTACTAGTTTGAATTACTATTACATGTACAGATCAGACAGTCTGAGTTACCTGTAGATCCAGATGCTGATGCCACTATTAGAATCAAGACTTAGATTTCAACTATTATTTTTATCTTTCTTCACATATGTCCGCTGATGAGGTGGATGATGTGCAAGCTGATGTGGCGATTGACACTACAACAAAAATCTCTAATAATGACACAATTTTAGTGACATCATGAGAGGGTGTCACAAAATTTGCTACACCTTTAGTGTAACAAAATTTAGTAACATCGATACGTGCATCTATAATATTTTGTGACACATAAAAATGTAAGTAAATTAGTAACATCTATAAATGTAACAAATTTTGTCACATCTATACATGTCACTGAATTTTGCTACACCTTAAAGTGTCACAAAATATTTTTGTTACACACGTAGGTGTCACAATCTCTCTATGACACAAACACCTATATAAATAAGAATTGTCCCACATCGAAAAAATATAAGAAAAAAATATACATTATATGAGAAGGATCATGAAACAATGTCAAAAACTAATTCCTCCAAGTGAAAATTGAAGTAGACAATTGGAAATTGAAGAAGAAAATGCACACGCCACACACATACATATACATATTATAATCTATATAGTATATACATATACACATGCGCGCGCACACACATGAGAGAAGTCATATATATATATATATAATTTTATTATTAATAAAATATTTTTTAACCAATAATTATAAATAAATTATCAAAAAAATAGCTACACTTTTACATGTCACAAATATAACTACACTTTTATATGTCACAAAGTTAGTTACATCTTCAAATGTCACTAAATTTAGTGACATGTTTTATTTTTGTGACACGCATATTAGTCGCTCAACCATAAAGTGTTACAATTTTTTTTAGTGACATTTATAAGTGTCACAATTCCTTTAAAATTATGTCACTATTTGAGCATTTTGTTGTAGTGTGATGTGTTCTACTCAATTGCTGATGTTTTATGCTATAAACTGTTGGATGTTTGGTTTTAGCATTTGGTTTACATGAGGATATCTCATGTGTCAAGCTGGATTAAAAGGGAGTGATGATGTGGTCGATGATGTGGCAGACACAGAGCTCGTGGGATGCAGAGCTGCTGTGTGATCAAGCCCAAACCAATATCATAGTGGGCTTATGGTTAAACCAATAGATTAGCTGGACTAAGGGGGAGTGATGAGGTGGCTGATGAGTCACCTGACGTGTGACCTGATATGCCGGCTGATGTGGTAGCTGATGTGGCGAGCGACCAAATTGTAAAGCGGCCCAATATCATCTAGGGTTTCTAGAAGATAGAGATTGCGTGGAGATATGCTTAAGGAGGCGTGGAAGAGTGGTTATCTGCTCTCATGCAAATCCTAACCCTAACTTGGTGGCTAAGTTTCAAGCTCTATATATACTACATGAATCATTGAAGAAAGAGGAACGGCCTTTGGAGAGAAGAAAAAAGATAGAGAGTTCTTTGAGAGCATCCAAAACGTTTTAGTTGAGTAATACTAGCATAATACAACTAGCTTAGTGGATAGTCATATTGTTTTTGTTAGTAATTTTTAATCGTTTGTTTCCTCAACTATGGTTTGTAATTCTTCGTGAATTATAGTGAAAGTTTCGCCTTGAGGCATCTACAAAATATTATTCATATATCTTGTAGAAAAACCATTTTCTTTTTTTCCTTTTATTTTCGTTTTCCATTGCCTTAGTTTTTGAGGAGGTGCTCGTAGAGCTAGCCTCTGTGGGTACCTCCGTGACCTCTGTGCCCTTCGTGCTCACCCCTGTCTCCGTTTTATTTTCTGTATACCTTCGTACTCACCTCCGTCATGTTTTTCTTTTCTTTTTAGTTTTTCCGCTGCGTTTGTGTTCGAAGTTGCACTCACAGTGCTGCTTACAGTGAACACCTCTGTTTATGCCACCAGTTGATACAAACAAGTGGTATCAGAGCATTTGTGTTCAACGAGTCTGTCACTGTACAGAGCTTTGCGAACACCTATATGTTTTCTGAATTCTGACCACTATTTGATACCACCAGCCACTACCCATCACCTCCTTGATCACTGGTAAAACTGAATTTGGTGAGGACTGCATTAAGATGAACTACTAATTTACTTATAATAGTAGTTGTGATTTATAAATTTAATTAGGTATTCTTTGTTCCATGTGATTTCAATTTTCATCTATCATTGTACCTGCAAACGTCCCATGGCCCGGGAAGTCCGGTGGTGTTAGCGTTTTCAAGTAGCCGTAAACGTACTCACCCGAGCACGGATCGAATGAAGATAGCTGCACAATAAAAAGAAATAAATAGAGGATTAATTCACAATTTAGTTTAGTTTGAGAACTAAATAAGTTTGGAGATGAGGAATGCACCGAATGAGCAGTAGAGTTTGAACCACAAGAAGGCGCATAAATGTCTAAAATATATAAACTTCCTACTTTAGTATTTGCTTCATCCATGGCTTCATTGCATCGGTCTGATATTGTTGCCGGAGACGAGAAGTTGCAGTATTTCACTATCTCATCGTGACTCTCATCGGACATCATAGCGCGTGACCAGAAGAAGGCGTACTCGCCGCGTTTCAAGTTTTCATGATCAATGTATGCATTTCCAATCTGAATCTAAGGAAGAAAAAAAAAAAACCATTTAAATAAGTAGAACACAAGAGTACTTTTCTTATATACTCCGTATAACTTACTGCAATTCCTTTCAAGTTGATGACGGTTTGGTTTGTGATTTTGTTGTTTTTGAGAATTAACTGAGCCAGCTGCGGTACATAGTGGCCGGCGTAGCTCTCTCCGGCGATGTAGAAATCTCGAGTTTTGTACTCTGGGAATCTTTCCGCAAGCAGGTTATTAAGAAAGTGTATGACTCTATTGCAGTTTGTTTGTCGCCTGAAATCTGGTAATCCGACGTCGTATTTGAGTAAGAAAATCCCACATCGGCAGGAGACTCCAAGAACAAAATGGTAGCCACTACAAAACACAATACTATATTAGTTCATTTCCAAAAATAATAAATATAAATATATTATAATAATAGTGATCAAGACCTCACCAAGTATTCAGCGTTCTCATTGTGCCATAGAGTCTTGCCATCCGAGTTGACTCGAAAGGGTCCGAGTTCTGTCATTGCTCCACTGCCTACGGAAGAACATCCCGGCCCTGCATCCAAATAACTGAATACTCACCCCTACTTGAGAAGAATAAGAATGCTTGGTCGCCATTCATAATAATGTAAAATTGGAAAAGACTGAACTAACCTCCATTGAGCCAAAGGACTAGAGGCTTGGTGGAAGAGTCATCGGTCTCGGTCAACCAGTAGAACAATGCTCGACCGGTTTTTAATCAACTGTCATGTATCCGGAATACTGAGAGAAGCTCACCTCCGGCTGACCAGGCAACTTTCCGACCTCGTCTAATTCCTTCAAACCTTCTTGAGAAGCTAAGTAAACCGGAGAGTATTCACCATCAGTCGAATCCTCCTCCGTCACAAACTTCTTTTCCGATCCTCTCGTTTTGCGAGCTCGCCGAGAGGATCACGGTAGTTTCTGTCACTGTAACATTGTACGGTGGCAGAAAGGCAAAGAATGGAAACGAAAACGATAACTGCAACTTTCATCTTAGTATGGAAACAGGAAACAGAGACAAATGCTGCACTTTTTCACAAGTGAGAGAGGAGTGATGAATGTGTAGACATATTGTGACATTTAATAAGCAAAATGGGTCATTAAATATTGGAAAATATTGGAATTTAGGAGATGTGTAGCTTTCATGGTTGCCTGGCCTAAATTAAGGAAAGATAAACAAGGGGAAATTAGTAATACAATAATCGATATATTGAAGTTGATAATGACTTCTAATGTATTATAGTATCATTGCTCATTTTTATCAAGTTTGAGTGGTCTAAGACAGTAAAAGTAACCTTAATTAGGAAAATAAATCTTTATATTATGAACATGAATCTTCAACAATATATCATGATCAGATTAATTAGCTGGCCTCATATTTTAGGAAAGTCGACACCAATGTGCATCTTCATGTACTTTCTTAATTGTATTACCATAAAGGAAATTCGTAATTGTTTTTTGGTTTGGACAGTACTCACGAGCTACGCCGGCGGCCGCCAATAAGTTATGAACTGTATATTGGTTTTTTTTAAATATTTTAAGCGACAAATGAAAAAAAAAATGAAAAAAAAAAAACCTCACCACTTTACTATTTAAATTAGGCCCCATTAATCGCCATCTATCAACATTTTGTACTTTTCTTGGACACATGAAATATTCATTAAAATTTGGAGAATGATGAAGAGACAACAAAAAGTGTTTTATTAAATTATATTACACCACAAGACATAACAAAGCAAAGGCTGGACACATTGCTGGGATTTAACCTTGACACCTTCGGTTACAAGAATTCCCACTCCCACAAGTTGTATTTCATCCCAAAAGCGGACAAAAACATTTTTTTTAATTATTATTATTATTCTTATGCAAGTTATTTATTTCGATGCCATCATCATCGTCGTCGTCGTCATCATGTGTTAATTAGGAGGAGGGAGGAAGCTTTCCTTCCAAGAAAGATGAGAAGAAAGTGATAGCTCTCTCAGGCTGATAGCTCGGCACGAAATGTCCAGCTCCTCTTATCGTCACAAATGTCACGTTTTCGTATCCCACTACATATCCTCCGACCTTCAAACATACCAAAAATGTTACTTTAAATCGGGCAATAATTTGTTTTTGTAGGTATTTTTCTGAAAACTCAATTGCGTACCTCGCCTTGATAGTACCAAGGGTACCATGGAGTCTCAACCGGCGCCCCGAGCTTGGCCATGGAATACCTGGTTGTTGTCACTGGCACCCTTCCATCTGTGTCCCCACTGTATATGTGCATTACATAGTCTAATTAATATATCTCTCATTCTGTTTGTTTTTTTTCTCGTACTAGTTTGAATTACTATTACATCTACAGTCGAGACAATCGAATTACCTGTAGATCCAAACGCTAATGCCACTGCCCATGAGCTCCTGGATCACAGACAGAACTGAATCTGGCGAGTCGGTCCAGCTCCCACCTATATTACCACTGCATGAAGATGGATGGATCATTTCCATTAACAACAATACATAGTTGTTACTTCAAAATCTGAATTATAAAAAATATATGTACATATCATTTTATTTTAATTTCCATCCATCACGGTACAATATACAGTACCTGCAGGCTTCCCACGGCCCAGGAAGTCCGGTAGTGTTGGCGTGAAGCGCTGTCTGCACTTCAGGCGTGTTCAAGTACTCGAAAACATAGTCACCCG
Source organism: Mentha longifolia (assembly GCA_001642375.2). Taxonomy (NCBI): domain Eukaryota; kingdom Viridiplantae; phylum Streptophyta; class Magnoliopsida; order Lamiales; family Lamiaceae; genus Mentha; species Mentha longifolia. The sequence goes on along the minus strand of CM038120.1, from coordinate 25,333,738 downwards.
AGCACGGATCGAATGAAGATAGCTGCACTTTCCAATTCATAATTATATACATGGATAGACTTGAATACTTAACTACATTTATCAATATATTTGGGGATGATGAGAAAGAGAGAGATGTACCGAGGGAGAAGTAGAGTTTGAATCACAAAATGGCGCATAGATGTCAAAAATAAAAATATCGCCGATTTCATCATCTGCTTGATCCAAGGCCTTTTCGCATTGATCCGATTGTGTGGGAGACGAGAAATTGCAGTATTTCACTATTCCACTGTGGCTTTCATCAGACATCATAGCATGAGACCAGAAGTAGTCCACTTCTCCGTTGATCTCATCTAGGTAATCTATGTATGCATTCCCAATCTGAAAATTAAAAAAAAAAAAAAGTCAAAAAAAAAAAAAAAAAAAAAGCAGAGAAGATAACAGTTTTTGTATATTGTTTTGTAGTAATAGACAAAATAACTAAACTTACTGCAATGCCTTTCAAGTTGATGACGGTTTGGTTTGTGATTTTGTTGTTTTTGAGGATTAACTGAGCCAGCTGCGGTACGTAGTGGCCGGCGTAGCTCTCTCCGGTGATGTAGAAATCTCGAGTTTTGTATTCCGGGAATCTTTCCAACCAGTTTATTAAGAAAGTGTATGAATCCGCAGCGGTTTTGGTGTCTCCAGTAACATAATCCGACGTCGTATTCGAGTAGGAAAATCCAACACCAGCCGGAGAGTCCAAGAACAGGACGTTAGCCACTGCATTGCACAAGTAATTAATTTGTTGCCTTTATAATTATTTTGATTGATAGAGGTTGGGTTCACTACCATTGTTCCAAGCGTTCTCATTCTGCCATAGAGTCTTGGAATCCGGGCTGACACGGAAGGGTCCGAGCTCCGTCATCGCTCCGTTTCCGATCGACGAACACCCGGGCCCTACATTCATCACAACATTATCATGTTTCAAGTTTTTTTTAAAAATTAGTGATTAATTCATAAGTTAATGTAAAATTGAAAGACTGACCTCCATTGAGCCAGAGGACTAGAGGCTTGGTGGAGGAGTCGTCGGACTCGGTCAACCAGTAGAACAGTGCTCGACTGGCTGTTGAATCAACGGTCACGTATCCGGAGTACTGAGAGAAGCTCACCTTCGGTTGCCCCGGCAACTGCACTATCTTGTCTAGTTCCTTCAATCCATCTTGAGGTTCTAGATACACCGGTGAGTACTCATCACTGGAACTTGATTTCTCAAACCGAAACGTATCTGCTGATCCTTTTGCCTTGCGAGCTCTCAGAAGTTCTCTGAGAGGGTCGCGGTTCTTTTTGCCACTGTAACATTGTACAGTGGCAAAAAGGCAGAGAACGGAAACGAAACGAAACGACAAGTGCCCCTTTCATCTTTGCTTGAAAGATAGATAGAAGGAGAGCAGTTTTTCACTGCTAGAGAGGAGTGAGGAATGTGTAGACATGTTGTGCCACTTATATAGCAAGAATGGTTTGATTTTGTATGTATATTGAAATATGAGATTATGGAAAAGACAGTACGTAGTTATGGCGATGCAAACATAGCAGCTATCTTAGCTTTCATCTTTCTTTTTCTGTACTCTTTTTTATTTATCTGATATAAAGGAAATATAAACAAGGAGAAGCGCCGGCCGCTGCCTAGTTTGTTTTTCTAACAGCTTCTAAGTATCGTTTGCTTCTGTTGTTTATTAAAACATTTGACTATAGTAATACTGCATAGTATTAATCGCCATTTTTATCAAGTACTGAGTGAACTTCTACACATTTTGACATCAAAGTTGAGCGGTCTAAGACAGTTAAAACTAATTAATCTCTTCCATAGAAAATAGAAAAAGAAATGAAAGGATAAGAAAATGATAAAAAGGTTTTATTCCATATTGTGGTCTCCGCTTCTAAGATGAAAAAAAGTCGGAAAATATTATCACTCCAAATTTGTTAAAACCATCATAAGAACAAGCAAAAGTAGTGGAAATTTTTCATTTTTTTCTTATTTTCCATCGAAGAAAATAAATGATTATTTTTTTTAACAGCTGGCGACAAGCTGAGTATATATAAGGCCAAAATCTGCAACCAAAATATATATATATATATATATATATATCCTTTATAAGGTGACACTACTTTGCATCTTGATATTTACGTTCTGAATTGTCTTAAGAAAATAAACTCGAAATCAATACTTGCATGCAGCATTTTGGACATTTTAGTTATAATTTCTTTTTATGTATATAAAATAATATTGTGGCTTATATATGTATTCTGTAAAAATCAAAACAAGAATATATGTACAGAAAAAGTAGTTTCATTGAATTGAGGTTTCCAAAACATGAACAGAGGTTGGATTCTCTTCTTTAGATAGATAGCTAAGAGTTTCTGTTCTATTCATCATCATCATATATGTTCAATAATTAATTAAGCTTTTGGAGGAAGCTTTCCTTCCAAGAAGGATGAGAAGAAAGCAAATGCTCTCTCCGGTTGATAGCTCGGCACATAATGCCCTGCTCCTCTTATCGTCACGAATGTCACATTTTCGTATCCCACTGCGTATCCTCCGACCTTCATACATACCAAAAATCTCATTATAAATCCGACAATATACTAATTTTTGAATTTCATTGATATAGGCTTGAACTCGAGCAATTATACCTCGCCTTGATTGTACCAGGGGTACCACGGAGTCTTAACAGGCGCTCCAAGTTTGTTTATGGAGTACTTAGTCGTTGTCACCGGCACTCTTCCGTCTGTGTCCCCACTGCAAATTAAGGATTTTCATTGTCACTGGCACTCTTCCATCGTCCCTCTCGTACTAGTTTGAATTACTATTACATGTACAGACGAGACAGTCTGACTTACCTGTAGATCCAGACACTGATGCCACTACCCATCAGCTCCTTGATCACGGGTAAAACTGAGTCTGGTGACTCGTTCCAGACCCCGTTTATGTTAGCACTGCATTAACATATGAAGCACATTACTAATTATATTGATAGTTATGATTTAATTAAGAATCTAATTAAAATTTTGATCCTTTGATTTTATATGATACCTGCAAGATTCCCATGGTCCAGGAACTCCGGTGATGTTGGCATGAAATGCTTTCTGCACTTCGGGCATGTTCATGTAGGTGAATGCATAGTCACCCGAGCACGGATCGAACGAAGATAGCTGAAATTTTAAAAATGGCTCATTATAAATGGGACAGGGAGTAATAAATACTCGTATTTATTTGGAGATGAGAATTTTACGTACCGAGGGAGGAGTAGAGTTTGAACCACATAGAGGGGCATAAATGTCATACAAGAATATGTTGCCTACTTCAGCATCTGCTCTATCTGTGGCTTCAATGCATTTCTGTGATAATGGTATCGACGACGATGAGAAGTTGCAGTATTTCACGATTTCGTCGTGGCTCTCGTCGGATACCATAGCATGTGACCAGAAGAAGTCGTAGAACCCACTTGCCTCATCTTCGTAATCAATGTATGCATTTCCAATCTGAATTAATGTAAAATATATAAAAAAAGATCACGAAGAACATTAAAGTTTCCTATAACACATTTTTTTTTGTGATTTTCTAGTAATAGGCAAATATATACTCCATCCGTCTCGTTCAAGTCGTTACATTACTTTATACCTCATATCTATTAAAAAATTGTCTCGAACAGGATGAAAAGAGTGTAACTTACTGCGATGCCTTTCAAGTTGATGACGGTTTGGTTTGTGATTTTGTTGTTTTTGAGGATTAATTGAGCCAGCTGAGGCACGTAGTGGCCGGCGTAGCTCTCTCCGGTGATGTAGAAATCTCGAGTTTTGTATTCTGGGAATCTTTCCAACCAGTTTATTAAGAAAGCGTAAGAATCTGCTGCAGTTTTTGTGTCTCCAGTTATGTAATCCGACGTCGTATTCGAGTAGGAAAATCCAACACCGGCGGGAGACTCCAAGAACAAGATGTTAGCCGCTACATTACACAACAGTCAGTTTTATTTTTAATTATTTAATCATAATTTTGAAAAATATTAAGCGTCACTCACTCACTCACCATTGTTCCAGGCCATTTTATTGTGCCAAAGAGTCTTTCCATCTGAGTTGACTCGAAAGGGTCCGAGTTCTATCATTGCTCCATTTCCTATGGAAGAACATCCTGGCCCTACATATATATCACAAAATTAATTTTGGAGTATATAATAAGAAAATAATGCATGTGAAAAAATTGGAAGAGACTAAATTAACTAACCTCCATTGAGCCACAATACTAGAGGCTTGGTGGAGGAATCGTCGGACTCCGTCAACCAATAGAAAAGTGCCCTTCCAGCTGTAGGGTTAACCGTCACGTATCCCGAATGCTGAGAGAAGCTCACGTCCGGCTGTCCAGGCAACTTCACTATCCTGTCCAATTCCTTCAGTCCGTCCTGAGGTGCTAGATAGACCGGAGAGTACTCCTCCCTCGACTCGTCGTGTATCACAAGCTTCGTCCCGGATCCTCTCGTTTTGCGAGCTTTCAGAAGCTCGCCGAGAGGATCGCGGTTGTTTCTGCCACTGTCACATTGTACAGTGGCAGAAAGGCAAAGAACGGAAACGAAAACGATAACTGCAACTTTCATTTTAGTATGGGAAGAGACACTAAGAGCACTTTGATTTAACACTTGAGAGTTGAGAGTCGAGAGAAGCGTGCATGTTGCAGACACTTAAATAGGAAAACATACTTACTATAATTGCAAATAAAAATAAAAGATTTAATTTGGAGAGATTGAGGAAGACAATGATTATGATACAAATATAGAAACAATATGAGTTCCGTATATATACTGCCGGCCGCTTCCTAGTTCTGATACCTCTTACTTATTGTTTGCTTCGGTTCCTACGGTGTATTAAACGACAGCGTTGAAAAGGAATCAAAACATTAATTTGAATTCAAAGTGAGTGTCAGCACGAATTCGGATCCTCTATTGCACCGTAGATGATTGACATGTGTTCACAATATTTTCAAAATCAACAACAATATAATTAAAAAAATTCATAATTAAAAATGGGTGGTTTTGGATATTCTGGACACGTAACAATCATCTAATGGTGCAATAGATGATGTCACATCGTAATAGAGGATGTCACACCGTTAAGCAATAGAGGATCTGAATCCATCTAAGACATTGAGTACAAGCTATTATAATTTTTTTTAACCGAAAAAAAATACTAATTCTGGGAATGATATCCTCTATACTAACTATTGTGTACCAAATATTAAAATTTATTAATTTTATAATATTTTTTTATAAAAATAATTTTTTATATTATAATAAATTATAGTAATAAATATTTATAACTAAAAAATGAAATTTTAAAAACAACATACCCTAATTTTGGATTTATCAACCCTATTTTAGCTAATAAAATTGAAATTAAATGCTAAAAAAATATTATAAACCCTAATTTGGATGAGTGAACCCTAGAAAATAATTATAAAATTAAACTAAATCATTACAAATTAACATTATTGAATAAAAAAAATATAAAACTAGTAGAGATTAAAATTTGATACACGATTGGAACACCGAAATGGGTATAGAGGATCACAATTGCTAATTCTGACACTTTTAAATCAGACATAAAAATTTGACAAATTAAATCATAAATTTTCATTTTTAGCAAGTGAATATTAACTGATATTTAGATTTAAAATTAAAAAAATGTCAGAAAATGATGATCAATTTATGGAATTTATGTATTACGGAGAATTTCATTTTATCAATTTATGCACATCCTAGTGTGCTTACTTAACACTATATATTCGTGACTCTATAGGTTTTGAAAAGTTTAATTTGACGTATATATATATAAATTGTTTATGTTCTCACACAAGTTAAGCCGGCGAAATTGTAGATTTTGATTTTACTCGTTTAGAACATATCAAGAATCTCGATCAATTATAAGCCTAGACAGAGGGCAGAGACTTGCTTTAAGATTTAGTTTTCGCACATATATTTAAAATTATATTGACCTTTTCAAACTTTTTTTAATGTTCGATTTGCAATCATTCAAAGTCCCGAATCCTCATCGGACGATATATATCCTTTGTCTCGACTTTAGTGTCTCGAGTGTTTCGATTGGACCCTAATATTATTGCTTTTAACTTTATCTGTTAAATTTTAATATATTGTGATTTCATTTGATAGTAGTTAGTATTTAATTAGAACTTTTCATTATTTTAATTACATTTAGCTAGTTACATATGTAAAATTGATAAATTCAAAATTAGGGTATATAAATTTTTAAAAATCTATTTTTAATTATAAATATTAAGGGTTAATGATGATTCATTATATTAGTAATACTTTTAGTTTTTAAGATAGTAAAATTGGTAATGACACATGGATGATTACATATTGCTTGATCGAGACATGCAAAGAGGGTGTTTACGTAGTCTGCATGCATGGATACACAGTGAAAAGCGTATATTGAATATTCCACGTAAAACATGAATATCTGCATGCATGAACAGACAGTAAAAAGCGGTTTATTGAATTATATTACACCCCAAAACATGAACGAGCAAAAGAACTTGTTCTATCGGTGGGATTTGATCTCGAGACCTTCGGTTACAAGAACACCCCACTCCACCATCCCAAAAGTGGACATAAAAAACATGATTTACTATTATTCTATGTATGGTAGATGGCTATTGAAATAGTTGATGCTGAGATTTATCTCGATGCCATCATTCTCATCCCCATCGTCATCGTTGTCATCGTCGTCTATGTGTTAGTTAAGAGGAGGGAGGAAGCTTTCCTTCCAAGAAAGATGAGAAGAAAGTGATGGCTCTCTCAGGCTGATAGCTCGGCACGAAATGTCCAGATCCTCTTATCGTCACAAATGTCACGTTTTCATATCCCACTGCATATCTTCCGACCCTCAAAAATATCAAAAGAAGAATGTAAGTATTGTGAATCATAATATAAATGAATAGATTTCACACCTATCTACAAGTTCGAGCTTTTAGAGATGAAATGGACTTTTCTCCGTAAGAATCAATTTCATTGACAAGATTTAACATTTGAATAATATTACTAATGTTCAAGGTTTATAATTTGTTAAAAACATATACCTCGCCTTGATAATACCAGGGGTACCATGGAGTCTTAACGGGTGCCCCGAGCTTGGCCATGGAGTACCTAGTTGTTGTCACTGGCACCTTTCCATCCGTGTCCCCACTGTACATTATATACATTAATTAATTAATATATAATTATTTCTCTCGTACTAGTTTGAATTACTATTATAAGATCGTCGTCAAGTTACCTGTAGATCCAAACGCTAATGCCACTTCCCATGAGCTCCTTGATCACCGGGAGAACTGAATCCGGCGAGTCCGTCCAGCTCCCACCTATCTGATAACTGCATTAAGATAACAATTACTCCATATAGTTGTTATTTTTTATTTGATCATTCACCTATATATAGAGAGACCAAACCTGCAAGGTTCCCATTGTCCGGGAAGTGCGGTAGTGTTGGCGTGAAGCGCTATCTGCACTTCAGGCGTGTTCAAGTAGTCATAAACATAGTCACCCGAGCATGGATCGAAGGAAGATAGCTGCAAATTCTCAAAAATAAAATAAAAAAAAAGAAAAAAGTTTATAGGATAAGAAGAATCAATATGGAGAACATTAGTACTCCCTATGTCCCATTAGTAAATGGCTAGTTGACTCACAAAAAGGTAGTCAACTAGCCATTTATTAATGAGACAAGGGAGTATAAACTATATGAATGATATTCTTACCGATGGAGAAGTAGAGTTGGAATCATCACAAAAGGGGGCGTAGATGTCATACATATATACATTGCCTACTTCTTCGTCTGCTTCATCCATGGCTTTATCGCATTGATCCGATTGTGCGGGAGATGAGAAGTTGCAGTATTTCACTATTCCACTGTGGCTCTCATCAGACATCATAGCATGAGACCAGAAGTAATCGTACGTCCCACTTACCTCGTCTATGTAATCAATGTATGCATTTCCAATCTGATTTTTTTTTAATTAAAAAAAAAGAAAAGAAAAGAAAAGGAAACAAGATATGTCAAAAAGTAGGCATTATTTTGTTTTGTACTAATACACAAAATAATTTAACTTACTGCGATTCCTTTCAAGTTGATGACAGTTTGGTTTGTGATCTTGTTGTTTTTGAGGATTAACTGAGCCAGCTGAGGCACGTAGTGACCGGCGTAACTCTCTCCGGTGATGTAGAAATCTCTGGTTTTGTATTCTGGGAATCTTTCCAACCAGTTTATTAAGAAGGTGTATGAATCTATTGCAGTTTTTGTGTCTCCGGTTATGTAATCCGACGTCGTATTTGAGTAGGAAAATCCAACACCAGCGGGAGAGTCCAAGAACAGGACGTTAGCCACTGCATTGCACAAATAATTAATTTGTTGAAGAAATACTAGTTGTCTTTATATTTTGATTAGAGAGGGTGGGTTTCACTACCATTGTTCCAAGCGTTCTCATTCTGCCATAGAGTCCTTGCATCGGAGTTGTACATGAAAGGGTCCGAGCTCTGTCAACGCTCCGCTTCCGATCGACGAGCACCCGGGCCCTGCATGTTGAGAAGTAATTTGCAATTAAGTTAGTTAAATTATTCATGCATTTGTCTCTTTATGTTGTTTTAAAACTCATCATCAAGACGCTCGAAACGCTTACTGAAAGAAAGTGTAACAACTTGAAAAGATCGGAAGGAGTATTCTTATCATTTCATCAATAAAGCTAAATATTCATCTCATATTTTCACTCTATCTAACTCTTGCAGCACACCTATCTCTATCTTTGTTTTCATACCCAACACTGCATACATCACAACATAATCATGACAAATTAACCGAATGATTTGTCATTCATAGGTTATAGAAGCCGATGTGGCAGTATCACGTCAATGACTTTTCCATTTTCAGTTTAGTTTTTTTAGCTAGAGTTTAGTTTTAGCATATATATTTATAATAGTTTTTCTTAAATATATCATCATCACGCTAGTCATGAGCACATTAAGTATGCTCACGGTGGCTAGGTGAGCATTCATCTCATAAGTTAATGTAAAAATAAAAGACTGACCTCCATTGAGCCAGAGGACTAGAGGCTTGGTGGAAGAGTCATCGGACTCGGTCAACCAGTAGAACAATGCTCGACCGGCTGTTGAATCAATGGTCACGTATCCCGAATACTGAGAGAAGCTCACTTCCGGCTGCCCGGGCAACTCCACTATCTTGTCTAGTTCTTCAATCCATCTTGAGGTGCTAGATACACCGGCGAGTATTCATCTGATTTCTTTAGCCGAAAGGTATCTTCTGATCCTTTTGCCTTGCGAGCTCTCAGAAGTTCTCGGAGAGGGTCGCGGTTCTTTTTGCCACTGTGACATTGTACAGTGGCAAAAAGGCAGAGAACGGAAACGAAAATGATGATAAGTGCCCCTTTCATTCTCGTGACAAGTGCACTTTTTCACTACTAGAAAGGAGTGATGAATGTGTAGACTTGTTTGTGACACTTATATAGCAAGAAATATTTACATTATTTGCATATATATAATATATATGATATTCCCCAAAAGACAGTAATAAATTAAGGCGATGCAAACACAGCAGCTACCATAGTTTTCATCTTTTTTATTCATTTGTTTGATCTGATGAAGGAAAGATAAAGTAGGAGAGACGCCGGCTTCTGCCTTGTTCATTTTGATTCTAACAGCTCGTGCTTATTGTTTGCTTCAATTGATCATTACAACATTTATATGTTGAAGTTGATATTAACATCAAATTAATTAAGACAGTAAGAACTTTGGAAATAAAATCTTAAAATTGATTAATATTTTATGGGGAAGAAGCCAAAGTTTTGCATGTATAAGTGAAGATGGTGGGACAAAGAATAAAGTTTTTTGCTGAAATTTGTTTGAGGATCAATATCACAAATTGAAACCTAAGTATAACTGCTTAATTAATCTATGCTTCGCGCTTCTTTGCTTTCTTAAGGTTTAATTTTACTGCGACTTCTTGGCTCACTGCTCACATATTTGTAATATGTATAAGTTTGTGCCGTGATATAACGTTAAAAAAACAATAAGTTATAATATCATATGTAGTTTAAATAATTTTGCGGCTTATGTATTGCATGAAATGATAGTACGTAAAAATGAAAACATGAACAACTGCATGCATGCATGCATGCATGAAGAAACATTAAAAAGCGCTTTCACATTGAATTGAGTTCCATCACATTAACAAAGGCTAGAACTTGAACGTCCACTCTCCACCTCATCTACGTATGGACAAAATGTTTATTATATTTTTCTTTTGGTATATAGCTGAGAACGATCGATCACGCTGAAGTTTTGTGTTTCATTTGGATTCTTCATCATCATCAGCCATCATCATCATAATATGTTCAATAATTAATTAGGCTTTGGGAGGAAGCTTTCCTTCCAAGAAGGATGAGAAGAAAGTAATGGCTCTCTCAGGCTGATAGCTCGGAACGAAATGTCCAGATCCTCTTATCGTCACAAATGTCAAGTTTTCATATCCCACTGCATATCCTCCAACCTTCAAAATTATCAAAAAATATATATATTTTTAAATAAAAATCATGTTATTTCAATTTACATGTTGAAGCAAGAACTCAATTATTACCTCTCCTTTATAGTACCAAGGGTACCATGGAGTCTTAACAGGCGCTTCAAGTTTGGCTATGGAGTACTTAGTCGTTGTCACCGGCACTCTTCCGTCTGTGTCCCCACTGCATTATCAATACATCAATGCCGTACTAATTCAACATTAATTGATATTTAATTTTTTCTTTCGTACTAGTTTGAATTACTATAAGTCTATAATGTTTGTTTGTTTTCAGAACGAGATAGTTAAGTTACCTGTAGATCCAAACACTGATGCCACTGCCCATGAGCTCCTTGATCACAGGCAAAACAGAATCCGGCTCGTCGTTCCACGTTAGGAGATCACTGCATTAAGATACAAAAATCAATCTATTTCATACTCCTTCCGTCCCAGTAAAAGTGAGGCGTTTCATAAATATTTCATCTGTTTATATATACCTGCAAGACTGCCATGGCCCGATAGCGCCACTTGTGTTGGCGTGAAATGCTTTCTGCACTTCGGGCGTGTTCAAGTACGTGAACACATAGTCATCCGAGCACGGATCGAACGAAGATAGCTGCACCAAAAAAAATTATTAAGCAAAATTATTAGTATATTAATATTGATATTTGATTTGATTTGCATGGGGAGATGAGAAATGTACGTACCGAGGGAGCAGTGGAGTTTGTACCACATAGAGGGGCATAAATGTCATAATAGAATATATTTCCCAATTCATCATCTGCTTTGTCCATGGAAGCGTTGCATTCCTCCGACGTCGTTACCGACGACGACGAGAAGTTGCAGTACTTCACGATTCCGTCGTGGCTCTCGTCGGATATCAAAGCATGCGACCAGAAGTAGTCGTAGAAACCCCATCCCTCGTCTTCATAATCAATATACGCATTCCCAATCTCAAAATCAAAATAAATCAATGTCAGAAGACAATAGAGTGCCTTTCTTAACGTTTCTTGAAACGTCTCAACTTCGTTGGGGACAGAATATATGCATATCGTATTTTCAACTTTGTCGGGACAGAGAGAGTACTATATATGCTTATTGTGTGTTTTGTAAATTAATTACCGCGATTCCTTTCAAGTTGATGACGGTTTGGTTTGTGATTTTGTTGTTTTTGAGGATTAACTGAGCCAGCTGCGGCACGTAGTGGCCGGCGTAGCTCTCTCCGGTGATGTAGAAATCTCGAGTTTTGTATTCCGGGAATCTCTCCAACCAGTTGACTAAGAAAGTGTATGAATCTGCTGCTGTTTTTGTGTCTCCGGTTACGTAATCCGACGTCGTATTTGAGTAGGAAAATCCAACTCCAGCCGGAGACTCCAAGAACAGGATGTTAGCCTCTACAATTCACAATTAATAGTTAATTTAGTTTCACAAGTTAATATTCTTTCTCCCTCATTCTAATAGAGCTATTTGAATATTTAATCGAATCGGTTTTATTAAAATTAGCTCTATTAGAATGGACAAAGAGAGTAATAGAGTTGATAATTCATTGACAAATAAAAGTTGATTAACCATTGTTCCAAGCTTGTTTATTGTGCCATAGAGTCTTTCCATCAGGGTTGACACGAAAGGGTCCGAGTTCTATCATTGCTCCATTCCCTAGCGACGAACATCCTGGCCCTGTATACATCGAGCAATCATCAATTGATGCAATATAAGATGTCACACGAAATTGTAATAAATGATCAGAATCTTATACTTTTGGTGATTCATAATAAGTAAATAATGTAGTAAAAAAAATTAGAAGAGAGATTTAACTAACCTCCATTGAGCCACAATACTAGAGGCTTGGTGGAAGAATCGTCGGACTCCGTCAACCAGTAGAACAGTGCTCGACCGGCTGTTGAATCAACGGTCACGTATCCCGAATGCTGGGAGAAGCTCACGTCCGGCTGTCCGGGCAACTTCACTATCCTGTCCAATTCCTTCAGCCCGTCCTGAGGTGCCAGATAAACCGGCGAGTACTCGTCGCTCGACTCGTCCTGCATCACAAGCTTCGCTCCCGATCCTCTCGTTCTGCGAGCCTTCAGAAGCTCGCGGAAAGGATCGAGGCGGTTTCTGCATTGTACAGTGGCAGAAAGGCAGAGGACGGAAACGAAAAGGATGAGTGCACCTTTCATCTTTAGCTTTGGAAAAGGACACAAGTTGTACTAATGCACTTTTTCACAACTAGAGAGGAGTTGAGGATATGAATGTGTAGACAAGTTGCGACGCTTAAATAGCATGAAATATTTACCATAATTGCATATATATAAAAAAAATGCAGAAACAAGAGTTTGTTTGATTATTACTATTATTTTTTTTCATTTGGAAGAGTAGAGGCGCCGGCCGCTGCTTGCATTTTTCTAACACCTCTTTGTTGTTGTTTGCTTCAGTTCCTACAGTGTATTAAACGACAGCGTTGAAAGGGAATTAAAACATTTTCATATGTTGAAAACTTTTGATGATACTGCCAAAAATATACAATTTTTAGCATCAAAATTGAGGTGGTCTAAGACAATGAAAGCCAAGGATATATATTAATTAATCTTTTGTCAAAGTAGATAAAAAGAAAAAAAAAATTAGGAAATGATCATATATTTAATTTTTTTATTATCTATTAATTGATCAATTTATGCACCTAGTAGTGTTCTTATTTAGCACCATATATATATGCTGCATGACTAGAGGTTGTTAAAAATTTGAAATATAATTGCTGAATAATGAAGGAGGTTAAGCTCTAGTGTTTAAATTCCAAAATAAGTTTAGCCGGCGAAAATTTAGAGTTAGATTTTAATTTACTCGTTTAGATGGATACATGCAAGAATCTGGATCAACTATAAGCATGAATAATGGCAAACAGTTGGTTCGAAATTTAGTTTTGGCACATACAAACTTGTCAATATTTGTGACCTTTTCAAACCTTTTTAATGTTAGTTGTGCAATCAAAGTGGGGCTAATTTTGATGATGACCTTGAGTTAATGTTTTCTACTAGAATTGAACAATAGTATAAAATATTTTGGAAAGTCCAAAATCAAAATCATCGTGTATATATCTCTGCACTTTGGTTCTCGTACCCATTAAATCATTAATATATAGAACTCATTAGTTATCTTGTAAAATTTCTGAACTATCCCTCAAAATTGAAAAGATTGAATGTTTCAAAGATTTTTAAACAATAAAATAAAGATCGGGTTTTAAACCGAAAAAACAATTCAAAGTTAAGTCATGAACTATAAATACCTCTAAACACAAAGGTAATAAATACGGAGTATCACCCAAACGCATGAGATTATTTTAACCTCATCACATTTTATTTCAAAGTTTATCAATTTTTACATTAATTTCATCTATCAAAGTAAACGTCCATAAATGTATTAAGTGGGGATTATATTAAAAAAAAAAAAAAAAATGACGTTTATTCTGGATTTAATGGGACAAATATGTTATAGTATTAGAAAATAGGAATAGAAATGTAGAAATAAAAGGAACGTAGAAATGAAACTGGGAATGTTTTAAGAGCCCAGAATTTCGGCCCAAATTATAATTCCACTTACCCACTACCCAATACGTCAGCCACGAAAATCGGTAATTCCCAAATTCTAGGGTTTTAGACTAGGGTTTTACCTTCGTCGCATCTCTGCGAAAATCCCAAATTCCCAATTTCTGGAGTTCTAGCCAGGGTTTTTACCTCCGTCGCATATCGCCGCCTTAGAGGATGAGGAAACTGAAGTTTCACGAGAAAAAGCTCCTGAAAAAGGTCAACTTTTCAGAATGGAAGAGAGAAGGTGGGCAGAGGGAAAACCTCGTGTTGCATCGTTATCACGTTACCGGCAGAGACGATTACAAAAAGTAATTCTCAAAATCCTCCATCAATTTCACGTATTTGGATTTCGATGAAAGATTTTTTATTTATTTCTTTATTTATTTATTATTATTATTATTTTTTTAATCTTGAGTTGAATCGCTGTTATTGCATTTAGGTATTCGAGCTTGTGTAGAATGGTGCAGAAGCTGGTGAGTATGCTGAAACAGATGGACGCACGAGATCCTTATCGAATTGAGATGACTGATAACCTTCTTGAAAAGCTGTGAGTATTTTGAATTGGAATTCAGTGTCAATCGCCTCTTGTTTCAGTCTTTGTATTTGAACTTGCTTTAAAATGCGAGTAGAAATAATTAATTTGCATCATCTCAAAAGTTATTTAATCGTAATAAACGTAATTTTCGAATAATTTTGATACTTATACTGTTATACAGCCTACTCGCTTAATTTGCCTCAGTCTAGGCTTGTAAGAGAATTTTTTTTTTTTGTGTGCTCTAAGAAAAGTTATGGAACTGTAATTCGCTTTCGTTTGGGTGATTACGTAAACTCTTCATCAAGAGAAAATTGCAAAAGGAAGAAGTTGTTTTCTTGATAGGTGATAGCCAGCTGCAGAGTAAGTAGACAGATTGAATGTGTTCTTTTGAAAATGTTCACATGTATGTTGTAGGTACTTGTTTTTCGGATAAATTGGAAGAGAACTCCGACCTTCTTTCGCTGTTTTGTCACATGATGCTTTTCAAGCTCTTGCTCTAGTACTTTCGAATATAACTTCTGTTGTTTGTTATGTAAGTTGGTAATGCAGATTAGTACAGATCTATCTTGTTGGTGTCTTACTGATTGATGTTCTGTCACTTCAGGTACAACATGGGTGTTATTGCATCTCGTAAAAGTTTGGCTGTGTGTGACCGCCTCTCAGTTTCTTCCTTTTGCCGGTAAGTGAGATGTGAATGTCACTCCGTGATGTGATATTCTGTACAAATAATTTTTTTATTGCATGGTAAGCTTTGGTATATGAGAAGCTTATTGGGCATTTGGGTTCCAAATCTCGGTTTCTGATGGTTGATCGATGTAGTAAATGATGAGTGATGGCTTTGAACTAGCACTAATTTACTTACTGATATTGATGACTTAACAATGCTTTTCTTGGCATCTTCTTCCTTCAGGCGTAGGCTTGCAACTGTCTTAGTTCAGCTGAAGTTTGCAGAACACTTGAAAGAAGCAGTTACTTATATTGAACAAGGACATATTCGTGTAGGGCCCGATACGATTACTGATCCAGCATTTCTTGTTACAAGAAACATGCAAGACTTCATAACATGGGTAGATACATCGAAGATAAGAAGGAAGGTCTTGGAGTACAATGACAAGTTAGATGACTATGATGCTATGAACTAATGTTCTACTATTTCCCAAGTATTCTCCGCTCTTAATAGTTTTTTTGCTTTGGGTTCTTCCCTTTGTTGTCTAGCCCTGGTACTGTATACGTATGTGTATTGACAGAACGCTATGTTTTTTACTTGATTCTAAGATGTGCAATGGAAATGTTATTGAAAGATCTTTTCTTCCTTGAAGACCTTTGAAGTACTGAAATGTTCCTATTACATTAGATTAGATTCATTTTTCATGCTTCTTCGTTTAGCCGATGAAAGTGCAAACTTTCGAGGAATGGAGATTTTTCGGCTTGATTAAATTTGATTAGCTTGTTCAGTCTAATTCATGAAAGAGAATTAAATTCATGCAAATTTTTCTTTTAATTCCATGGAAATGGAATCATGCAATCTTAGACTGCACTTACCACCCCAATATTCTCTCTACTGTTACAACAACAAACTTTCAGAAATTGCATTTTGGCAAATTCTTGATAACATAACACAACATTTGAAATAGTACAACTCTGTTTTCCATGGAAATGCAACACCTATTACATATCTTCATGTACTTCAGCTCTGAGTCTGAGGAGGAGGCAGCTTCCCTTCCAAGAAGGAGGAGAAGAAAGCGAGAGCGCGTTGAGGCTGATAGCTCGGAACGAAATGCCCGGCTCCTCTCACAGTGACGAACGTCACGTTTTCATATCCAACCACATAACCTCCCACCTACACACAGCAGTCACGCACCATTTTTATTCAGTTTATAATGTATTTATTCATAGTTAGGAATAAAATAAAAAAGAAAAATAAATAAATTACCTCGCCTTGGAAGTCCCAAGGGTACCATGGAGTCTTGACAGCAGCACCAAGTTTGGGCATTGAGTATCTAGTCGTCGTCACCGGAATTATACCGTCTGTATCTCCACTGCAATTCATTCCATTCCATCTTCTTAATCAATTATTTATTTCTTTTCAGTAATTAATTTCTTTTGAAAAAAATTAAAAAAAAAATTACCTGTAGATCCAAACTCGAACCCCACTAGCCATGAGCTTCTGAATCACTGGTAGAACCGTATCAGGTTCATCCTGCCAGTTCCCATTTATATCGAAACTACACATATAACAATAATTTGTATATTTATTTAATGTAAGCTTTTGAATAATTTATATATTCTTTTGGCATATGCATTTCAATGTGTCGAAAAGTGGATGTTAAGATACAGTTTAGGTTTCACTCATCATACCAAGTGAGACTAAACTTTATTAACATCCACTTTTTGACACATTAAAATACGTGCCGAAAGATTCAAAGTACATATATCACGGACGGTGGGAGGGAGTAGTATAGGTTTGAAAAAAATACTTGCAACCCTGCCATGGGCCAGGAATTCCAGTGGTGTTAGCATGAAGAGCCTTCTGCACTTCTGGTAAATTCAAATAATTTGTTGCATACACATCCGAACACGGATCATAGCTAGAAATCTGCATTTTCATTACCAAATCAATACTATAATTCATATATATAGACTTGCCACATGCAGTAAAATAATACTCCCTCCGTCCCCCCATATCAGTGTGATTCAACTTTTTGCACGCATTTCAATATGCCAAAAAATAGATGTTAAATTAAATTTGAGTCTCACTTGATATATTATCCCCCAGTATTATTCTACTTAGTATATGATCTCACCATCCAAGTTCACTAGTTCAGCATAACTTATTGGGTCGTCTCACACTAGTAGTTTGTAGTCATGTTTCTAAAAAATGAAAGAATTGAGTCAATCAGAAAGCATTAAACTTTACTGGACCTCTACTCCCCTTAATTAAACATGTTCTTCTAAAAACTCATGCTGAAAATAAACAAGACTGGAGTAACGTATAGCATATTACATCAAGTTGAACTCAAATTTTATCTTAACATTCATTTTTCGATATATTAAAATGCGTGCAGAAAGTCAAATAAATACTGATTTAGGTGACGAAAGGAGTAATAATAAAGAATACTATACCGAGGTGGCAGTAGAATTGGAGCCGCATAAGGGAGCATAAATATCATAAATATAGAAATTGCCCCCCTCTTCAAAGGCTTTATCTTGATAGTCATCACAAACTTCTGAGGTAAATTCAGAGGTGAAATTACAGTTCTGTACAATTCCTTGATGCGTTTCGTCAGAGATCAAAGCTGCAGCCCAGAAATGGTCGTAAGTTCCAGCCCACCTATCTGCGTAGTCGATGTATGCATTCCCAATCTGTAACAAATTACATTAAATAAAGTGTGAAACAGTTTTCTTTTTCTTTTTATTTCTTTTCTTTCTTTCTTTTTTGAAGAAGATGCATGATTAGGGTTAGGGTATAGACTTACAGCGAGGCCTTTGAAGTTGATGACGGTTTGGTTTGTGATTCCGTTTTGTTGGAGGATCAGATCGGAGAGCTGCGGCACGTAGTGGCCGGCGTAACTCTCTCCGGTGATGTAGAAATCTCGAGTTTTGTACTCTGGGAATCTCTCCAACCAGTTTATTAAGAAAGTGTATGAATCTATTGCAGTTTGTTTGTCGCCTGTTACATAATCTGATGATCTGTTGGAGTAGGAGAATCCCACACCGGCTGGAGATTCCAAGAATATCACATTTGCCACTGCACCATTATATATATATATATTATTTTTTCAATTATTAGCTATGCATTAATTGTGTTAGTGAGAAAATACTATTGATTATGACAATCTATAGCCCAATATAGAGTTAGTCTCTTTCTGTCGTGTCAACATATTTATCTTTTTCTATAACGAAAAGTAGTTATTTTGCACCATTATCACTTTATCTGGACGAGATAGCACATTAGCACTCACAATTGTTCCAAGCATGCTCGTTATACCACAACGTTTTGCCATCCGGGTTCGTGCGAAACGGCCCGAGTTCCGTCATAGCTCCGGCCCCCAACGAAGAGCAACCTGGCCCTGCATTCCCCGCCAAAAAATATTCAAAATTAATTAATGAATAATAGCCAAGAACATAGGGGGAAAAATAATAACAACCAAAACTAAATATCACTCTTTCCGTCCGTTTTTATAACGAGTTAGTATTTCATTATTATAATAGGCTCATGTTGAATAAAAATAATTCATTATAAACTGAACACTGGGAGTAATAAATTCTAACCTCCATTCAGCCACAACACGAGAGGCTTGCTAGCGGAATCCTCAGCCTCAGCAAAATAGTAGAAGAGTGCACGGCCGGCGCTAGGGTCGACTGTCACGTAACCCGAATATTGTGAAAATTCGACTTTCGGTTGTCCAGGCAACTCCACTATCATGTCAGCTTCCTTCAGACCATCTTGAGATCCTATGTACACCGGTGAGTATTCGGTTACTACGGCATCCTCAACGTAACGTTGGACCGGCTTTCTTGATTTTCTCGTCTTTAGTAGCATCCCGAGAGGATCGTACCCGCTTCCTCCGTGACATTCTGCATACGTCGCTATGCAGAATAGACAGAGGAAGAGAACTGCGCCTTTCATGTTAGTAATGGAAATAGGAGCTATAACTACATTACTAGTACAATTCTTCCTCTATATATATAGGAGCTTAATTGTTGAAATACCAACAACTATTTTCTGCTCATAGATAATTACTATGCCTCGAAATTGTTATTGCATATTTAGGGCTCATAGTGTTTGGACGTATAGTTCATGAGAATAGTATCAACACAAGATTATTAGCTTCGTATATGTATGTCATTTATTATTCAAGACAAAGATGGGTTGACAGCCTATGATAAGCCGGCTTAATTTTGATTGTTTTTAGTTGTTTTTATTCGTTTCCCTATTAATTTTGTGTTGGTGATTTTGTCAATATTAATTGCAGTTTGAAATTTCTTTAAACATTAATTATACATTAGAAAATTCTAGACTTGTGTCGCTATCAAACCATACGAAACCAGAATACAAATCGACAAAATTAAAACGTAGTTATAATCTCATGCTAACAGACTAAATCAAACAAAAAGTGTAAACCAAAAACAGCTTTCATCAAAACTATATTTATTTACATTCTAATCCATTACTGTAAAGAATGAACAATAACTAAAAGGAAATAAACTGGTGAGGACTAAAAACCAATGGGAATAGTCCAATGAAGACGAGTACAAGAAAATTAAGCAGTTGACTTCTTCATACTCAAATTGAGTTGGAATTTAAAACTAAAAAAAATGAGAGAATTTCAACGCCATCAAGATTTTCAAATTAATCTTATGTATAATCGACTCATTCCTAGCTAGTATAAAATGGTACAACAATATTGTGTTTGGAGCCTCAAAGAATGAATCATGAGCAAGTAGACACTAGAGACATTATAAGTATCTATTTTAAGAGTAAAAATTTCAAACTTCAGTTCCAAAAAAAAAAAAAAAAAAAAGTAAGCAAGTCTCACGCGATTATATGATCCAGCTACAAAATTCTTTTTTTCCCAGACATCTGGGTTTCGATACATTTTTCTCCGATAAATAAGAACTCTAACACACAGCAGAGCAGGTTTAGCTCACTGGTTGCTGGAGATTCCCGTGGCCGTTAGATGAAGGGCCCGGAGCATATCCATAACCGCTGTAGCCATTTTGCCTTCCATAGTAAGCTCCGTTCCATTGGCCATTACCATCCATCCTCGACTGCCAGATTAAGTGTTAAAAGTAAGAAAAATGAATCGATAGCTTAAAAGAGAAGAAGAAATTGGGGGATCTAATGTTCACAAACATATCTATAAGCGAATTTTTCTCTATGTTATATTTCAAAAGCATCAGACCCTCAGATAGAAAAAGCTCTAGAATTTAGCGATAGACGCTGTATTATTTGTTTGTATGAGTGTGATTGCTTATAATAGCAGTTCTCATGGTATTAATTGGTTGAACAAACTTACAGTTACTTGTCATGACAAGATTCGACTTCTTTTCAAGGTGATCAGTGTAATCTGGTGAAGTAGGAATATTCGAGGACTAGTCCAATCACTCAGCAAGGTTTGAAGATGAAAGACTTACCTGCTTGTTGCCCATAGTTCGGCCCCAAGATAGACGCACTGTCTGCTTCCCTATGACCGTTCCGTTTAGTCTCTGAATAGCATCCTCTGCGTGGCTTCTGTTCAGAGAGATAATCGAGGGTCATCCCATGGTTATGCAAACAAAACTCAAGTTGATACTTCATTCTAACATAGATAATGTTCACTTGCACATGCTAAATAAGACATACAATGAACTGTGTGTGTTTGTGTAGTTGGTTAAATAAAAACAAATAGCAAACTATGTTAAATATTCAAAACTGAGACCATCGATAATATGATAACATATTCAAAAAATTGAAGGAAAAGTCTCACTTCTAATAAGTTCTAACATTTCAATATTCAAAACTGGGACCATCAACGTGTACCTATTGGAATCAAAAGCATTTCCTGAAGTTACATGTGCACCAATGAACTTAAATAACCAAACGTATTTACAATGATTAGTTCATTTTTTTTTCAAGGGCAGATACTTTATACAGTGTACTATCAGAAGAAAGATAAGATTTGACCTGTTTGCAAATTGAACGAAACCACAACCCTTTCCAGCTGGTATTTTCACAGAGTGGACCTCTCCAAATGGAGTAAAAGACTGCCTAAGCTCTTCATCAGTTACATCAGAGTCAAGTCCTCCCACAAAAATCTACAAGAAGTATGTGCAACGTAGATCGCTCAATACCTTAGCATCAGATAGCTATAACTTTTAAAAGAGGTCTAGGACTTACTGTTGTGTTAGATGAGTCGCTCTCAGGCTGACCTTGGGGCATAACTCCATTAGCATATCCACCCCCACCACCAGCCAATATGACAGCTAGATAAAGAAAGTCATAAAAGATGTTAAAGGGATAACACTATAAACTCCCAACTGACAACATGTTAAATTTATTCAGCATCAAGAATGATGTCTTATTCATATAAATAAAATGACAACAACATTACAATCTCTTCCTATATGGCAATCAATTAGGAATGACCATTAAAAAATACTACCTCCATCCCATATATTTAGACCACTTTGCTTTATGCACGTATTTCCACCGAAACCTAGTACGAGTTTTAAAATATAATTTTGTAGTATCGTTTTTTTTACGGGATACTATGACACTCATAGTATCCCGTAAAAAAAACGATACTACAAAATTATATTTTAAAACTCGTACTAAGTTTCGGTGGAAATATGTGCATAAAGCAAAGTGGTCTAAATATATGGGATGGAGGTAGTAAAAGACGCATTAACACAAATATGTAATTTTTACCTTGTGAAGAATATTGTTGTTGTTGTGGCAAAGTCTTTTTAGGCGTAGCAACACCAATTCGCATAGGTCTGCTAGAACAGTAAACACCATTCATTTCAGTCATGGCCCGAGTCCTCTCATTTTCATCTCCAAATCTAACAAACCCATAACCTTTTGAACGACCACTATTTGCATCAACCACAACTTTAGCACCTTTAACAGATGCAAATCTACTAGCAAAGGTATCGGTCAACATTGCATCAGTAACATCAGAAGCTAGATCTCCGACGAATATTGACAAATCAGAACCAGTTTCAGCTGGGCGTCTATCACCAGTGCTGAAGGCTGCCCAGTTTAAGCGAAAGGGTTGCTCTGTATTTGGCATAGTGGTTCCATTGAAGCTCTGCAGAACTTTCTCTGCTGCTTCATGAGTATTAAACTCGATGAATCCATATCTCTCAGAGTGACCCGTCTGCTTATTGCGGATTATCTTGGCTGAAAGAACCTGCATGTTTTAATACAAGAAGCTATTAAATATAAAAAATTTTAAAAAAATCACATAAAGGTACAGTTTCCAACACATAGAAGAAGGACGATGAGATGTAATTGATCTATTAGGTCTTTTGACAAAATTTGTTATTATGTACAAGAATATAAAAGGCATTTCAACGGGTACCATATAGTAATACCCATCTAAAGAATATATCAGCAACTATAGAAAACTAATAGATAAAATGCAAGTCCAGTATGTTCATAAAAGTAGAAATTGTGAGAAGGCAACTTATGCCGAGTGGAAAGATTATAATTTTGTTGCAGTTTTGATCCTTCAGTAACAAGTAATTGCAAACAAACATCTTAGTTTTTGAGAGTTCTTCTAGCGATAACAACCTATTGTAACTAGATTACTGCTAAAAACATATTGTGAGTAGAAAAGATAAACTCATAAAAATCGATTGACACGAAAAAAATCCAACTGTATTAAGTTTCTACTATTTATGCATAAAATCATAGGATATTTGTGTCCTGAGCATGATGTCTATTCTGCATTAGTCACAGCACAATCCCTTGCAATAACCTTCATAGTTAACTAGAGCTTTTATATTTTACGGAATGTCGAAATTACAGATCTGACAAACGTGAGGACCGGATATTCCAATCATCTGGTCTTACCAGCTATAGTAACTATCCAGAAAAGAACTGAAATCATGAGTCCTGTCAAAGTTACTAAAAGTGTTATGCATATGTTACTTACAAGTGTTTGCCCGATAAATATTTTGGTGTCAGGACATAGTCTTAAAAGCCTCTGCATTATTTATTGCAATCAGACATCTTTCAAATAAAAGTTCAATACAGAATATACGTTTAGAAGTATGAAAGATTTAATTTCCAGCATCAATTACTATATAAATATCCTCTATTAGCAATTTAGCATCCCTAGTGCATCTCCTCCACATGATAATGATACCTCACCTCATTCAAAGCTTTCACGAAAAAAGTTGCATCAAATTCCAATTTATTCTACTTTTTCTTACTTCACAGATAAAAAAAAATTACAGTTTTCACGTTAAAGGCAAAAGAACATAGATCGCTAAAATTGCCCAACACAAGCACATACTTCTTTCAGCATAACTACTTTCATAAAATTATAACATACTAAGATCAACGGAGCATACAAGCTTTAAATCAAACAAGTAAATTCACACACCAAATAAGCAGCCAGTAAATCTCCGCACAAAAAAAAAAAAAAAATTGAAAAAAAAATAATCCATTACCTCTCCAGATTGAGAAAAGCACGACTGGAGATAACCTTCATCCATCCACTGCTGTAGATCTCCAATCCAGATCGTTTTGTTATCCTCGCCGCCGCTCTGAATCTGATTGCTCTGCTTCTGCGTCGGCGCCTGCTGATACTGCTGCTGCTGCTGGGGGTGGTAGTACGGCACGTAATGCTGGTTGTACATCATGTGCTGCTGCATCGCCATGGAAGGATACTGCATCGCCATCCACTGCTGCTGGTACTGCTGCATCGCCACCCATTGCTGGTGCTGCATCTGCTGCTGCTGCTGCTGTTGCTGTTGTTGCTGCTGATTCAAATCTCCGCCACCGTTCATATCGACTCCGCAACGAAATTCGCCTCTCCGCTCGAGCTCGAATCCTCGCTACAGCTTAGGTTTACCTGGTCGAAGAAACTAACCAGGTATGAGAGAGAGAGAGAGAGAAGGTTTGCGAAGTCGGCTGAGGAGAGAATAAAAGAGGAAGGGTGACGGATCTAGGGTGGATTCAACGTGTGGCATTGTATTTGACGAAATCGAATCTGGGCCGTTGGTGGGGGGGCGCAGTGAAGGGACGACGGCCGTTGATTGGGTGGGAACAGCTAGGGGTGGGGCCAGTAGATTACGCGGTGGTGGGGTGGGACCCGGTTTCTATTTTAGATCTAACGGCTGGATTTGATTTCAGAGCGAACAGCTAACGCATACTGGATCTGAATTTGACGGCTGTTTGGATAATCGTTAAATCGGGGTTAGGGTAAATCTATACGGCACACCGGAATTACGCGCACATTGAAATTTCCTCTTGTTTAATATTTTTAGTCAATATTCATGAAAATATACATATATATATATATATATATATATATGTTCTTTTTTTAGTTTAGGGTGATGTCGGCTTAAGCTCATACTTGGTTCAAGTTTTTTGTTACCCCTCAAGAAGGAGGGGAAATAAGGAGAAAAGAAACTCTCTCACAAGTGACTCTCTTTCTACTATTGAACTAAACACTCAATAAAAGTAACTATTATTATTATCATTTCCTTACTTGACTTAATTTCATTCTCTTTCCGTTACTCAATTTGAACCAAACGAGCACTAAATTAGGCTTGAATCGAGATATGTCATTTGCCCTTTTATGGGTCTTCAAATCAAAAAAATTGATTGTTAATGAAGAGTTCAAATCACTCAAGATTTGATTGCCTTTCATGTCATAGATTGTTGGACCTTATATGGACAGTGTAAATATCGTACACTACTTTGAGTAATTATCTGTAGTTTACCATGGTTTATTATATTTGTAATGAAATTGTGATCCCTCCATCCTCTAAATTTAGTTTCTACAATTTTAAATAAAATAAAAAAGATAAATTAGCATTTTCAAGGATATTTTGTCAAAATATAAGTAAAAAAATATATTAGTAGTATATATAAAGTGTAGTTATCTTTTGGTGGATCACAATGACTTAGTTTAAGAAAATCTTGAGAGTGTTTATGTTGGTACAAGACTAAATTTGTGAGACGGGAGGTATTTTTTATTTATTTATATGATATAAATTAGTATATGTATTATTAGAAATGCTCAATTACTCTTTGTGGGCACAGCGGATGTAGCAATGTCACGTTACTTATTTTTCTATTTAGAGTTTATATTTTTAATAGGCCAGTTTTTTATGGTTTATTTTTAGGTGATATATTTATAATAATTTTCTCTAAATATATCATCGTCATGTAAATCGTAAGTACATTAAGTATGTTCACAATGAATAAAAAAAAATTCTCTATGTATTATATACACAGTGGCGGAGGCAGGGGAGCTGGACGGAGCACCGACACTCCCCACCCAAAAAAATTGCAATATTTTTACATTAATGAAAATGTTTTTAGATTTATTTTTACATTAACACCCTCATTTTTGATACTTTTATTTATTTATTTTAGCACCCTAAATTTCTAGCTCCTTTTACTAGTTTAACAAAACACAAGGTAAGAACATTCATGACTTGTATGTATGTGATGAATGAACAAATTGGTATTGACTATTGCTAAGATTCAAGGTTGAAACTTCCATATGAATTAACTTTTTTTCTTTTTCTCATTCTTCTCAATTTCAATTTCAAGGTTGAAACTTCTATATGTATGGTTTACAAAAAACATTTTGAATCTTGTCCAATTTTCCAACATCAAATTGTGTCCCTTTTTTATATACAAAAATAATGAACCAATCCAAACACGCCCTTGTAGTAGTTAACATTGCATGAAAATCATAAGAAGGTAGACTTGGACATGGTCCTAGTCAAAACCAGGATATTTTAAATGCCCACCATGTCCCATGTTTGGCTGGTCAAATCAAAATCTTTCTGTGTTTTTCTGGAAATTTGGGGGTGGGGCTAAAGGGATTTGGTCAACAAAAAATGGATGGTTTGCATAATTGGATTAGAGTTAGGTGCATCAAACTAAACCCCCCATATATTCCATTATGATTTAGTGTTGATGATGGTGATAGGGTAATTAAGAAAAGAATTATTAATATTTATATGGTCTTTATTTATTGAGATTTGGTTAAATACTTCATTCATGAACATTTTCCTCCTTTTTTTTTCTTATTTTTTGAGTTTTTAATTTGAAATATAACCATTTTTTTTTATCAATGAACATGCCGAAATATTTACTAATTTTTTAATCGATCATATATTTTTTTAAGATTAGTACATTTTTCACCACCAACTCAATATGAATTGGATGGAAGCCACCAAACCATCCACTTTGACATTTGACTATGTACTTAGAATAGTAATTTCTATAGTACTAGAAACCACTTATTATCTATATATACATGAGTGACGTGGAAGTGTTACTTCAATTATTTTTCCCTTTAGAATTTAATTTCTTTTAGTAGAGTTGAATTTTTTGGGTATCATTTATTTTTAAGAATATATTTATTATCAATGACACGTCAACCTTGAACATATTAAACATACTCATGGTGAGTAGGGAAACATTCCTCATTCCTATAATAAATAATTTGATTTCTATAATTTATTTAAGGTAGATGCAATTTGACATATGGAAATAGTGAAGACTCCAAACATTCTACAATGATACTTAGCTTTAACCATATGTGTTCTTCATGTTCCAACACATCTTATTAGACGTCAATATAAAAAACAAATTAATCCCCTTAAAAAAAACAAAATTAAAATATGAGACAGATTGGATTACATGAATTACATTGTGCTATGCAATAATAGTGACATCCATACATTGAAAGTTCAAAAAACACACAAACACATTCATAAAGTGTCCTTTCTAAAATTATGCTTTCAAAATTCCAACAGGGCAAAAGCCCGTTAGCTTGTAATGTTCAAAGAATCAATGAATAAATAAGCTAACCTAAAAAAAGAGGCTATATATACAATAGCATAAAATTCCTACAACTTGTAATCTTGATATAAATAAGTTTCATATTGTGTACCATTGAGCGTCTTCTCGATTTCTCCCCAGTTTTCGACCTGTGAGGACAACGATCCTTTGTGTATCTTCACCTGCCGGCTAGTCAAGTCTCGAACAGGAACCTTCAAGAAATTCTGAACGTCGACTAATTTCTGCTAGAAAGAAAATAGCAACTTGAGCTTGAAGATGGAAATGCCATATAGATTTTTACTGATGGTGAAAAGTTTGAAACGTGTCTTACAGTTCGATTGTTTATTATATCCTCGTAGTAGAGAATGATATGTCGAGTGCTCTTGAAATATTCCATTGATTTGTTAATGAGGTCTTCCACTTGCCTCAGGTTCGGTATAAGCAAGCTTGTGTTCACAACTGGCTTGTAACGTGCGAGGATCTCAGCCTGCAGTAGCCATCATATACATTTAGAACCTGCATTAGAGAGAGAGAGAGAGAGAGAGAGGACCTCAAGAGTCGAGTGCACATGAGATTTGTGAGTGCCGTTCAGTAGCTTGGCATTCTGGTCGAAAGAATTTGCTAGGATGGAAATCAAACGACGTAAGAGATTTCGTCTAAAAAGAAAAACTACTGAAACTCCTTTAGAGTTGAAGTATTCGACTATTTCTTCATGATGTTGCATTAACCCCTGCAGAAAGATCGGGAAATATAAGAAAATATCACGACTGCTACATCGAACCTTCTAGGACAGAAGATGTAGCATTTTTCAAAATCGGAAATTTTATAAACTCATGAACTCAAGGAAATTCAATCTTTACTGTTTCTTATTACACTTTTCTTGCAAGCAGTAAGAAAACCGAAAGACGGACTTGTAAGAAAATGATCTAAAGATAAAACACAGCTGAAAAACTACGAATGCAATCTCCAAGACTGATAGAATGAGTTCGCACAGAAAACTATCGAGGCATCAAGTGATATCAAGCCATTTTTGAACCTTGATGCAATTTTCACATCGATAAAAAGCTGAAAAATGATCTATGCATTCCCCAAGTCTGATAATCTCTCTCCCCATAGAACACACACACACACACAGAGATCTATTGCATGAATAGTGACGTGTAAATAAATCCATTCGAACACAAAGATAATTAAGGCATGACTTCCAGTCAACTTTAAAAACAGACAATTGCAACCTCATAACACGATTGATTTCAAGATCGAAATCTCACCTGGTTAAGCATCCATTTCAATCCAACTGCAGCTGTGCATTCATTCTTCGAGGCACTTGTAAGCCAATCAAGATTATAAATCTTATCCAACGTTTCCACAATTGTGGATATGTTACTTCTTCGAACTTTTACTGAGAAAATCTCCCCGTTCGAGCTTATATTTATATGACTATTCAACAAAGTTTCAAACCACCCACTCCCAGATCTCTGTGTGGACAATATTGCAAAGTACCGTACAGGGTTACACGCGCATTCTTCCCTATTTAAACCAAACAATAATCATCAAATTCAACAGTAATTCAAATATGATCATCAAAGAAAGTGTAGCTCTAAAGCTGAACCTGCTAAACGTCTCTGGTTTAGGAAAATGGACATAGGGTTTCTCACAAGGCTTGACATCAACTGAATCACAAGGCTTCACAGCAACCGGAATACTCAATATACGTACAGTCGTGTGCCCACCAATTTGCTTAAGACACACTGCACATATGTAAACTCCACACACCATCACAAACATCAAAACCAGCATCCTCAACACCAGAGGATTTTTCTTTGGATGTTTCACAATCAAGCTATCCTGAAATTCGAGCAAAACATCGCATAAATGAGATACGAAAAAGGTAGTATTTTGATCCAAGACCAAGATCACAAACTCTACACAGCCAAATCTCTTTGATTTCAAGAAAATGACATATAAGGCCAAGAGCACTAACTCTACACAGCCAAATCTCTTTGATTTCAAGAAAATGACATATAAGGTCGGATTAAGCTCCAAACGAAGAAGCCTGGAAGCAACAAAATCTTAGTAACAGTTACAAAGGTGGATCTGAATCGTGAACTAAAAGGGCATTCTTTTTTTCAAATCAATAAACAGCATAAACCATAAAAGTTCACAAATTTAAACAAAATATGAAATGCCCATTCGATACCAGAGAATGTGATAGAAAAAGAAAGCAAAACCATAACTCCAAATTCAAGAAAACAGTAGATAACCTTGGATTAAGCTCCAAAGAGAAGCCAATGAGCAACAAAATCTTAATAAGAAAATGTATTATTTTTTTTAACAAAAAAGGCACAATATTCAAATTAACAGAAAGCAATATCAGAACACACAGAGATAAAGCTCACTGATTTAAAAAAATTCTCGAAATGACCATCAAAGATTAAAGAAAAAGTGAGAAAAATCCATAACCATAAACCACGAGCTTCCATAAACAGCTACAGTAAAAAAAATCTACAAGCTAAACCTGACACCCTAGACCAAGAATCATCTATTTAAATAAAATAAAAAGCAATAATTAAGAATATCTACACACTATTAGGGCACTGTGTATTTCATTCATAAATCAAGAACCTATTGTTCTAAAATCGAGCTAATTATGAGAAATAATTTAAGGAGATGGAGTAAAGGGCGTGCCTTGGCCCAGAAACAGAGATCGTCCGCCATTACTGTTTTCGCCCAAAACGGAGAGCTCAGATTCACGTCGCCTTTACCCTCTTCCTCTTCACTGAACCCATCGTTTTCCGAGTAAAATTTGCATGCAGCAATACGTGTATAGATATGTAAGTATCCACGCAGAGAGGAAAAAAACACAAAAGATTTGATCTTTTTCTCTTTTTCTCTTCTGGTGAAGAGAGACCGCTGTCACGCTCTAATCTCCTCGATTAAAGATTGATGTTTGCACCTCCCCCAACAGCTATATCTCTCTCTCTCTATAGACTATTTCTTCTTGCGTGGATTA
The DNA here is from genome assembly GCA_001642375.2 of Mentha longifolia. Lineage (NCBI taxonomy): Eukaryota > Viridiplantae > Streptophyta > Magnoliopsida > Lamiales > Lamiaceae > Mentha > Mentha longifolia. The sequence goes on along the minus strand of CM038120.1, from coordinate 25,303,502 downwards.
TTATGATGTCGGAGAGGGGAAAACGAATCCAGCTTTCCAGGTATTTAGAGTGTTGAAACGACGTCGTTGGTGCGCCTTGAATTTGTCAATCATTGTGTTAGCTATTTAATCATCACAATTCTTGGTGTATATTATGATTACTAAAGTTGTTAAATCGGACATCTTTCTTCAATTGTTGCTTAACTAATTTTTCATTTTGGGGAGGATAATTACTTAATTAGTGTATTATAATTATTGTATCATGCACACACTATTTGAATTCAATTCATCCTAATCCTTCAACTATATCGGTTACACTAGCTCAATAATCTGGGTTAGCTCAAAATTAGGCCAACTCATTCATTGAATTATCAATAAGTAAAGAACTCATAAATAATATTCCCTCCATCAACCGAGTTTGAAGTGTTTCATTTTGACGTGTTTTTTAAATATATATTTTTTTTGTTTTTCTAAGTGTCCCCTATCATCAAATTACACGCAACAAATGTGTAAATTTACATTTTAAGCTTATTTATTATTCTCTTTTTCTGAACATTAACTTATATAACATTAATTATCAGGGTGAAGTAGGAAATTTTAAACTATCATATCATCAAATCCCGAAATAGGACATTTAAATACAAACATAAAAAAATGCAAATAGTACACTTATAAAGAAAAAAAGGAAGGAGTGTTAAGTGTAAAATAATGAAACGTGTCAAATTTGGCGGGAGGTGGGGAGTAAATTTTTTTTTTTTCTTTCGTTCCTAGCTTCTGAAGGGATTTCTTAATTCAAACATTTTAATTCTTCATTAATACTTGATATGGTTGCAAAATATAAGTAGTCGCTTTCAATAAAAAGTCAGCGGTTTATATTATCCTAAGTGAAATGGCAGTGATTTTTTTGAAAATAAAACGTGTGAGAGAACGGGAATTGAAAATGCTATAGATTTGTGAACTTACACACGATTGGAAAAAAGGCTGAGCATTTTTTCGCAGAAAGAGTTGAAATTGAAATAATAAAAATAGAAAATACAGAAAATAGGAAATGAGGGAGCACAAAACAAACACAAAAAAAAAAAAAAGAAGGAAGCGAGAAGCACGCTCGCTTGTGGTGCACACATGGCATGATAATTAAAGAACAGCAAAAACAAAAAAGCGGTCAGTAGTGGGAAATGACACACCAATTTCAACTCATCCAATTATTAAACTTTGATTCCTTTTTTTCATTTTAAATATACATAGGGTTTCACGCTTGGCCTTTATAGTTTCTGGCTTCTGCCTCGTGCATGGGCCCCATTCTTATTGGACTGAGCATAACTGAAAATATGGGCCCTTCTTTAATTAGGCCCATACTTCGTTCGATTTATCAAAACCTAAATCAAAACGACAACTCAATATTCTTTTTATTATTTTATTTTTTTTTTGAAAATAACTTTGCATTAAAAATAAAAGACGAGGAATCCCCAAAAACAGGGTACACACTGAACTCGGGTGACACCGAGGAAGGACTCCTCCCTCGAGTGAAACCTGAGGAGAGAAGAATGTTCAAAAGGGAAAAGCCAAAACGGGGCCAAAACAGGTGGCCAAACGACTATAAAGTAACAAAATCAAGTGCATTTCAAACAAAGTGAAGCCACTACAAAGAAGAAGAAATTGAAGCAAATGACAAGAGAACCCAGCTAGCAAGAAGCGTGTGGACAACGCGTAGTGAAGCGCAACATCAATCGGTATAAAAGCGACTGTGGCAATAAGTGGGGGACGATCAGCAACAGGTGAAGATGAGGTGTCCAGCAGCAGCATCGAGCAACGGTCCATCAATGGCGAACAATACGAGTAAGCATCAACACATCAATGATTTGAAGAAAAGCAACTTTGACAGCCACATGAGTGTATCAGCAACGCAGCACACAGAGACAACAACAACATAGCAGCACAGCGAGGTCGGACAGCAACCGGAGCAATAAGTGTTAAAAGGTACAACCTCTCCCGAGGTCTTGAGACACCAAAGCAATTTGAAGAAGGCCCGATGAGCAGCAGGTGAGTGTGAACTTCAAAAAAGCAATAGCCTCACAATCAAACCCCATCAACAACAGAGGTGGATCAGCCCACATCCTGCAAAACCAAGAGAACTACACCACAACAACAAACAATAGGACCAAACAAACAAAGGAAAATCATCTCGCATTTAAGTTCATGTGGGAAATAACAAACTCAACCGGAAACAAAGAGTACAACACTCGATAAACATCTTCTTGAATATTCTTAACCACCTCTTTAACAATAAACGGTTTATCCTCATGGATAAGTAAATTACGAGCATACCAGAGGTGATTAATGTAAGCAGCTAAAGCCACCCATTTAGCCTTACGTAAGACACCAGAGCCTGCTTTAGAGCGTTGGAAAAGCTTTATCGCGCTCAGGATGGTGCTGAGCTGTCCATTGCAGTTGAGCCATGTCTTGATCTTGTTCCAAATAGCCACAGTGGCTGGGCAACGGAAGAATAGGTGCTCATGGTTTTCATTATGAGCGTTACAAAGAGCACACCACAAGGAAGTATTGCCAAAGTTGAGATGATCAACTGTTTTTAAGCGACCGTGCAAGGCGAACCAAAGAGTGATGGAGAATCTTGGGGGAATATAACTCTTCCAAATGGCTTTGTGCCAGAGGGCCTTTTCTCTCTTATCCCGAAGAAACTCATAATCATCAGCTGCACCTTTGTTACTGTACCAATTCTCCAATAATTGTTTAGCCTTCGCGATGTCCCCTTCACATTTATCCACAATCAGATCCCGTATAGACAACAAATTATTAAACAAAGGAGAGTTACGAGGATAGGCTTGGAGAGCCCAAATATTGCTGTTAATGATGTATTCAGAGTGGATCCAACGAATCCACAATGAATCAGCCTTGTTGTGAATGTTCCACAAAATTTTAGTGTGGAGTGCTTTATTCCACACCGCCAAATCACGAAAACCAAGCCCTCCTTCATCCTTGGGAGTACACACTTGTTTCCAGGCTAATGGACATAATGTGGTGCCCCAAAGGAATTTTCAAAGTAAAGTATTAAGTCTATCAGTGATAGCAGCCGGGAGCGGGAGGCTTTGAATCCAAAAGCACTCCACACCTTGAAGCACCGATCGGACAAGTTCCGCGTGCCCTGCCAAAGAGAAACATGATTTAGACCACCGATTTATGAAAGAGGTAATCTGCTCTACTAGAGGAGTGTAGTGGATATTAAGAAGTTTCTTGGTTGCGAGGGGGAGCCCAAGATATTTCACAGGTTGGGTTCCCTCCGGAAAGTTGAAGATCTTGCTAATTTCATGCTTTTGGAAGCAACACACTCATCCGAAAAAAATATGTTATTTTGTATTATTGATCTTGAGCCCAGAGGTGCACATAAATTCCTTAATAACATTAGCAAGAATCTGCATAGAAGTAGAATTTCCATAACCAAAAACAAGGAGATCATCAGCGAAGGCTAAGTGAGTAATTCTTTGAGTGTCACACTTCGCATGGAACTTAAAATCAGGGTTCATTGTCCGAACAATAAATAAACAGGATAAATATTCCATACACAGGAGAAAGAGAGAAGGAGACATAGGATCTCCTTGACGGAGGCCTCGCTTCCCTCTAATAAACCTGTGGGTTCCTCCATTGATGGACAAGCTAAATGTGGGGCTCGTGACACAGGTCATCACCCAATGCACAAAGCACGGGTGGAAATTAAGCCCAGTGAGTACCTCCCTTAAGAACTCCCAAGAAATGGTGTCGTATGCCTTTTGCAAATCGATCTTGACCATGCAACGAGGAGGGGATAAGTTATTTCTCTCGTATTTCCGAATCAACTCCCGCGCAAGAAAAAAATTATCAGTGATATTTCTTCCTTTAATAAAAGCGGATTGAGATGGGTTAATCGGGTTAAGAAGATAAGGAGCCATCCGATTGGCCAAAATCTTGGTGATCATCTTGTATATCACATTCGTGCAAGCAATGGGTCAAAAATCAGCCGCTGTGGGTTCATGAGCTTTTTTAGGAATAAGGGAGATTGTAGTATGATTGAGCTCTCTGAGAATCAGCCCCTTGGTGAAAAATTCAGAGAGCGCATTCACAACATCATCACCAACGGTATCCCAGTTATTCTTGAAGAATGGGGAAGGGTAGCCATCAGGTCCAGGCGCTTTCTCATTCCCAATCCTAAAAAGTGCGGATTTGATTTCTTCTCTTTAGACAGGCAGAGCCATGGCTGATTGGTCATCCCTACCAAGCACAGGACCAGAACGAATAATACTCCAATCAATAGATGGTCGAGGGATGGCTGTGCCGTCACCCCTGCAAAGAAAAGAAATAGCATTACGAGAATTAGTACGATTGATAACAGAATAAAAATACTTGGAGTTTTTGTCAAAATGGTTGACATGTTTTGTCTTAGTTCTTTGGGCAAAGAAGGATTGCTCAGCGCTTTCCAGGAATTAGCAACGCTTTCGGGCAGTGATTTCTCTATCACGCAGGTCCCGGTCCAGCGGGTCATGGTCGCATTCCTGTTGGAGCTGCTGTAAGGTAGCTTTGGTAGTCGCCACTTTCTCTGACAGATTGCAATACTCTTTATTCTTCAGTTCCATGAGACCTCTTCGAGTGGTTTTCAGTTTGTTTGATAAGAGAAGCTGAACCTTATTGTTGTTGAAGTCTTTCCCCCATTGCTCAGCAATAATCTCTTTGAATCGGGGGTCATCCATCCAAAAGTTGCAGAATTTAAATGACTTCTTGAAGGTGGCAGTAGGTGCGAAGAGAGTGGCCACACACGCTGAGTGGTCAGAGGTGGTGCCATGAGTGAGAAAGTTCGCGCTGCACAATAGGTTAGCTTCCTGCCAAGCATTATTATAAAGAAATCTATCGATTTTAGAAAAAATAAGAGAGTTAGACCAAGTGAATTGACATCCATAGGAAGGACAATCTTGAAGACATAAATAAGCCGCCGTGTCAACAAAATCTTTATAATCCTTCTCACGAGGAGTGATGCCCCCAACTCTCTCACTTGGATCAAGAATGCAATTGAAATCACCACAGACAATAACAGGCATATCAAGAGGGACATTAAGGATTAGAGAGTCCCACAACTCGCGTCTATCGACATGTTCCCAAAAACCATAGCAAAGAGCATAGTGGAAATAAAACCCAGAATTTTTACACGTGATACGAGCATGCATAACCTGTTTTTCCCTCTTAATCACATCAAGAGTGCAAAGGGTTCCAAAGCAGTAAAATTCTACCATTCGTAACCAAATCAAAATTATGACTGTAGCTCCAATTATTAAGAAACTTATCAACAAACGCTTTAAGAGAGGAATCCTTAAGCTTGGTCTCGACAAGGCCACAAAGATGTAAATTATTCCGAAAAATAAAATCAAAAACCACCTTCTGTTTGGGAACTTGATGCAAGCCCCTCACATTCCAAAAACCAACAATCATTGGAAATGTGAGGGGGGAATACTTGCTGAACTGCCCGTAGAAGAAAGGGTAGGGGAGGAATTGAGATCCAACAGGGCTTGGTTAGAAGCTGAGTTTTAGGATTGAGTTTCAAGTCCCTGTGTTGCATTAATCTCCTTCGAGGCTGCAGGTGGAGGGAGCCACACCGAAGCTGAAGAAAGGCCAGAAGATGAGCTGGATTCAAGCTTAGATTCCATAACGGGTAGACTTTCAAAAGATGGAGTAGTTAGAGGTGTTGCTGAGAGCAATGGGAAATCAGCATTGTCATCTTTTTCTCTTAAAGAAGTACCTGCAAAGGATTGATTCTGATTAGATCTATTATCAAAAAACAAGATATTTGGAGCTAGGACTTCATGCACATGGGCATGTTGTTGCTCCAAAGGGCTGAAATGTGAGGGAGAAGAGAAGCGGATATGAGTATTAGGAATTTCTTTGGGTATAGCCCTAAGAATTGAAGGATGGTGTAAAGTCGTCTGTTGTGGAGGATCCAGAGAGTTGCTACGGTTCCTCGGAGCGTTGGAATTAGTAATGACACCCGGTTGAGTTGTGGTGTTACTACGGCATCGCCAGTTCTTCCTTCTTTGAACTTCCCATTCTCCATCACCTGCATTGAGTTGGTTAGGAGCAGTAGCTGTCCTAGGGGGTTAGGTAACCCTCTACGAGCAGCCAGAGAAGCACGGCAAGATGATAAAACATGGCCCACACGCTTGCAACCAGAACAAAACAGGGGGGTAACAATCAAAATCAATTTTCTGCTCAAAAATGCTGCCATTATGAAGTTTTAGAGTGATGCTCTCAATAGGGGGCTTCTTAGCATTAACAAGAATAAGGAATCTAGGGCCATAAAGGTTGTTCTTCGCAATGGTGCGATTATCAACCTCTATTGGCTCACCTACAACTGCAGTAATTTTACCAATAGCAGATGGGTTCCACAACTCCATTGGAAGATTAGGGAGAGTGGCCCAAACCTTGAAAGTATAATTAGGAGTGGAATCAAATCTGATTTCCTGAGGAAGGTGGCAGAGGAGCAACGAGGAGCCAAAGACTGAGTAGGGGCCACCCTTCCTTACTTCCTCCATGTGCTCTTTCGTCTCAAAGCGGAATACAATCTATCCATTAGGATGAAAGGAAGTTTGGGAAGGTTTAGTTCATCGCATGGTAAGCTTGTGCACCGAATCTCTCCCGGGGAACCTGCCCGTAAAACAACCAAGTAGGGGAAATCCCCATCCAATAGAGACAGGAATATAATCCTCTTCATCGAGGCACAACATATTATCAATCAAATTAATAGCAGATTTAGGTAGAGCACGATCAGCCCTAACCGGGGCTGGTTTAACATTGAAATTACCCAAATTGTGGATCCATGGTGAAATAGATTGCAGAGGAGGCAAAGGCTGGGAGGTCAGGCCCGAAACAATAGGTACAGAACGGTCTTCATCATCTGTATCAGCTCCCAAGGGTGGGGGATCCATTGTTCGGACAAGATTCCGCAGCCACGTAGGAAAAGCGTGTGATGGTGGGGGGGGGGGGCTGAGCAAGCTGCATCAGGTCTGCAGCAGTATCTCCACAGCACATTAAACCAACTCCATTCAGAGCAGCTTTGTATCCTATAGGAGCAAGGGTGGGAGACACTGAGTTTGTGTAGTTGGCCTTGTCAGGGACCTCATCAACCCAATCTTCAATCACAGGAGGAGGGAGATTAGCTTCAGCTGCCACATTTTTCCCCTTGTCAATCGAAGGGAGGAGAGCAGTTGTTGTAATCGGCTGCTACACAGGGCCCACACCTACGGTTGCCTTCTTTTTTTTAGCCATAAAGGAAGAGAGACAGAGTCATCGGAATGATGAGGGAGCTGGGAAACGGCAGAAGAGATGATGGAATGCAGCGGCAGCAATTCACAATTCTCAAAGAACCTTAATTTTCACCGTGACAAATCGGGCAAATCTGGACTAGAGGATACCTCCAATCGACCGGGGATATCACCACCACCAACCCAGGAGGGGTGGGGTGGCCGGAGGTGACTGTTTCCGGCGCCGGCAGACTCTAACGGCTAGTTTGGCCAATTTGTAGCTGTCAACGAATTGAGGAAAAAAATCACTAAATGTTGTTCGCAATTGAATGGAGAACACGAATAAGTGATTTTGGGATTGATTTGGTGGAGCAATAATCGATTAATGAACAAGAATCGAAAGTTGTAGGAGAAAGTGTTTCAACCGAGTTCTAGAGAGGAAACTCTCTAGAGTGAGAAGTCACGCTCGGTTTTTAGTAAGTATATCCTTTAAAGAGGAACAGAAAAAAGTATATGATTTTGTCCCAAAATATATTTTTTATTGAAAAACTTGAGAAAGATTCGTTGTTTTTAATAATTAAGAAATATTATTGTGAGCTATGTTACAAGTACATCCACATTTTAATGAGAGGTAGGAGTATGTTATAGCAAGAGGAAAAAAAACTACTTAATGTATCCACAATTGACATGACAATGATATATTTAAAGAAAATTATTATAAATATGTATCTTAAAAATAAACTCTACTAAAAAAAATTAAAGTTTAGACTAAAAAAAGGTTAATGACGTGACACTGTCATATTAGTAATGTGCATATTAAGCATGCACACGGCGAGTAGGAAAGCGTTTTCGATTATACTAGTGATATAAGTTAATAAGTTTTTTTCCCAAATAGGAAGAATTTTAAAATGTGACATTCGTCTCTCTATAGTAGTCCATAATTCCACTCTGAGATGTCTCATACTATAACAATCTCATTTTATAAAATAAAAATATTTAAATATAATTTAAATTACAAGATTTTAAATTATCATAATTCGTTCGTTTGGTCTCTCACTTTTATGATTTTTATTTAAAAACAAACATCAATTTCAAATTCAAAAAGAAAAAGAAAAAAGAACAATCATTAATATATTTCTATGAATCTATGATGTATTACTATCACACAAATATAAATATACGGTACATTAATACTAAAAGTAAGTTTCCTAATTTACATGCATGTCCAAAAGTTTGGGAAAGAAGAGACTATTATTTTGAATTTTTTATGCTAACTAGTTGTTGTTACCTATCACCCCAAGTAATTGCATCCCCTTACGTTATTGATTTGCATATTAATCGTTATAAATAATACATTGCCCACGATTTGATTTTCTCATTTACATATTTCTTACCCTAAACTTTTTAATCAAAGGGTCCACTACAATAATCATTAATTCCTCATAAAATTGATATTTTCTCCTATATATAACCTTTTCCCTTCGTTTAATCATTAAATCACTATTATTAATTATTCACTAATCATTAATGGCCTCCGCCGCTAAAGAAATCGCCGTCGATCTCTCGCCATATTTACGTATATTCACCGACGGCAGAATCGAGAGGTTCTCTCCGTCGCAACAAACCCCTCCTTCCGACGACCCGAGCGCCGCCGTCCGCTCCAAAGACGTCGTCATCGACCCCGACACCGGTCTCTCCGTCCGCATCTTCGCGCCGCGCCGCCGCGAGCAGCCGCGGAAGCTCCCCCTCGTGGTGTACATCCACGGCGGTGCTTTCTGCCTCGGCTCCGCCTCCGACGCCGCCTTCCACGGCTTCGTCGCCGATCTAGTCGAGAGGGCAGACGTCGTCGCAGTTTCGATCGACTACCGATTGGCTCCCGAGAATCCGATGCCGATCCCGTTCGACGACTCCTGGGCGGCGTTCCGGTGGGTCTGCGGAGGCGGCGACCCGTGGCTGAGCGAGTTCGCCGACTTCCGGCGCGTATTCTTGGGAGGCGAGAGCGCGGGGGCGACGATAGCGAACGACGTGGCGATGAGGGCGGGGGCCGCCGGTGGCGCGGAAGTGGCGGGACTGTTCCTGGTGCACCCTTATTTCGGCGGGAAGGAGTTGCACAAGCTGTATAGGATTCTGTGCCCGGGCAGCAGCGGCGGCGACGACGATCCGCGGCTGAATCCGGCGGTGGACCCTCGGATACGGCGGATGGCGGGGCGGCGGGTGGCGTTCTTCGTGGCGGAGAAGGATTTCGTGACGGAGAAGGCGAGGGCTTACTACGAGGGTTTGAAGAAGAGCGAGTGGAGTGGAGAGGTGGAGATTATGGAGAGTGAAGGAGAAGACCATTGTTTCCACTTGACTAATCCTACTTGTGACAAAGCCGTCGCATTAATGGATCGATTGGTCGATTTCATTAATATCGTTTAGACGACGAAGCGCAGTTCAGTTCAGTTTTCGATGCTTCAAATTATCGAAGCTCGAATCATCATGTATATGCATGTGTGGGTGTGTATATATTGGTACTCAAAACATTAATTTGCTTAATATCAATTTTAGTATTATTGTTTCCTAGTATTGAATGCATATTAATCATGGATCGAATCCTTTATGGCTTATTGGTGTGGCATCGTCTATTGCATTCGTAGATGGATGACACGTGGCATAATTAATGGTTGATGATTTAAAATTTATATAAGAAAAATATATACCCTAACCTTTGAAAAATCTAAACCCTTAGGGGGTGGCTGGTATGCGGGAATGAAATTCAGTAGGAATGGAATGAACTCAGTAATGGAATGGAGGTGGGAATGGAATGAAATTAGTAATGAAATACTATGGCTGGTATATACAGGAATGGAATGACCATTCCTGTATTGATTTCATCCTTTAAGGCTGGTATTATTAGAATTGTTGTAGACATTATTATTTATGATAAAAAAAATATACAGAATAATTAAATATTATTATATAAAAAATTAAGTAGTGTGGACTCGATTCTAGCAAACTTTCAACACATATAATATTTTTTGATAATTACAAACTCTTTGATTTTGTAGAATTCATAAAAAAATCACATAAAAAAAAACATAAACATATTATGATTGCAGTCTTTGTTAGCGATGAAAGAAGAGGCGATGTAGAATACGATATTATGATTGATTATGTTAATTAGGTTAATATCAATTTTAATTTATTAATAGTAATTAATGAGAATAATTTTGTAAAAAAGATTAAAATTTTACTGAGAATAAGGATTACGTAATACTAGGGGGGAGTGGGGGAATGGTTAATCCTACCCTCACGGCATTACTCATTCCTAATCAAAAAATTATACCAGCCGTGTCATTAGGAATAGAGTCTGGAATGTCATTCCATTCCTATCTCACTCCCTCATACCAGCCACCCCCTTAGCATTTGTCATGTGTCGTCCATCTATAAATGCCATAGATGATGCCACACCAATAAGCAATAGAGGATCCCATGGCTAATAATCACAGCATCTAATCAAGTGAAAGTATTGAGAAATGTATGTTGTAGCCTAAATAGCTTATTCACAAAGAATAAAAACAAGACATGTAATATAGAAGAAATGGCTTATCTCCGGGTCTTCTTCCTCTTCCTCTCTTGGCCCTCTTTTTGGTTTTGCGGAGCAGGTTGTTGTGGCTCTGGCACTTCATCATCAGGGATAATAACAATGCCTCTAAACAACTCATTAGTGATTCAAATCAATGCCCCCACGTAGGCCTCAAAGTTAACATGGGGTCTTCCTTCGGAATATATAAGGGCCATGTTAAACTGGTGATTCGCCATTCTGTGTAACTCCCAAGGTACACGGCCTACCACACTCCAAGTTGCACTATAGCCTGGCACATGAAGTCCATGTACGCCGGTTTGGCGCCAAAGATCCCTCATGGCTGTCAGGTTTGTAGGAACTCCGGTCCTTCTGTCCCACCTACGATTCCAAAATTGGAGCACATAATAGGCATGTAGGTACTGTGGAGGTATGTTCGCGTTCGCCATCTATCCTACATGTAAGGCCAGTCAAAATGTGTCTATGTTCTTTCTAAGTCTCACTTATATATCGAAGCAAGACCCACACTCAAGACATATCCATGTCAACCAACACAATCTTCATACTACCCATTTCATAAGCTTTCATCTCATAATCACATAAAATCATCTCATATATGAAGCATCATGCTCATAAATCATATCATATCCTCAAACCTCATATTATAACTCAAATCATAAAGATGAGAAAAATACCTCGAGCGGGAGCGCGTGTAGGAAATGGGGTAGGTACACTACTAGAAAAATCTTAAATTTAATACACATTTTTTTAACAAGTCTACAGAAACGTAATATGAGTGAGACTTAGAAAGAAGATAGACACGTTAATCCAAAATCAAGTCGTAGACGAGGGTCGTAATTGCTCCGCACCTATGTAAATATATCGACTTAATTCAGTAAATAAGCAAACCTAATAATCTAAACATGCTTAAAGTATACTACTATATATATAGCGAGCTGAACAACCCCTAAAATCTTATTGGCCAAAGTCTGCAATCATTCTGCTAACACCAAAAATTATCAGTATACGAAAATTAATTATTGATTTTTAAGTACAATCATAATAGTAGCTAAAAGGAAACTTCCATGCACAGATGCACTTACTCTGTACATGAAGTTATATATACACGTCTATATATAATAATTTAGCTTCATCATTATAACTAACATGCATGAATTTTCGACCAGTAGCCTAAGACTATAACTAAAATAAAATAACATAATAATTGAATACTTTTATTCGAAACACTAGCCAAGAAACGTGAGGTAACAAGAAGAATAAATAATATTTTAAGTTTAATTTTATGTCTAAAGCATTACTATATGAATCCTTCTTCCATAACCCTTTCTCTACAGTTCTGATACTTTAAGACTGAGAAAGAAAATTTTATTCCATCTACGATCATATTTGAAACTTATGATCACGTATTTACCCAAAACACACACACACACACAAACAAAACAAAAAACTAAAATCATCCTACAGTTTCATGACGTATTCACGAGATTTAAATTCTGAAGATCTTTACCGTGAAAGGAAACGAAAGGAGATGTTGAACCGAACTTGGAGAAGGATTTATCACGAAAATCTACGTTCTGCAGAGTAAAACCATAAATTAAAACTTCGATAGAAAGAGATAAATTTGAAAAGGAACGATTCGAATGGATTCGAAGAAGGGTGTTCGTAAACCAACTCAGCAATTTGAGCTTTAATGAAACTCCTAAACCTATTTAATCGGAAATTCCAAAACCTAATGCTAAAATTCCTAAGATGCATGCATCTCTACTTTTGTCCGTTCACATGTCTCATGACAAAGCCCAACTTCAAGCTTATTAAGGGCCCAAACTTTTAGTCGACCCAAAACTAGTTTAAGGCTTAATATCAAATAATACAATAAATAGAAATAAATAAATAAGTGTGTTTGCGTGGTTTGGATTTTGTGGAAGTGGAGGAATAAAATGATCTTTGTTAATACCGATCGGAATAAGGAGAAAATTATCGACGATATCAAGGGCATGTTGTGGAGTTGGGGTTCTTTTCATAACCTCTTTCGATGTAATCTTCCTTTTAAAGATTGGCAAGTCGATCCTTTGGCCTTCTTGACTTGCCCGTAACGCTTGTTGGCATTGTATTTTGGTACGTGATAGGATATGGCCCAAC